>OU342746.1:230630949-230740413 GCA_910589775.1 Avena eriantha | reverse complement strand
AAACACTTTGTTTTCGAGTGTTATGGCCTATTTCATGAGATATTGCCCACACTTTTGGGGTTTTAGGGCACATCTAGTACATGTTTGGGAGTTAAGACCAAACACTCGTTGTTTTCACATTTAGGGCCGTCTTCATGAGCTATTGCTCTTAGTTTTTGGGCCTCCAAGGCAATTTACAATATTCATAAGACCCGGTACATGTTTGAGCGATATAACCAAATCTCGTCGTTTTCGTGATTGTGGCCGTTTTCATGAGATATTGGCCCTACTTGGGGTTCCATGGTGCACCTGGAACATGTTTGGGTGGTTAAGACCAAAAAAATCACCGTTTCACATTTAGGGCTATTTTCATGAGCTATCTCCCTTAGTTTTGGGGTTTTATGATGATTTACAACGACCATGAGAACCGATAAATGTTTCAGTGTTATGGCCAAAAACTTGTCAGTTTCGTGTTTATGGTCGTTTTCATGAGCTATTGCCCACAATTTTGTGGTTCCAAGGAGATTTACAATGACCATAAGACCCGATACATGTTTGATAGATATGAAAAACTCGTCCTTGTTGTGCTTTATGGCTGTTTTCATGTGTTATTGCCCACAATTTCGGGGTTTTAGGGCAATTTACACAGATAGTGAAACCCGATAGATGTTTGATATATATGACAAAAACTCATCGTTTTCGTGTTTTATGACTGTTTTCATGAGCTATTGCCCAAACTTTTGGGGTTCGAGGGGAATTTACAAGATCCGCAAGACCCGATACATGTTTGAGCGATAGGACAAAAAACTCGTCGTTTTCATGTTTTATGGCCGTTTTCATGAGCTATTGCCCACACTTTTGGGGTTCGAGGGCGATTTTGAATGGTTGTATGACCCGATACATGTTTGAGAGATATAACCAAAAAAACTCATCCTTGTCGCGCTTTATGGCCATTTTCATGAGCTATTGCCCACAGTTTTGGGGTTCTAGGGCGATTTACAACTACCATAAGACCTGATACATGTTTGAAAGATATGAACAAAAAATAGTTGTTTTCGAGTGTTATGACCTATTTCATGAGATATTGCCCACACGTTTGGGGTTCTAGGGCGTATCTAGTACATGTTTGGGAGTTAAGACGAAACACTCATCGTTTTCACATTTAAGGTTGTTTTCATGAGCTACCGCCCTTAGTTTTCGGGTTTTATGATGATTTACAACAACCATGAGAACCGATACATGTTTGAGTGTTATGACCAAAAACTCGTCATTTTCGTGTTTACGGCCATTTTTATGAGCTATTGCCCACAATTTTGTGGTTAATGGGAGATTTACAATGACCAAAAGACCCGATACATGTTTGATAGATATGACAAAAAACTCGTCCTTGTCGCGCTTTATGGCCATTTTCATGTGTTATTTCGCATAGTTTTGGGGTTTTAGGGCGATTTACACCGATAGTGAAACCTGATAGATGTTTGAGATATATGACCAAAACCTCGTCGTTTTCATGTTTTATGACTGTTTTCATGAGCTATTGCCGAAACTTTTGGGGTTCTAGGGCGATTTACAACATCCGTAAGACCTGATACATGTTTGAGCGATATGACAAAAAACTCGTCGTTTTCGTGTTTTATGGCTGTTTTCATGAGCTATTGCCCACAGTTTGGGTGTTCCACGGTGATTTACAACGGCCATAAGACCCGATACATGTTTGAGAGATATGACCAAAAACTCATCCTTATCACGCTTTATGACCGTTTTCATGAGTTATTGCCCACAGTTTTGGGGTTCCAGGGCGATTTACAACTACCATAAGACCCGATACATGTTTGAAAGATATGAACAAAAACACTTTGTTTTCAAGTGTTATGGCCTATTTCATGAGATATTGCCCACACTTTTGGGGTTTTAGGGAACATCTAGTACATGTTTGGGAGTTAAGACCAAACACTCGTCGTTTTCACATTTAGGGCCGTTTTCATTAGCTATTGCTCTTAGTTTTTGGGCCTCCAAGGCAATTTACAATATTCATAAGACCCGGTACATGTTTGAGCGATATAACCAAATCTCGTCGTTTTCGTGATTGTGGCCGTTTTCATGAGATATTGCCCCCACTTGGGGTTCCAGGGTGCACCTGGAACATGTTTGGGAGTTAAGACCAAAAAATGACCGTTTCACATTTAGGTCTGTTTTCATGAGCTATCTCCCTTAGTTTTGGGGTTTTATGATGATTTACAACGACCATGATAACCGATAAATGTTTCAGTGTTATGACCAAAAACTCGTCAGTTTCGTGTTTATGGTCTTTTTCATGAGCTATTGCCCATAATTTTGTGGTTCCAAGGAGATTTACAATGACCATAAGACCCAATACATGTTTGATAGATATGAAAAACTCGTCCTTGTTGTGCTTTATGGCCGTTTTCATGTGTTATTGCCCACAATTTTGGGGTTTTAGGGCGATTTACACAGATAGTGAAACCCGGTAGATGTTTGAGATATATGACAAAAAACTCGTCGTTTTCGTGTTTTATGACTGTTTTCATGAGCTATTTCCCAAACTTTTGGGGTTCGAGGGCAATTTACAAGATCTGTAAGACCCGATACATGTTTGAGTGATAAGACAAAAAACTCGTCGTTTTCATGTTTTATGGCCGTTTTCATGAGCTATTTCCCATACTATTGGGGTTCCAGGGTGATTTAGAACGGCTGTAAGACCTGATACATGTTTGAGAGATATGACCAAAAAACTCGTCCTTGTCACGCTTTATGGCCGTTTTCATGAGCTATTACCGACAGTTTTAGGGTTCTAGGACGATTAGAACTACCGTAAGACCCGATACATGTTTGAAAGATATGAAGAAAAACACGTTGTTTTCGAGTGTTATGGCCTATTTCATGAGATATTGCCCACTCTTGGGGTTCCAGGGCACATCTAGTACATGTTTGAGAGTTAAAACCAAACACTCGTCGTTTTCACATTTCCTGCCGTTTGCATGAGCTATTGCCCTTAGTTTTTGGGTTTTAGGACGATTTACAACGACCGAGAGAACCGATACATGTGTGAGTGTTATGACATAAAACTCGTCTTTTTTGCGTTTATTGGCCGTTTTCATGAGCTACTGCCGACAGTTTTGGCATTCTAGGGCAATTTACAATGATCATTAGACCCGATACATGTTTAAGAAATATGACCAAAAACTCGTCCTTCTCGCTCTTTGTGGCCATTTTCATGGGCTATTGCCCTCAGTTTTGTGGTTTTAGGGCAAATTAAAACAATATTGGGACCCAATAAATGTTTGAGAGATAAGACCAAAAACTCGTCGTTTTCGCGTTTTAAGACCATTTTCATGAGCTATTGCCCACACATTTGGGCCTCTAGGGTGATTTACAACATCCGTAAGAGCCGATATATATTTGAGCGATATGACCAAAACTCATCGTTTTCGGATTTATGGACTTTTTTTGAGATATTGGTCACACTTTTGGGGTTCCAGGGTGCACCTGGTACATGTTTGGGAGTTAAGACCAAAAAATCGCCGCTTTCACGTTTAGGGCTATTTTCACCAGCTATGGCCCTTAGTTTTGGGGTTTTATGACGATTTACAACGACCGTGAGAACCGGTACATGTTTGAGTGTTATGACCAAAAACTTGTCATTTTCGTGTTTATGGCCGTTTTCATGAGCTATTGCCCACAATTTTGTGGTTCCAAGGAGATTTACAATGACCATAAGACTGGGTACATTTTTGATATATATATGACAAAAAAACTCGTCCTTGTCACACTTTATGGCCGTTTTCATGTGTTATTGCGCACACTTTCGGGGTTTTAGGGCGATTTACACCGATAGTGAAATCCGATAGATGTTTGAGATATATGACCAAAAACTCATCATTTTCGTGTTTTATGACTATTTTCATGAGCTATTGCCCAGACTGTTGGGGTTTCTAGGGCGATTTATAGCATCCGTAAGACCCGATACATGTTTGCGCAATATGACAAGAAACCCGTCGATTTCGTGTTTTATGGCCGTTTTCATGAGCTATTGCCCACGGTTTTGGGGTTTCAGGGCGATTTACAATGGCCGTAAGACCCGATACATGTTTGCGAGATATGATCAAAAAAATCGTCATTTTCGCGCTTTATGGCCATTTTCAAGAGCTATTGCCCATAGTTTTGGGGTTCCAGGGCGATTTACAACTACCGTAAGACCTGATACATGTTTGCAAGATATGAACAAAAACTCGTCGTTTTCGAGTGTTATGGCCTATTTCATGAGATATTGCCCACACTTTTGGGGTTCTAGGGCGCATCTAGTACATGTTTGGTAGTTAAGACCAAACACTCGTCGTTTTCATAATTAGGGCCGTTTTCATGAGGTATCACCCTTAGTTTTGGGGTTTTATGACGATTTACAACAACCGTGAGAACCGATACATGTTTGAGTGTTATGACCAAAAACTCATCATTTTCGTGTTTATAGCCGTTTTCATGAGCTATTACCCATAGTTTTGTGGTTCTAGGGAGATTTACTATGACCATAAGACCCGATACATGTTTGATAGATATGACCAAAAAACTCGTGCTTGTCGCGCTTTATGGCCATTTTCATGTGTTATTCGCCATAGTTTCGGGCTTTTAGGGCGATTTACACCGATAGTGAAACCTAATAGATATTTGAGATATATGACCAAAACCTCGTCGTTTTCGCGTGTTATGCCCATTTTCATGAGCTATTGCCCACACACTTGGGCCTCCTGGGTGATTTACAACATCCGTAAGGCCCGATACATGCTTGAGCGATCTAACCAAAACTCGTCGTTTTCGTGTTTATGGCCGTTTTCTTGAGATATTGCCCACACTTTTGGTGTTCCAGGGCGCACCTGGTACATGGTTGGGGATAAGACCAAAACATCATTGTTTTCACATTTAGGGAGTGTTTTCATGAGCTATCGCCCTTAGTTTTGGGGTTTTATGACGATTTAGAATGACCGTGAGAACCGATACATGTTTGAGTGTTATGATAAAAAACTGGTCATTTTTGTGTGTATATCCGTTTTCATGAGCGATTGCCCACAATTTTGTGGTTCCAGGGAGATTTACAATAACCATAAGACCCGATACATGATTGATAGAATTGAAAAAAAAACTCGTACTTGTTGCGCTTTATGGCCGTTTCATGTGTTATTGCCCACAATTTCGGGTTTTAGGGCGATTTACACCGATAGTGAAATCCGGTAGATGTTTGAGATATATGACCAAAAACTCGTCATTTTCATGTTTTATGATTGTTTCATGAGCTATTGCCCAAACTTTTGGGGTTCCAGGGCGATTTACAACATCTCTAAGACCCGATACATGTTTAAGCGATATGACAAAAAACTCGTCGTATTCGTGTTTTATGGACGTTTTCATGAGCTATTGCCCACACTTTGTGGGTTCTAGGGCAATTTACAACGGTCGTAAGACACGATACATGTTTGAGAGATATGACCAAAAACCCGTCCTTGTCACGCTTTATGGTCGTTTTCATGAGCTATTACCCACAATTTTGATGTTCTAGGGCGATTTACAACTACCGTAAGACCCGATACATGTTTGAAAGATATCAACAAAAATTCATTGTTTTCGAGCGTTATGGCCTATTTCATGAGATATTTCCCACACTTTGGAGGTTCCAATTTGCAACAACCCTGAGAATCGATACATGTGTGAGTGTTATGACCAAAAACTCGTCTTTTTCGAGTTTAATGGCCATTTTCATGAGCTATGGCCCACAATTTTGGGTTCTAGGGCGATTTACAATGACCATTAGACCCGATACATGTTTGAGAAATATGACCAAAAACTCATCCTTCTGGCACTTTGTGGCCATTTTCATGGGCTATTGACCTCAATTTTGTGGTTTTAGGGAAATTTACAACAATAGTGAGACCCAATAAATGTTTGAGAGATAAGACCAAAAACCGTGAGAACCGATACATGTTTGAGTGTTATGACAAAAAACTAGTCATTTTCGTGTGTATGGCAGTTTTCATGAGCTATTGCCCATAATTTTGTGGTTCTAGGGAGATTTACAATAACCATAAGACACGATACATGTTTTATAGATATGACAAAAAAACCCGTCCTTGTTGCGCTTTATGGCCGTTTCATGTGTTATTGCCCACAGTTTCGGGTTTTAGGGCGATTTACACCGATAGTGAAATCTGGTAGATGTTTGAGATATATGACCAAAAACTCGTCATTTTCCTGTTTTATGATTGTTTCATGAGCTATTGCCCAAACTTTTGGCGTTCTAGGGCGATTTGCAACATCCGTAAGACCCGATACATGTTTGAGCGATATGACAAAAAACTCGTCGTTTTCATGTTTTATGGCCGTTTTCATGAGCTATTGCCCAAACTTTGGGGGTTCCACGACGATTTACAACGGCCGTAAGACCCGATACATGTTTGAGAGATATGACCAAAAACCCGTCCTTGTCACGCTTTATGGTCGTTTTCATGAGCTATTGCCCACGGTTTTGGGGTTCCAGGGCGATTTACAACTACCGTAAGACCCGATACATGTTTGAAAGATATCAACAAAAACTCGTTGTTTTCGAGTGTTATGGCCTATTTCATGAGATATTGCCCACACATTTGGGGTTCCAGGGCGCATCTGGTACATGTTTGGTAGTTAAGACCAAACACTCGCCGTTTCACATTTAGGGCCGTTTTCATGAGCTATTGCCCTTGGTTTTGGGGTTTTAGGGCGATTTACAATGATCGTGGGAACCGATACATGTGTGAGTGCTATGACCAAAAACTCATCTTTTTCGCGTTTAATGGTTGTTTTCATGGGCTATTGCCCAAAGTTTTGGGGCTCTAGGGCGATTTACAACGACCATTAGACCCGACACATGTTTGAGAAATATGACCAAAAACTCGTCCTTCTCGCACTTTGTGGCCATTTTCATGGGATATTGCCCTCAGTTTTGTGGATTTAGGGAAATTTACAACGATATTGAGACCCAATAAATGTTTGAGAGATATGACCAAAAACTCGTCGTTTTCGCGTTTTATGCCCATTTTCATGAGCTATTGCCCACACACTTGGGCCTCCAGGGTGATTTAAAAGATCCGTAAGACCCGAGACATGTTTGAGCGATATGACCGAAACTCATCATTTTCGTGTTTATGGCCATTTTTAGTAGATATTGCCCACACTTTTATGGTTCTAGGGCACGCCTAGTACATGTTTGGGAGTTAAGACCAAAAAATCGCCATTTTCACATTTAGGGCTGTTTTCATGAGCTATCGTCCTTAGTTTTGGGGTTTTATGACGATTTACAACGACCGTGAGAACCGATATATGTTTGAGTGTTATGACCAAAAACCCATCATTTTTGTGTTTATGGCCGTTTTCATGAGATATTGCCCACAATTTTGTGGTTCGAGGGAGATTTACAATGACCATAAGACCCGATACATGTTTCATAGATATGAAAAAAAAACTCGTCCTTGTCGCGCTTTATGGCTGTTTTCATGTGTTATTGCCCACTATTTCGGGGTTTTAGGGCGATTTACACCGATAGTGCAAACCGATAGATGTTTGAGATATATCATCAAAAACTCGTCGTTTTCGTGTTTTATAACAGGTTTCATGAGCTATTGCCTAAACTTTTCGGGTTCTAGGGCGACCTACAACGTTCGTAAGACCCGATACATGTTTGAGCAATATGACAAAAAACTCGTCGTTTTCGTGTTTTATGGCCGTTTTCATGAGCTATTGCCCACACTTTTGGGGTTCTAGCGCGATTTACAATGGTCCGAAGACCCGATACATGTTTGAGAGATATGACCAGAAACTCGTTCTTATCGCGCTTTATGGCCGTTTCCATGAGCTATTGCCCACAGTTTTTGGGTTCCAGGGCGATTTACAACTACCATAAGACCCGATAAATGTTTGAAAAATATGAACAAAAATTCGTTGTGTTCGAGTGTTATGGCCTATTTCATGAGATATTGCCCAAACTTTTGGGGTTCTAGGGCGCATCTAGTACATGTTTGGGAGTTAAAACCAACCACTCGTCGTTTTCGCATTTAGGGCCGTTTTCATGAGTTATTGCCCTTAGTTTTGGGGTTTTAGGGCGATTTACAACGACCGTGAGAACCGACACATTTGTGAGTGTTACGACCAAAAACTCGTCTTTTTCGCGTTGAATGGCTGTTTTCATGAGCTATTGCCCACAGTTTTGGGGTTCCAGAGCGATTTACAACGACCATTAGATATGATACATGTTTGAGAAATATGACCAAAAACTTCTCCTTGTCTCGCTTTGTGGCCATTCTCAAGGGCTATTGCCCATAGTTTCGGGGTTTTAGGGCGATTTACACCAATAGTGAAACCCGATAGATGTTTGAGATATATGACCAAAAACTCGTCGTTTTCGTGTTTTATGAGTGTTTTAATGAACTATTGCCCAAACTTTTCGTGTTCTAGGGCGATTTACAACGTCCGTAATACCCGATACATGTTTGAGCGGTATGACAAAAAACTCGTCGTTTTCGTGTTTTATGGCCGTTTTCATGAGCTATTGCCCACATTTTTGGGGTTCTAGAGCGCACCTGGTACAAGTTTGGGAGTTAAGACCAAAAATCTCTGTTTTCACATTTAGGGCCGTTTTGATGAGCTATCGCCCTTAGTTTTGGGGTTTTATGATGATTTACAATGTCCATGAGAACCGATACCTGTTTGAGTGTTATGACCAAAAACTCGTCATTTTCGTGTTTATGTCCGTTTTCATGAGTATTTCCGACAGTTTTGTGGTTCCAGGGAGATTTACAATGACCATAAGACCCGATACATGTTTGATAGTTATGACAAAAAAACTCGTCCTTGTCTCGCTTTATTGCCCACAGTTTCAGGGTTTTAGGACGTTTTCATGAGCTATTGCCCATAGTTTTGGGGTTCCAGAGCGATTTACAATGACCATTAGATCTGATACATGTTTGGGAAATATGACCAAAAACTTATCCTTGTTGCGCTTTGTGGCCATTTTCAAGGGCCATTGCCCAAAGTTTCGGGGTTTTAGGGTGATTTACACCGATAGTGAAACCCGATAGATGTTTGAGATATATGACGAAAAACTCGTCGTTTTCGTGTTTTATGACTGTTTTCATGAGCTATTGCCCAAAATTTTCGGGTTCTAGGGCGATTTACAACGTTCGTAAGATCCGATACATGTTTGAGCGATATGACAAAAAACTCGTCGTTTTTGTCTTTTATGGTTGTTTTCATGAGCTATTGCCCACACTTTTGGGGTCCCAGCGCGATTTAAAATGGTCGTAAGACCCGATTACATGTTTGAGAGATATGACCAAAAACTCATTCTTGTCGCGCTTTAAGGCCGTTTTCATGAGCTATTGCCCATAGTTTTTGGGTTCCCGGGCGATTTACAACTACCATAAGGCCAGATACATGTTTGAAAGATATGAACAAAAACTCGTTGTTTTCGAGTGTTATGGCCTATTTCATGATATATTGCGCACACTTTTGGGGTTCCAGGGCACATCGAGTGTTAGGGCCTATTTCATGAGTGTTATGGCCGTTTTCATGACCCGATTACACCAATTATGAAACCCGATAGATGTTTCAGATATATGACCAAAAACTCACATTTTCGTGTTTTATGACTATTTTCATGACCTATTTTCCCAAACTTTTGGCGATCTAGGGCGATTTACAACGTCCTAAGACCCGATACATGTTTGAGCAATATGAGAAAAAACTAGGCGTTTTCGTGTTTTATGGCCGTTTTCATGAGCTATTGCCCACGGTTTTGGGGTTTCAGGGCGATTTACAATGGCTGTAAGACCCTATATAAGTTTGTGAGATATGACCAAAAATCGTCATTTACGCGCTTATGGCCATTTTCATGAGCTATTCCCACAGTTTTCAGGTTCCAGGGCGATTTACAATGGCCGTAAGACCCGATACATGTTTGAAAGATATGAAAAAAAACTCGTTGTTTTCGAGTGTTATGGCCTATTTCATGAGATATTGCCCACACTTTTGGGGTTCTAGGGCGCATCTAGTACATGTTTGGGAGTTAAGACCAAACACTCATCGTTTTCACATTCAGGGCCATTTTCATGAGCTATCGCCCTTAGTTTTGGGGTTTTATGACGATTTACAACAACCGTGAGAACCGATACATGTTTGAGTGTTATGACCAAAAACTCGTCATTATCGTGTTTATGGCCGTTTTCATGAGCTATTGCCCACAGTTTTGTGGTTCTAGGGAGATTTACTATGACCATAAGACCCGATACATGTTTGATAGATATGACAAAAAAACTCGTCCTTGATGCACCTTATGGCCATTTTCATGTGTTATTGGCCATAGTTTCGGGCTTTTAGGGCGATTTACACCGATAGTAAAACCTAATAGATGTTTGAGATATATGACCAAAACCTCGTTGTTTGCGCGTTTTATGCCCATTTTCATGAGCTATTGCCCACACACTTGGGCATCCAGGGTGATTTAAAACATCCGTAAGACCCGATACATGCTTGAGCGATCTGACCAAAACTCATCGTTTTCGTGTTTTATGGCCGTTTTCATGAGCTATTGCCCACGGTTTTGGGGTTTCAAGGAGATTTACAATGGTAGTAAGACCAGATACATGTTTGCGAGATATGACCAAAAAATCGTCATTTTCACGCTTTATGGCCATTTTCATGAGCTATTGCCCACAGTTTTGGGGTTCCCGGGCGATTTACAACTACCGTAAGACCCGATACATGTTTCAAAGATATGAACAAAAACTCATTGTTTTCGAGTGTTATGGCCTATTTCATGAGGTATTGCCCAAAGTTTTGGGGTTCCAGGGCGCATCTAGTACATGTTTGGGATTTAAGACGAAACACTCGTCGTTTTCACATTTAGGGACGTTTTCATGAGCTATTGCCCTTAGTTTTGGGGTTTTATGATGATTTACAACAACCGTGAGAACCGATACATGTTTGAGTGTTATGACCAAAAACTCACCATTTTCATGTTTATCGCCGTTTTCATGAGCTATTACCCACAGTTTGGTGGTTCTAGGGAGATTTACTATGACCATACGACCCGATACATGTTTGATAGATATGACAAAAAAACTCGTCCTTGTCGCGCTTTATGGCCATTTTGATGTGTTATTTGCCATAGTTTCGGGGTTTTAGGGCGATTTACACCGATAGTGAAACCTGGTAGATGTTTGAGATATATGACCAAAAACTCGTCGTTTTCGTGTTTTATGACTGTTTTCATGAGATATTGCCCAAACTTTTGGGGTTCCAGGGCGATTTACAACATTCCTAAGACCCGATACATGTTTGAGCGATATGACAAAAAACTCATCGTTTTCGTGTTTTATGGTCGTTTTCATGAGCTATTGCCAATAGTTTTGGGGTTCTAGGGCAATTTACAACTACCGAAATACCCGATACATGTTTGAAAGATATGAACAAAAACTCGTTGTTTTCGAGTGTTAAGGCCTACTTCATGAGATATTGCCCACACGTTTGGGGTTCCAGGACACATTAGTACATGTTTGGGATTAAGTCCTAACACTCGGCGTTTTCACATTTAGGGCCGTTTTCATGAGCTATTGCCCTTAGTTTCGGGGTTTTAGGGCGATTTACAATGACCGTGGGAACCGATACATGTGTGAGTGTTATAACCAAAAAATCATCTTTTTCGTGTTTAATGGCTGTTTTCATGAGCTATTTCCCATAGTTTTGGGGTTCTAGGGCGATTTACAATGACCATTAGACCCGACACATGTTAGGGAAATATGACCAAAAACTCGTCCTTCTCGCACTTTGTGGCCATTTTCATGGGCTATTGCCCTCAGTTTTGTGGTTTTAGGGCAATTTACAACTATAGTGAGACCCAATAAATGCTTGAGAGATATGACCAAAAACTCGTCGTTTTCGAGTTTGATGCCTAATTTCATGATCTATTGCCCACACACTTGGGCCTCAAGGGCGATTTACAACATCCGTAAGACCCAATACATGTTTGAGCGATATGACCAAAACTCGTCGTTTTCGTGTTTATGGCCGTTTTCTAGAGATATTACCCACAGTGTGGGGATTCCAGGGCGCACCTGGTACATCTTTGGGAGTTAAGACCAAAAAATCGTCGTTTTCACATTTAGCGTTGTTTTCATGAGCTATCGCCCTTAGTTTTGGGGTTTTATGACAATTTACAACGACCGTGAGAACCGATACATGTTTGAGTGTTATGACCAAAAGCTCGTCATTTTCATGTTTATGGCCGTTTTCATGAGCTATTGCCCACAGTTTTGTGGTTCGAGGGAGATTTAAAATGACCATAAGACCCAATACATATTTGATAGATATGATAAAAAACTCGTCCTTGTCGCGCTTTATGGCCGTTTTCATGTGTTATTGCACACAGTTTCAGGGTTTTAGGGCGATTTACACAGATAGTGAAACCCGATAGATGTTTGAGATATATGACCAAAAAATCGTCGTTTTCATGTTTTATGACTGTTTTCATGAGCTATTGCCCAAAATTTTTGAGTTCTAGGGTGATTTTCAACATCCGTAAGACCCGATAAATGTTTTGGGAGTTAAGACCAACCACTCGTCGTTTTCACATTTGGGCCGTTTTCATGAGCTTTTGCCCACCGTTTTGTTGTTCGAGGGAGATTTACAATGACCATAAGACCCGATACATGTTTGATAGATATGACAAAAAACTCGTCCTTGTCGCGCTTTATGGCCATTTTCATGTGCACACATTTTCGGGGTTTTAGGGCGATTTACACAGATAGTGAAACCCGATAGATGTTTGAGATATATGACCAAAAACTCGTCGTTTTCATGTTTTATGACTGTTTTCATGAGCTATTGCCCAAACTTTTCAAGTTCTAGGGCGATTTACAACATCCGTAAGACCCGATAAATGTTTTAACGATATGACAAAAAACTCGTCGTTTTCGTTTTTATGGCCGTTTTCATGAGCTATTGCCCACACTTTTGCGGTTCCAGGGCGATTTACAACGGCCGTAAGACCGGATACATGTTTGAGAGATATGACCAAAAACTCGTCCTTGTCACGCTTTATGGCTATTTTCATGAGCTATTGCCCACAGTTTTTGGCTTCTAGGGCGATTTATAACTACCATAAGACCCGATACATGTTTGAAAAATATGAACAAAAACTTGTTGTTTTCGAGTCTTATGGCCTATTTCATGAGATATTGTCCACAGTTTTGGTGTTCTAGGGCGCATCTAGTACATGTTTGGGAGTTAAGACCAACCACTCGTCGTTTTCACATTTAGGCCGTTTTCATGAGCCATTGCCCTTAGTTTTGGGGTTTTAGGGTGATTTACAACGACCGTGAGAACCGACACATGTGTGACTGTTATGACCAAAAGCTCATCTTTTTCGAGTTGAATGGACGTTTTCATGAGCTATTGCCCATAGTTTTGGGGTTCCAGAGCGATTTACAATGACCGTTAGATCTGATACATGTTTGGGAAATATGACCAAAAACTTATCCTTGTTGCGCTTTGTGGCCATTTTCAAGGGCTATTACCCAAAGTTTCCGGGTTTTAGGGTGATTTACACCGATAGTGAAACCCGATAGATGTTTGAGATATATGACCAAAAACTCGTCGTTTTTGTCTTGTATGACTGTTTTCATGAGCTATTGTCCAAACTTTTCGGGTTCTAGGGCGATTTACAACGTCCATAAGACCAGATACATATTTGAGCAGTATGACAAAAAACTCGTCGTTTTCGTGTTTTATGGCCGTTTTCATGAGCTATTGCCCACACTTTTGGGGTACTAGGGCGATTTACAACGGCCGTAAGACCTGATACATGTTTCAGAGATATGACCAAAAACTCGTCCTTGTCGGTCTTTATGGCCGTTTTCATGAGCTATTGCCCACAGTTTTGGGGTTCAAGGGCGATTTACAACTACCTCAAAAACTTGCTGTTTTCGTGTTTATGGCCGTTTTCAGGAGATATTGCCCACACTTTTGGGGTTCCAGGGCACACCTGGTACATCCTTGGGAGTTAAGACCAAAAAATCGCCATTTTCACATTTAGGGATGTTTTCATGAGATATCGCCCTTAGTTTTGGGGTTTTATGACGATTTACAAAGACCGTGAGAACCGATACATGTTTGAGTGTTGTGACCAAAAACTCGTCATTTTCATGTTTATGGCCGTTTTCATGAGCTATTGCCCACAGTTTTGTGGTTCGCGGGAGATTTAAAATGACCATAAGACCCGATACATATTTGATAGATATGATAAAAAACTCGTCCTTGTCGCGCTTTATGGCCGTTTTGATGTGTTATTGCACACAGTTTCAGGGTTTTAGGGCAATTTACACAGATAGTGAAACCCGATAGATGTTTGAGATATATGACCAAAAGCTCGTCGTTTTCATGTTTTATGACTGTTTTCATGAGCTATTGCCCAAACTTTTTGAGGTCTAGGGTGATTTACAACATCCGTAAGACCCGATAAATGTTTTAACGGTATGACAAAAAACTCGTCGTTTTCGTTTTTTATGGCCGTTTTCATGAGCTATTGCCCACACTTTTGCGGTTCCAGGGCGATTTACAACGGCCATAAGACCCGATACATGTTTGAGAGATATGACCAAAAACTCGTCCTTGTCATGCTTTATGGTTGTTTTCATGAGCTATTGCCCACAGTTTTTGGGTTCTAGGGCGATTTACAACTACCATAAGACCCGATACATGTTTGAAAAATATGAACAAAAACTTGTTGTTTTCGAGTGATATGGCCTATTTCATGAGATATTGTCCACACTTTTGGGGTTCTAGGGCGCATCTAGTACATGTTTGGGAGTTAAGACCAACCACTCGTCGTTTTCACATTTGGGCCGTTTTCATGAGCTATTGCCCACCGTTTTGTGGTTCGAGGGAGATTTACAATGACCATAAGACCCGATACATGTTTGATAGATATGACAAAAAACTCGTCCTTGTCGCGCTTTATGGCCGTTTTCATGTGCACACATTTTCGGGGTTTTAGGGCGATTTACACAGATAGTGAAACCCGATAGATGTTTGAGATATATGACCAAAAACTCGTCGTTTTCATGTTTTATGACTGTTTTCATGAGCTATTGCCCAAAATTTTCGAGTTCTAGGGCGATTTACAACATCCGTAAGACCCGATAAATGTTTTAACGATATGACAAAAAACTCGTCGTTTTCGTTTTTATGGCCGTTTTCATGAGCTATTGCCCACACTTTTGCGGTTCCAGGGCGATTTACAATGGCCGTAAGACCGGATACATGTTTGAGAGATATGACCAAAAACTCGTCCTTGTCACGCTTTATGGCTGTTTTCATGAGCTATTGCCCACAGTTTTTGGGTTCTAGGATGATACGTTGCAAATGTATCTATAATTTTTGATGTTCCATGCTTGGTTTTATCTACTTTCTTATGTTTTGTCCACACTTTGGGGTACTTTTCATATGATTTCTTGGACTAACCAATTAACAAGAGCCACAGTGCCAACTGCCTGTTTTCTGTTGTTTTTGGTTCCAGGAAAGTCAAAAAATGAATATTCTCGGAATTGGACGGGACAAAAGCCAAAGTCAGTTTTTCACCGAGGGACACCAGGAGCCAGAATATGAGACGGAATGGGGCTGGGGCCCAGCCACACCACCTGGCCGCGCGGGCTGGGCCTGTCCGCGCTAGGGGGTGGTCTGGCCGCCCCAGACACCCGTTCCGTCTCCCTCTTCCCCTATAAGATGCCTTCTGACCTAAAAACTCAGGGGGGTTCGACGTTTTTCCAGAAGGAGTTCCGCTCCACCACCACCACCATATTCCATGAAACAGCACCAGAAACTCCATTCTGGCACCCTGCCGGGACGTGGAATTAGAGGAGATCATCACCATCATCATCACCATCACTTCTCCATCGACCTTCCATGTTTCCCCCATTTATGAGTGAGTAATCCCCCGCTGTAGGCTATGGGGATGGTAGGGATTGGATGAGATCATTCATGTAGTGGTATTAGATTGTTAGGGCATGGTGCCTAGTATCTTCTATTAGTGCTTTATGACTTTATTGCGACTTGTTATGCTTAATGGTTGTCACTAGGGCCCGAGTGCCATGATTTCAGATCTAAACATGTTATTGATTCATTTTGATAGTATTGTTTATGGTCTTATCTGCAAGTTGTATACACACGTTGTTTTCCGGAACCAATGGCCCCGAAGTGACAGAAATAGGATAACCGGAGGGAATGGCTTTGATGTGAGGATCACATGTGTTCATGGAGTGTTAATGCTTTGCTCCGGTGCTCTATTAAAAGGAGCACCTTAATTGCCAGTAGTTCCCTTGAGGCCCCGCTGCAAACGGGCTGGTAGGAGAAATGATGTTGTGCAAGTTCTCATTGCGAGCACGTATGACTATATATGGAACATATGTCTAGGATTATCTAGCACTTGGATGCTTTATTTTATTTATCTGCAATTGCCCTATGTTCTGATTGCTATGTGAATTGTCTTGTCCATGCAACACCCGTCTATCCATCCCTATGCCTACCGCACTCGAATCCTACTGTTTACTGCTATTGGTACTATTGTCTTTACTTTACTACTGCTACTACTTTACTATTGTTACTACAAAACTGTTGCTACTGATAGACTGTTGTGAGCAAAATTGTTTCCAGGTGCAGCTGAATTGACAATTCAGTTGTTAAGGCTTATAAATATTCTTTGTCTCCCCTTGTGTCGAATCAATAAATTGAGTTTCACTTCCCTTGAAAATACTGCGATACACCCCCTATACTTGTGGGTCATCAAGACTATTTTCTGGCGCCGTTGCCGGGGACCATAGCTTTATTTATCAAGTCCACTTGGAATCACTATTGTTCAAGCTTAGTTTATATCCGCCTTGTTTGCTTGTTTCTTTATCAAAAATACAAAAAGTTAGTTCCTACTCTAGTTGTTACTTTTGTTGGTCTGTTATTGTCTTGCTTTATCATGCTTTCTATCAATGGTTGGTTTCTTTGAAACTGAATCTTATTGGCAAGGTAGGTTCACGGAAGAACTAAAATATTATTATAAGGAACTCCGCTTGTCACAAAAAGGGAAACACTTATGGGAACATGTGCTCTACTTGTAATGTTAGTTATTGCTTTGATAATTTTTGTTGCTCTAGGAGGTACAAACACCTCTCTTCTCAATGTGAGTATAATGATGGTGTTACCATATCTTCTTATGTTAAGGGAAATTATGACTTTTATGATGTGGAACAAATTGAGGAATTTATTGCTTGGAAGGGTGCATTTGAACTTGCTAGTTTGCTTGAAAATATTGATGATTCACCTTATAAACATGAGGTTTATGATATACTTAAATTTTGCTTTGATAATTACAAGGAAGAAAATGGCTATATTCTTGAATATATTAATAGATGCTTTCCACAAATGGAAGAGACTAATGCCTTGCATGACCTTATGGAAGAAGAAATTGATGAATCTGAAAGCTCATTAGATGAAAAAGAGGAGGAGCGTGATGAACAAAAGGAGGAAGAATGGATTAGCTACCCATGCCTACCTTCTAATGAGAGTAACTCTTTATCCCTTACATTATTTGATTTTCCCCCATGCTTACCAAAGGAGGATGAATGTTATGCTCGTGTTACCTATGATAATCCTTTATTTGTGCCTAACTTCGAGATGCATGGTACTAAAGAGTTTTGCTTAGAATTTTTTTATGATAAGGCTCTAGACGATGGTCCTCTATTGAATGATCAGTTATCTAGTTATAGAATTGTTAAAAGTGGGTTTGAAGGTTTTAATCCCACTATTTTTGAACTTGATAAAAATTATGTTTTTGTAGAACATGAGAAGCATGCTTCATGTGATAGTCTAATTGTTGATTTTATTCATGAGGCAACTGAAAATTATTATGAGAGAGGAAAATATGGTTGTAGAAGTTTTCATGGTATTGAAACATCTCTCTATGTGTTGAAAGTTTTGAAGTTACTCTTGTTTTATCTTCCTATGCCTGTCACTTTCTTCTTTGAGAATTTATTTGCATACAAGATTCCTATGCATAGGAAGTGGGTTTGACTTAGATGTGTTTTGAATTTGCTTCTTGATGCTCCCTTGTACTTCAATTAATATTTCTTATGTGAGCATCCTCTCAAACTATCAGGCCAAAGTTAAAGGCGTTAAAGAAAAGTACTTATTGGGAGACAACCCAAAAGTTTCAGATGAGTTTTGGAAGTTATTCCTTCAGTAATAACCGCTCATTATCCTTTTTATTTGCCTTTCGTGCCAAGAGTAACCTCTAATGAGAGAGAAGTAATGATTGGGAAAGTTGCTGTCCCGAAACAGATTTCTGTGCTTCACCGTAAAAATTCGTGTAAAATCTCTGTACGTCATTTTGAGGCGTGAATTTTTGTGCTTCTGCCCGAGGTTGTCATCTAACTTCCGTGCTTAGTTTTATCTATAATTTTTGATGTTCCATGCTTAGTTTTATTGCAAATGTATCTATAATTTTTGATGTTCCATGCTTAGTTTTATCTACTTTCTTTTGTTTTGTCCACACTTTGGAGTACTTTTCATATGATTTCTTGGAATAACCTATTAACAAGAGCCACAGTGCTAGCTGCCTATTTTCTGCTGTTTTTGGTTCCAGGAAAGTCAAAAAATGAATATTCTCGGAATCGGACAGGACAAAAGCCAAAGTCAGTTTTTCACCGAGGGACACCAGGAGCCAGAATACGAGACAGAGAGGGGCTGGGGCCTAGCCACACCACCTGGTCGCGCTAGGGGCTGGTCTGGCCGCCCCAGACACCCCCTCGGTCTCCCTCTTCACCTATAAGATGCCTTCTGACCTAAAAACTCAGGGGGGTCGATGTTTTTCCAGAAGGAGTTCCGCTCCGCCGCCACCACCAGATTCCACGAAACAACACCAGAAACTCCATTCTGGCACCCTGCCGGGACGGGGAATTGGACGAGATCACCACCATCGCTTCTCCATCGACCATCAATGTTTCCCCCATCTATGAGTGAGTAATCCCCCGCTATAGGCTATGGGGATGGTAGGGATTGGATGAGATCGTTCATGTAATGGCATTAGATTGTTAGGGCATGGTGCCTAGAATCTTCTATTAGTGCTTTATGACTTTGTTGCGACTTGTTATGCTTAATGCTTGTCACTAGGGCCCGAGTGCCATGATTTCAGATCTGAACATGTTATTGATTCATTATGATAGTATTGTTTATGGTCTTACCTGCAAGTTGTATACACACGTTGTTGTCCGGAACCAATGGCCCCGAAGTGACAACAATCGGGATAACCGTAGGGAATGGCTTTGATGTGAGGATCACATGTGTTCACGGAGTGTTAATGCTTTGCTCCAGTGCTCTATTAAAAGGAGCACCTTAATTGCTAGTAGTTCCCTTGAGGCCCCCCTGCAAACGGGCTGGCAGGACAAAATATGTTGTGCAAGTTCTCATTGCGAGCACATATGACTATATATGGAACACATGCCTAGGATTATCAAGTACTTGGATGCTTTATCTTATTTATCTGCAATTGCCCTATGTTCTCATTGCTATGTGAATTGTCTTGTCCATGCAACACCCGTCCATCCATCCCTATGCCTACCGCACTGGAATCCTACTGATTACTGTTATTGGTACTACTGTCTTTACTTTACTACTGCTTCTACTTTACTATTATTACTACAAAACTTTTGCTACTGATAAACTGTTGTGAGCAAGATTGTTTCCACGTGCAGCTGAATTGACAACTCAGTTGTTAAGGCTTATAAATATTCTTTGGCTCCCCTTGTGTCGAATCAATAAATTGGGTGTCACTTCCCTCGAAAATACTGCGATACACCCCCTATACTTGTGCGTCATCATAGGGCGATTTACAACTACCCCAAAAACTCGTTGTTTTCGTGTGTTATGGCCTATTTCATGAGACATTGCCCACACTTTTGGGGTTCTAGGGCACATCTACTACATATTTGGGAGTTAAGACCAAACACTCGTCTTTTTCACATTTAGGGCCATTTTCATGAGCTATTGCCCTTAGTTTTGGGGTTTTAGGGAGATTTACAACGACCGTGAGAACCGATACATGTGTGAGTGTTATGACCAAAAACTCATCCTTTTCGTGTTTTATGGCCGTTTTCATGAGCTATTGCCCACACTTTAGCGGTTCCAGGGCGATTTACAACGGCCGTAAGACCCGATACATGTTTGAGAGATATGACCAAAACTCATCCTTGTCACGCTTTATGGCCATTTTCATGAGCTATTGCCCACAGTTTTCGGGTTCCAGGGTGATTTACAACTACCGTAAGACCTGTTACATGTTTGAAAGATATGAACAAAAACTCGTTGTTTTCGAGTCTTATGGCCTATTTCATGAGATATTGCCCACACTTTTGAGGTTCCAAGGCGCATCTGGTACATGTTTGGGAGTTGATGAGGGTTGAACTCATTAATGCCCATTGTTATTAACTTGGGTTTTGGAGGAGGGAGCACTAGAGGCATCAATCGGCTAGCAAACAAGAACACTGGGAAGCAAGGTTTACCCAGGTTCAGGCCTCGTAGAGGTCCCTACTCCTGCTTGTCTGCTCTTGGAATTATCGAGGGAGTCAAAAGTTAGAGGGGGTGTGCAGATGTAATCTGGCGATGGTTGTGGAAACTAGGGTTGTGGTCGTCCTCCTCGCTGCCCCTCCTAGCCTTTATATAGATAGGCTAGGTCTCGGGTAGCAGGTCAAGTCGGTTACATATTAGGGTTTGTCCCTTCAAACTTTCCATCTTAAGATTTGTCTTGTGTTGCAAGCAATCGGAGTCTCCGTGGGTCACACTAATCTTGTATTGGGCCCTGGTAACTCCGTGGGCTTCTTCCATACCTGGACCGTATATACCAAGCTCTAGTACCTGTAAGGTATACCCACGTTAGTAGCCCCTGAGTCTCTAGTGGAATCGCAGATTCGAGTGGAGACTTTATGAAGTCTTTCGAGTGCACAACTGAGCATATTTTTGAGTGCTTTCATTGATTTCATAGGGATTGTTTGTATACGTGCCTGATTCATCTGATGGATCGGAATCAGTTAACTACCTTAGGGAAAAACAACGCAATCTACTCAAACTCGAGTCCCTGGACTCGAATTTGGAAAAGTGCTGGTGTAATTTGACTCAGGCCACAGAGGTCTTATAGGAGTCAAATCCCAGTATGTAAGTGTGAGAACTCGACACGTCCGTCAAGGCATATTTCATCGTACCTTCAGGCACGGATATTTTCTGGTAGCGCGCAGCAGATGCATTGCCAAGCCTTATTTAGGACTTATCTTCACGTCGTAGACGCAGAATCTGAATTTTTTCATCGCGGGGATGGTTCAGGTGACCCAGGAGACACGGTCTCTTTGCAGGGAAATTATGAGGCAGAGTCGCCATTGTTCTCAAGCGTGGATGTAGTCAACACGTAGTTATGTGTAAGAAAAATCATAGGGTGCACGACCAACGCTCCCTATGGAGTAGCCCCTGAGTGCCTATTCGAGTCGTAGACTTGAGTAGGGACTATAAGAACTTTGCGACTGCTGTCATCTTTTGCTTGTTTCAGTGGAATATGCTTCTAGCGCTCCCTATGGGAGTAACCCGAAGTCCACAATCGAATCGTTGATTCAAGTGAAGGGTTCTTCAATTCCGTAGAAAAAATTTCCTCGGGTGCGCGGCCAGCGTTACTGTTAGGAGTAGCCCCTGAGTGCTTGGTCGAGTCAAAGACTCGAGTAAGGACTAAAGTAGTCAAAAAGTTGCTCATGCTGGAGTTAATGACGTCAGTGTTGATGATGAAATGAGCTTAGCTTCCCTGCGGGAGCGTCTTTGACGGGATGCGACGAGTAGTGGGTCCCATTCTCTGACTTGGATTTGACTAGGTGTGCGTAATCTTCTAGTTTTAACTGTATCTCCTCGATTGTCGCGCGTAATGGGTGGAGTGCACGATGGTTCGTGGACTACCCTTTCTCCTGGCCGTCAATGGGTACCACGTGCTGGATTGATCTTCTCCTGGCCGTTGGATGGCATTTGCCGTGAGGTTAAGTAGGGGTTCACCGTGCGGTAATTACCCCACATCTTCTTGTCTCTCGCGCGTCTCCACCATTGCTGTTCCATTTCTCACCGCTCCGCTGTGGCGCTGGACCAACTCCGCACCTTCCCTAGTTACTTCCTGCGGTCGCACCGCCAGCGCAAGATGGGCAAGAAGAAGGGAGGCGCCGCTGCTGGATCTTCTCCGCCATTGTGGCGCCCAAGAAGAAAAGTGCCACCACCACGGGAACCCGTGCTTCCACCGCGGCGGGGAAAAAGAAGGGCACAGGCACTTGTGTCACCAATGGGTCATGGCTCCCATCGATCATTAAGCCATCAAAGTTGTTCATCCAGTGCCAAGATGGAGCGCTTCCTCCCACGGAAGATGACTCCCGCGTACCGGCGACGAGGTAATCGCCAGTCCTCCTGCAGGTTTTCGAGTGATGTTCCTTGGGTTCATCATTCGCGGTCTCTCTCTCCCCCTACATCCATTTGTTAGTGGTCTTCTTTGCTTCTACGGGCTCTAGCTGCATCAGCTGTCCCCAAACTCTTTTCTCCACATCTCCTTCTTCTTAACTCTTTGCGAGTGCCGGCTCGAAATCGAGCCACACTTTGGTCTCTTCAAGAAACTATTTAAGCTCAAATGTCAGTCGAGGTCAGGTTCAGTACTCTACGATGTAGGAGCCTGTGGGATCCATGTCGACTCCAATGTTACTTATTTCGCCATCCAGATCACCGCATTCATCCAAGGGTGGAGGGTTAAGTGGGTCTACATCCACAGCCAAAAGGCCAATGGAGAGCACTGCGGAAACACACCCTTCGATCCAGTGGCGATCGGCAAGAGGACGCAATCTTGGAAGAATGTTGTGATGCCCGGCGAAGTCGAGGAGACAGAGCTGCTGTATCAGCGTGTCTGCGACCTCGAACGTTGCATAGGCAAGAAAGAGGGTGGTGCTGAACTCATTCACACATGGTTGCGTCACCATGTACAACCTCTAAAAGCCAGGGCGCATGCGATGTACCACTAGATCGGTACTGGCGATGTCACTCGCATTTTTGTGGAGGGCATTTCTTCGGGTGAAGTGGTCAGGAGGAGCCAATCGCTGCCATCCCCGTGCATGCCATGGCTAATGAAGGAAATATGCCCTAAGAGGCAATAATAAAGTTGTTATTATGTATTCCTCGTATATGATAGATGTTTATTTTGCATGCTATAATTGTATTGATCGGAAACGTTAATACATGTGTGTTTAATAAACAAAAAGGGTTCCTAGTTATGCCTCTCTTATAGACTATCTTGTTGATTAACAAGATGATCAAGGTTTCTTGATCATAGACATTGGATGTTGTTAATAACAAGGTCACATCATTTGTGAAATGATGTGATGAACATTCATCCGAAGTATAGCATTACGATCAAGTCATTATGTTTACATTGCTATAACATCATATGAAGTAATCTTTATCCTTGGACCATGAGATCATGTTAATTGCTAACACTGGAATAGTATCTTGATAACATCAAACTTTCACACCGTAATAGGGTGACTATAAAGATGGTTTCAGTGCTACGAAATTGTTATGTTGAGGCTCATGGATCAAGAGTGGAATTTGTCAATCCCGATTATGGATAGATATACTCTGGGCCCTCTTGGTCATATCACATTAAGATAGCTTGCAAGCAAGTGATGTGATCACTAGAATGTTATATCACGGGAACGAGAAAAGAGTGCATGTCGGTAACGAGATCAAACTAGGTATTTGGATACCAATGATCGAATCTCAGACATGTATTATATCATGAGACAAAGGGATTAAGTTACTAGCTTTAAAGGTTCTCACGATCATAGAAGTCATCGTTGAATATGCATGAGTTAGTATGGATCTCCAGGTCCTGCTTCTGATTATTGATCTGAGAGGAGTCTCAATCATGTCTGCATTATTCGCGAACCATAGGGTGACACACTTAAGAGTTACCGGACACCATTTTGGAGCACATATGTTTCATACGAAAGAATTGCAAAGCGCAGGAATTGTTTCGATAGAAACTGGAATTGTTTTAGGTGAAATTGCAGAAAGTGGTTCTACATGTGATATTGAAATGTTGCAAGGGGTTTTATGTGAATGTTTGTTAATTAAATTAATTAACAAAATTCTGAATAAATTTAATAAAAGAGTTTTATTAAATGAGAGAGCATTAAACTTAGAGAATTTTAATGCATTTAAAGTGGAGACTTTAAAAGGGAATGTGAAGAGGCATTTTAACGTGGAGGGGTAACCACCACATGAATGGGGGAGGTGAGGGGTCACCCCGCATGAGGCGCCGGCCATGGGGAGGGGCACCCCCCTCCTCCTATAAAAGGCCCCCCTCTTCCTCCTTCTTCGTCTGAGCCAGTCAAATGGGCACGTCTTGCGCACATCTTGTCGATCTTGCGCTGCGTGATGTCATCACATGCGTCGTAGTTGGAGTCATGTCGCCATGAGCGGCGTCGTCGTGACAGATCATGGCTGTCATCGTTGGAGGAGTATGAATAGTAATACTTGTCCAGAGCTTTTCTTTTCTTTGGCTTCGGTGTTCGCTCCTTGATGAGGGCGGCCTCGACTAGTCCCAGGCACACGATCGTAGATCGGTGCATGGCGGCCCGACGGTCTCCAGCCGGCGGTTGGTTATTGAGGAGGTACATGGTGGCCGCTGTCACAACTGCTTGCGGTGTCTTCGGGAGCATGTTGCCTTGCGTGTTCACCATCATCGATGAGAAGTCGAGGACTCGTGCGACCTCTTCTCGCTCCTTATCGCTAAGGTGGGCCAGTCGAGAGCATCTCTTGGCAGTCATATGCCCATTGCCCTTGGAGGAGGATCCTCCCATGGAAGAGAGCACAACTCGCTGAAGGCTTGACTCATCATACACCTTTCTGCGTGCATCAGGCTACGCGATTACTTGTTGTTGGCGCTTGTATTCTTCCTTGAGCAGCCAATGGTAACCCATCAACATGTCTTGTGATGAGTTTGGGGGCAGAGGATTGCCCCACAGAGCTTCTCGACAGCGGGCCCACTCATTGTCATTGAGCTTGATCAGCACGCGCTCTTCGGTGTGCTCATTCGCCGTGAGGTGCGGGTCTGCTCCTGTCCCATCGTTAGTGGGCGCGCCGTTGACCGGCACGCCATCAGTGGGGTCGCTCTTTCCACCGTTGGATGAACCAGTACCGGTGTTGTCGCGATTGTCTTCGGTCTTGCCTGCGTTGATGATGGCGCACGTGAAGTGGTTGGGGAAGCTGTTGCTCCTGCAGTTTTCAGATCCGGTGCCGTAGGCTCCATCTTCTATGGCCATATCTCCTAGATGGGATCTGCGACTACTATCGTTGTCCGTGCTCCCAACTGTTGTCGGGCCATTGAGCTCGCTTAGGGTGCCGATTGGCGGGGGGAAACCACGATGCTAGAGCAATCGCGGGAACTGTCAGCTGATTAGGGAGGCGCAGTGTGCCTAGCTGACCAACTTGGAAACATAGGCTCCCGATCGCTAGGCCGATCCTGTCGCCCACGGAATCGAAATCCGGGCGAGTGGCTGGTGTGTGGATGGTGAAATCGAAAGCGCCAAAGAGTTGGCGAATCTCCACTGTTGGAGAGTTGTAGATTGCAGTTTACAGGTCCGAAGAAGCCGCGACATCAGCACTCCCACTTCCCACAAATGGCGCCAATTGACGAGGGTTCAACTCATCAATGCCCATTGTTATGGACTTGGGTTTTGGAGAAGGAGGGATCACTGGAGGCCTCAATCAGCTAGCAAACAAGCACACAGGGACACAAGGTTTACCCAAGTTCAGGCCTCATAGAGGTCCCTACTCCTGCTTGTATTCTCCTGGAATTATCGAGGGATTCGACAGTTATAGGGGGTGCGCAGATGCAATCTGGCGATGGTCGTGGAAACTAGGGTTGTGATCGTCCTCCTCGCTGCCCCCTCCTAGCCTTTATATAGATAGGCTAGGTCTCGGGTAACATGTCGAGTCTATTACAGATTAGGGTTTATCCCTTCAAACTTTCTATCTTAAGCTTTATCTTGTGTTGCAAGCAATCAAAGGCTCCGTGAGTCACCTGAATCTTGTATTGGGACCTAGTAACGTCATGGGCTTCTGCCATACCTGGACCGTATATGCCAAGCTCGAGTACCTTTAAGGTATACCCACGTTAGTTAAGACCAAACACTCGTCGTTTTCACATTTAGGGCCGTTTTCATGAGTTATTGCCCTTAGTTTTGGGGTTATAGGGCGATTTACAACGACCGTGACAACCGATGCATGTCTGAGTGTTATGACCAAAAACTCGTCTTTTTCGCATTTAATGGCCGTTTTCATGAGCTATTGCCCTCAGTTTTGGGGTTTTAGGGCAAATTACAACGATAGTGAGACCCAATAAATGTTTGAGAGATATGACCAAAAACTCGTTGTTTTCGCGTTTTATGCTGATTTTCATGAGCTATTGCCCACACATTTGGGCCTCCAAGGAGATTTACAACATCCGTAAGACCCGATATATGTTTGAGCGGTATGACCAAAACTCATCGTTTTTGTGTTGATGGTCGTTTTCATGAGATATTGCCCACACTTTTTGGGTTCCCGGGTGCATGTGGTACATGTTTGGGAGTTAAGACCACAAAATCGCTATTTTCAGATTTAGGGATGTTTTCATGAGCTATCGCCCTTAGCTGTAGGGTTTTATGATGATTTACTACGACCGTGAGAACCGATACATGTTTGAGTGTTATGAGCAAAAACTCATCATTTTCGTGTTTATCGCCATTTTCATGAGCTATTGCCCACTTTTTGGTGGTTCTAGGGATATTTACAATGACCATAAGACCCGATACATGTTTGATATATATGACAAAAAAACTCGTCCTTGTCGCGCTTTATGGCCGTTTTCATGTGTTATTGCCCACAATTTCGGGGTTTTAGGGCGATTTATACCGATAGTGAAACCCGATAGATGTTTGAGATATATGACCAAAAACTCATCAGTTTTGTGTTATATGACTGTTTTCATGAACTATTGCCCAAACTTTTGGGGTTCCAGGGATATTTACAACGTCCATAAGACCCGATACATGTTTGAGCAATCTAACAAAAAACTCGTCGTTTTCATGTTTTATGGCCTTTTTCATGAGCTATTGCCCACACTTTTGGGGTTCTAGGGCGATTTAGAACGGCCGTAAGACCCGGCACATGTTTGAGAGATATGACCAAAAACTCTTCCTTGTCGCACTTTATGGCCGTTTTCATGAGCTATTGCCCACAGTTTGGGAGTTCTAGGGATATTTAAAACTACCATAGGACCCGATACATATTTGAAAGATATGAACAAACACTCGTTGTTTTCGAGTGTTAAAGCCTATTTCATGAGATAATGCCCACACTTTTGGGGTTCTAGGGCGCATCTGGTAGATGTTTAGTAGTTAAGACCAAACACTCATCGTTTTCACATTTAGGGCCGTTTTCATGAGCTATTGCCCTTAGTTTTGGGGTTTTAGGGAGATTTACAACGACCGTAAGAATCGATATGTGTGAGTGTTATGACCAAAAACTGGTCTTTTTCGCAATTAATGGTCGTTTTCATGAGCTATTGCCCACAATTTTCGGGTTCCAGGGCGATTTACAATGACCATTAGACCCGATACATGTTTGATAAATATGACCAAAAACTCGTCCTTGTCACGCTTTGTGGCCATTTTGATGGGCTATTGGCCTCTGGTTTGGGGTTTTAGGGCAATTTACGACAATAGTGAGACCCAAACAATGTTTGAGAGATATGACCAAAAACACGTCGTTTGCACGTTTTATGCACATTTTCATGAGCTATTGCCCACACATTTGGGCCTCCATGGCGACTTAAAACATCCGTAAGACCCCATACATGTTTGAGCGATATGACCAAAACTCGTCGTTTTCGTGTTTATGGCCGTTTTCATGGGATACTGCCCACACTTTTGGGGTTCCAGGGCGCACCTGGTACATGTTTGGGAGTTAAGACCACAAAATCGCAATTTTCACATTTAGGTCTGTTTTCATGAGCTATTACCCTTAGTTTTGGGATTTTATGACGATTTACAACGACCGTGAGAACCGATACATGTTTGAGTGTTATGACCAAAAACTCGTCATTTTCGTGTTTATGGCCATTTTCATGAACTATTTGCCCACCGTTTTGTGGATCCAGGGATATTTACAATGACAATAAGACCCTATAAATGTTTGATAGATATGACAAAAAACTCGTCCTTGTCGTGCTTTATGGTCGTTTTCATGTGTTATTGCCCATAGTTTCAGGGTTTTAGGGCGATTTACACCGATAGTGAAACCCGATAGATGTTTGAGATATATGACCATCAACTCGTCGTTTTCGTGTTTTATGACTGTTTTCATGAGCTATTGCCCAAACTTTTGGGGTTCCAGGGCAATTTACAACATCCGTAAGACCCGATACATGTTTGAGCGATATGACAAAAAACTCGTCGTTTTCGTGTTTTATGGCTGTTTTCATGAGCTATTGCCCACACTCTTGGGGTTCCAGGTAAATTTACAATGGTCGTAAGACCCGATACATGTTTGAGAGATATGACCAAAAACTCGTCCTTGTCGCGCTTTATGGTCGATTTCATGAGCTATTACCCACAATTTTGGGGTTCCATGGAATTTACAACTACCTTAAGGCCCGATACATGTTTCAAAGATATGAACAAAAACTTGTTGTTTGCGAGTGTTATGGCCTATTTCATGACATATTGCACACAATTTTGGGGTTCCAGGGCGCATCTAGTAGAGTTAAGACCAAATAGTCGTTATTTTCACATTTAGGGCCGTTTTCATGAGCTATGGCCCATAATTTTGGGGTTTTAGGGCGATTTACAACGACCATGAGAACCGATATATGTGTGAGTGTTATGACCAAAAACTCGTCTTTTGCACGTTGAATGGCCGTTTTCATGAGCCATTGCCCACGGTTTTGGGGTTCCAAACCGATTTACAACGACCATTAGATCCGATACATGTTTGAGAAATCTGACCAAAAACTCGTCCTTGTCGTGCTTTGTGGCCATTTCAAGGGCTATTGCCCTTAGTTTTGGGGTTTTAGGGAAATTTAGAATGATAGTGAGACCCAATAAATGTTTGAGAGATATGACCAAAAACCTATCATTTTCGCGTTTTATGCCCATTTTCATGAGCTATTGCCCACACACTTGGGCTTCTAGGGCGATTTACAACATCCATAAGACCCGATACATGTTTGAGCGATATGACCAAAACTTGTTGTTTTCGTGTTTATGGCTGTTTTCAGGAGATATTGCCCACACTTTTGGAGTTCCAAGGCACACCTAGTACATGTTTTGGAGTTAAGAACAAAAAATTGTTGTTTTCACATTTAGGGATGTTTTCATGAGCTATCACCCTTAGTTTTGGGGTTTTATGATGATTTACAACGACCGTGAGAACCAATACATGTTTGAGTGTTGTGACAAAAACTCGTCATTTTCGTGTTAATGGCCGTTTTCATGAGCTATTACCCACAGTTTTGTGGTTCGAAGGAGATTTACAATGACCATAAGACCCGATACATGTTCGATAGATATGACAAAAAACTCGTCCTTGTCTTGCTTTATGGCCGTTTTCATGTGTTATTGCCCACAGTTTTGGGGTTTTAGGGCGATTTACACCGATAGTGAAACCCGATAGATGTTTGAAATATATGACAAAAAACTCGTCGTTTTTCGTGTGTTATGACTGTTTTCATGAGCTATTGCCCAAACGTTTGGGATTCCACGACGATTTACAACATCCGTAAGACCCGATACATGTCTGTGTGATATGACAAAAAACTCGTCATTTTCGTGTTTTATGGCCATTTTCATGAGCTATTACCCGCACTATTGGGGTTCTAAGGCGATTTACAACGACCGTAAGACCCGATACATGTTTGAGAGATATGACCAAAACATCGTCCTTGTCACGCTTTATGGTCATTTTCATGAGCTATTGCCCATAGTTTTGGAGTTCTAGGGAAATTTACAACTACCATAGGACCCGATACATATTTGAAAGATATGAACAAACATTCGTAGTTTTCGAGTGTTAAGGCCTATTTCATGAGATAATACCCACACTTTTGGGGTTCCAGGGCGCATCTAGTACATGTTCGGGAGTTCAGACCAAACACTCGTCGTTTTCACATTTAGGGCCATTTTCATGAGCTGTTGCCTTTAGTTTTGGGGTTTTAGGGCTATTTACAATGACAGTGAGAACTGATACATGTGTGAGTGTAATGACCAAAAACTCGTCTTTTTCGCGTTTAATGGCCGTTTTCATGAGCTATTGCCCATAGTTTTCGGGTTCCAGGCCGATTTACACCATTAGACCCGATACATGTTTGATACATATGACCAAAAGCTCGTCCTTGTCGCGCTTGGTGGCCATTTTGATGGGCTATTGGCCTCAGTTTTGGGGTTTTATGGCAATTTACGACAATAGTGAGACCCAATCAATGTTTGAGAGATATGACCAAAAACACGTCGTTTTCACGTTTTATGCACATTTTCATGAGCTATTGCCCACACATTTGGGCCTCCAGGGCAATTTAAAACATCCGTAAGACCCCATACATGTTTGAGCAATATGACCAAAACTCGTCGTTTTCGTGTTTATGGCTGTTTTCATGAGATATTGCCCACACTTTTGGGGTTCCAGGGCACACCTGGTACATGTTTGGGAGTTAAGACCACAAAATCGCTGTTTTCACATTTAGGTATGTTTTCATGAGCTATTGCCCTTAGTTTTGGGATTTTATGACGATTTACAACGACCGTGAGAACCGATACATGTTTGAGTGTTATGACCAAAAACTCGTCATTTTCGTGTTTATGGCCGTTTTCATGAACTATTTGACCACAGTTTTGTGGTTCCAGGGATATTTACAATGACAATAAGACCCTATAAATGTTTGATAGATATGACAAAAAAACTCGTCCTTGTCGTGCTTTATGGTTGTTTTCATGTGTTATTGCCCATAGTTTCAGGGTTTTAGGGCGATTTACACCGATAGTGAAACCCGATAGATGTTTGAGATATATGACCATAAACTCGTCGTTTTCGTGTTTTATGACTGTTTTCATGAGCTATTTCCAAAAATTTTGTGGTTCTACGGCGATTTACAACATCCGTAAGACCCGATACATGTTTGAGAGATTTGACAAAAAACTCGTCGTTTTCGTGTTTTATGCTTTGGGTAAACCAGCACTCGAAGCACCACTTTAAGCTCAGCATTTTTAAGTCGGAGAGCTTTGATCTCTCTCCGCTTATCACAGACATTCTTCAACAAATCCTGGTTTATAGGAATATATTTTCTGTAAGTCAGAATACCCAAAGTCAAAAAGCTACTAAAGACTCGGGCTAATATTTTTGCTAATATCAGCACGAGCCTTGGGGGCTACACTAGTTCGTTCTTTGGCATCCTAAGGAAGATTAACCCGGATTATTTATCCTACTTCATGCTTGGGGGCTAGAGGATATGATATGAAATAAAGGAAAAACAGGAGTTGGAATTCCGACTTACAAATTGTTTGCGGGTAAGTTTATCCAAACTCGCATTCACTTCAATAGCGACCTTCTCGGCGAGAGTCAGAGGGGTCACTGGAGCCGTTGGAAGCTCACCGGCCCTTATCCTCCCGTTGCAAAGACGCACTTGTTCAAGAAGATTAGAGTGCTTGACGTCCTCTGTTTCTTGCGCTTCTTCTTCGGAAGATAAGTTTCTTTTCTCCAGGCATTGCCTGGCCAGCCGCTGGATCTCTTCAGCAGATTTCCGGGACATGCTAAACTTGGCAAGTCCCGGATTGCTGATAAGGTTTTCGGCAGAAGTCTCTGCCGAGGGATCATTACCCAAAGAGGGTTCACCCTTATCTAAACCTGACTCACCCATGGTGACGCCAGTTTGTGATTCAAGGATCACATGCTCCGCAGAAGGAGCCGGATCTTCTACGACAGCTGGAGAAGGAATGATCACTGGCGTTGCGGAAGGTTGAGGGGCATGAGTCGGAGGAGCCACAGGAGGAGAAGCTATGGTAAGCTTCGTCTGTCGCAGGGGCTTCGAAGAAGTGGCCTTCCCCTTGCCCTTGATGAACTGCTTAGCTCTGAGAATGTAATAGAATCGAAAAACATTACATCTCGGAAGAAAATTCGAGTTAGGTACAAAGGTGGAAGTTGTGATTGAAAGTTACCTCTTCACGACAGGCACCTCCTTTGTGCCAACAGCCATTGTCGAAGCTTTGCGCTTCTTGAGCGTAATGTCCGGCAATGGGACCACCTCTGTCTCCTGTGAAAACTCTGGAGGATATCCTTCGAGTAGAGCAAATTCCGACTTGGGGAGGTCAGCAAGCTGAAAAGAAGAAAACATATTAGTATTGCAATGTAACTTAAAGATTGAAACACATAAAAAGGTTTACTGTCAGAAGTTTACCGGCACTACGGGGTTTTCCGTCATATGCATATCCAGAGAAACCTCTGGGATCCTCCTCTCGATCCGCTCCCTTATCAACCATTTTATCTGGCTTATGTAGCCTTGCATGGTGTAGGCTCTAGAGCTGATGCGGAGGGAGTCTTTCTTGGACGACGTGATGGAGTGCATCAGTCGGTCTCCGTGGTACTGAAGGGGCTAGATCCGACGTGACACCTAGCATTGGACTAAGTCGGATCCGTTGAGTCCTTTGTGTTTGATCAAGTATTCGAGCCGCCTCTTAGCGAGGATCAGATCGTCAGTGAGAGCCGAAGGAGCCTCGTCCCAAGTCGGTTGGGCCGTGGCAGCTCCGTCGATGAAAGCCGGCAAAGCAGTAGCTTTGCCGGGAGCCAGAATATCCTTATGATAAAGAATGTGGTTGGCCATTGTTTGACCGAGTCGCTAGCTAAGATCTTGGGATATGCGCACTCGCGTCTAAGTGAAAAACTAATGGTACCTGTGATATAAGGAACACCGCTAGTAATAGAATTTCTCCGGACATGAAAGTAATACCGGAATAAGGTCAAACTCGGCCTAATGCCGAGAAATCCCTCACACAAAGAAGCGGAAGCGCTCATCTCTAGGAGAGAGTTGGGAGGAAGATGGTGGAGTTGAACACCAAAATGGTCATTCACCTCGGAGAAGAACTCCGAGGGAGGGAATGACAAACCTCTGTCGAGGTGGGTGCCGAAGTGGACCCGCTCGCCGGCGTGCGAGTTGGGGACGGTCTCTCCGATGCCACTCCGCCAATCGCACTCCGAGGGAGGGAATGATAAATCCTACTTTGGATCTTGGAGGCCTCCGAGGGCTGCTGTTGGGGATATACTTTCTGGGTATCCTCACAGTTCCTCACTGATCAGGGTGTCGCACTTTGGGTTAGAGCTTTACTACACGGGCGGCCCAGTCAGGGAGAAGAGACGGAGTCCAGTCCGGCTACGGGAAGGCCCAGAAGACTTACCGTCTTAGGCCCATAATGTTACTTGTAGTTCAAGATGTACTCTATAACCGACTCTTAGTCGTAGCCGGAGAGATCTCTCCTGTAAACCCTAGGCCGGATATCTATATAAGCCATCATAGGGAGAGCCTTTAGGGCAACACTTTAGACCCTCAATAGTCGACAATCTCAAATCGCACAGGCGAACCCTTGTAACCCATATTCCGGCTCTGCCGTATTACTGGATTGCTAGCAGGAGTAGGATCTGTCCAAAGTCGGCGGATTCGAACCTGGGTAAATTTGTGTGCTCACCGTCCTGAAACACTGTCCGTGTCACACCCCTCTCTTCTGCACGCCTCGAGGACCCCCTCATGGCGTACTTTTCCTCAATCCGATGACACCTGGCCGCACGACCTAGCCTAGCCCACGCCAGGGGGTGGTGTGGCCGCCTCCGGAACCCCCACGGCCTCCCCTTCCACCTATAAGATGCCCTCGTGTTGTCGGTTTGAGGACAAGTACGCCATGAGGGGGTCCTCGAGGCATGCGGGAGAGAGGGGTGTGAGACGTACGGTGTTCCGGGATGGTGAGCGCACAAGTTTACCCAGGTTCGAATCCGCCGGCTTTTTACGGACCCTACTCCTGCTAGCAATCCAGTAATACGGCAGAGGCGGAATATGGGTTACAAGGGTTTCGCTTGTGCGAGTTGAGGGTCTAAAGTATTGGGTTGCCCTAAAGGCTCTCCCTAGGACGACTTATATAGATATCCGGCCTAGGGTTTACAGGAGAGATCAATCCGGCTATGACTAAGAGTTGGTTACAGAGTACATCTTGAACTACAAGTAACATTATGGGCCTAAGTCGGTAAGTCTTCTGGGACTTCCCGTAGTTGGATTGGACTCCGTCTTCTCTCCCTAACTGGGCCGCCCGTGAAGCAAAGCTCTAACCCGAAGTGGGCCACCCTGGTCAGTGAGGATCTGTGAGGATACCCGGAAAGTATATCCCCAACACCTCGTGATGAAAACCCTAAGTGCCCGATCAAAAATCCACGAAAGAGTCTATAGCCGCCGTCATCTCCATCTCTAGATCGGGAGGGATCTGAAGCTCTTCCCGACACCCTGCTGGAGAGGGGAATTCACCCGGGAGGCCTTCTTCAGCACCATGCAAGCCTCCGGTGTGATGCGTGAGTAGTTCATCCTTGGACTACGGATCCATGTAGTAGCTAGATGGCTGGTTCTCCTCCTTTGTGCTTTCATGTTTAGATCTTGTGAGCTCCGTTCATTATCAAGATCATCTATTTTGTAATTCTGCATGTTGTGTTTGCGGGGATCCGATGGATATTGAGATGCTATTTCAGATTGATTATTGATTCTATCATGTCTTTGTTATTTGTGATCTTGCATGCTTTCCATTGTTAGTAGCTATCTTGGCCAAGTAGATGCTAGCAACTCCAAGAGTTAGTATTTATGCTCGATAGTGGGTTCATGCCTCTTGTAATCTGGGGAAGTGACAGAAATCTCTAAGGTACTAGATGTGCTGTTGCTACTAGGGAGAAAACAACAATCCTTTGTTCATAGAACAATCGTATTATTTACTTTACACGCAGTTCGTAAAGCAATAATCTGTTGCTTGCAACTTAATACTGGAGGGGGTTCGGATGATAACCTGAAGGTAGATTATTAGTCATAGATGCAGTTGGATGGCGGTCTATGTATAATGTTGTAATGCCCAATCAAGTTCCAAAGGAGTCAAGATAATTAGTATATGCATGTATTGCTTTCTCGATGTTTATCAATTGCCCCGCTGTAATTTGTTCACCCAGCATGTTATCTATCTTAAGGAGAGCCACCTCTAGTGAACTATGGATCCCGGTCCTTTTCTTTTACATATAATCTATAAACTATTTATTGCTTTGTGTTTACTTTTTGCAAACTATTACTTCTTTCCATTCGATATGTTTAATCCTTTGTTTTCTGCAAAACACGGTGAGATTGACAACCTCATCGCAAGTTGGGGACAAAGTTCTGTGGTTGTGTTGTGCAGGTCTCCACGTTGCTACTAGCACCGGTAGTCCGCCCTGCCAAGGCTCAGCTAGCAACACCTTTGGGGTGTTTCCTTGCTCCTACTGGTTGGATTAAACCTTGGTTTCATAACTGAGGGAAACTTGCTGATGTGCTCATCATACCTTCCTCTTGGGGTTCCCAACGAGCTCTACATCCACACCGCACCAGCATTTTTCTGGCACCGACACTGAGCCATCAGTAGTCCTCGGTCAGTAGTTCCAACTGCCCGTTGCGAATTATTAAAGTCCATTGGCACGCCTTCTACGAAGGATTCCACCAAGCCATCAAAATTCTTGATCATCTTGGCCTTGGGAAGCATCTCCTCGCGAAGATGACATAGCACACCCTTGGCTTTTGATACATTGCAAATGTATCTATAATTTTTGATGTTCCATGCTTGGTTTTATCTACTTTCTTATGTTTTGTCCACACTTTCGAGTACTTTTCATATGATTTCTTGAACTAACCTATTAACAAGATGCCACAGTGTCAGTTGCATGTTTTCTGCTGTTTTTGGTTCCAGGAAAGTCAGAAAATGAATATTCTCGGAATTGGACGGCACAAAATCCAAAGTTCCTATTTTACCGGAAGACTCACAGAGCCAGAATACGAGACGGAGGAGGGCCAGGGCCTGGCCACACCCACCCTAGGCGCGGGTACCCCTAGGCCGCGCCAGGGCATGGTGTGGGCACCCTGGCTGGCCACCAACCTTTCCTCCTTCGCCTATATATTCCTCCCGAGGTAGAAACCCTAAATATTCAAGCCTCCAGCCACGAAAAGTTCCGCAGCGCCGCCGCCACCGAAGGGGAGATTTGGGGGACAGAAAGTCTCTGTTCCGGAACCCTGCCGGGACGGGGAAGTGCCCCCAGAGCCATCTCCATCGATCTCCACCACCATCTCCATCGTCGTTGCTGATTCCCATGATGAGGAGGGAGTAGTTCTCTCTCGAGGCTAAGGGTTCTACGGTAGCTATGTGTTCATCTCTCTCTATGCATGATCATATTGTAATCATGAGCTTTGTAATCAAGTAGATCTACATTGCTACTCAAGTTCTTTAATAGATCTCTGATCTCCCCATGTGTGTGAAAGTGACAGCGTGCACACCATGGGGGCACTTAGGCTAGAGATTACACATACTTGTTATGAGTTATATTTGGAGTTGGATGTCTTTATGAAATTGTGGTGTTTGTTGGAACCATCTAGTGCTCAAGGTGACAGTGTGGGGTTTTCTAGATGGGAAAGGCTTACTTTGAGGTGTGTTGTTGTAGCCCTACCATGGATTAGAGTGTCCAACCAGAGAGTAGTTAAGAGTAGTATCATAAAGAGAATATATTTATATGAGAGTGTTCACTAGTGAAAGTATGATCCCTAGGCCTTGTTTCTAAACATTGAAACACCGTTTGCAATTAGATCTGTTACATGTTTTCTTGCTTCCATCTTTATTTCAGTTTTCCTTTAGTCTTTTCCACGCCATCAAGCTATGTTCTATCAGCGTTACCACTTATAAAAATCCATACCACTTGTATTTCACTATCTCTTCGCCGAACTAGTGCACCTATACACCTAACAAGTGTATTGGGTGTGTTGGGGACATAAGAGACTTCTTGTATCTTGATTGCATGGTTGCTTGAGAGGGAATACCTTTGACCACTTCCTCCCTGAGTTCGATAAACCTTGGGTGATCCACTTAAGGGAAAACTTGCTTTTGTTCTACAAATCTCTGCACTTTGAGGCCCAACAAATGTCTACAAGAATATAAGTGCGTAGACATCAAGCTATTTTCTAGCGCCGTTTCCAGGGAGGTAAGGTAAAAGGTATTCACACCGGAGGATTAAAGAAGAAGAACCTCCCACGGCAAACGCCTATTTTCTGGCGCCATTGCCGGGGACGTAAGGTAAAAGGTACTCACATCCTTCGGTGTGAGTGCTTGAAGTTATTTCCTTTAGATTCTGCAATTTTGTCTTTTTGTTTCTTGTTTTCACTAGTTAGGATTAATGGAAAACAACAAAAAAATTATAGAGCTTTATAGTATTTATCTTGAGTTAGGACATGAAGTGTTTGAAGAGAAAATTAAAAAACCTATGGAACTTTATTTTCATGCTAATAGCAATGTTTGAAGAGAAAGGTACTAACACCATTATTGCTAATGCTATGGAAAAGTCTAAGCTTGGGGAAGCTGGTTTTGATGAGCATGATCTTTTTAGTCCCCCAAGCACGGAGGAGAAAATTTACTTTGATGATACTATGCCTCCAATATATGATGATTACAATGATGAATATGATATTTTCAGTCCACCTACTATTGAGGAGAAAATTAATTATGATTACAATACGCCTCCTATATTTGATGATTATGGTGATGAGAATAATAATGATAGCTATTTTGTTGAATTTTCTCCCACTACAATTAATAAGAATGACTATGCTTATGTGGAGAGTAATAATTATTATATGCATGTGGCTCATGATAAGAATGTTTTATGTGATAGTTATATTGTTAATTTTATTCATGATGCTACTGAAAGTTATTATGAGAGAGAGAAACATGGTTTTATGCATCTCAATAATATTAAGTTTCTCCGCTTTGTGTTGAAAGTCTTGAAGTTGCACTTGTTTTGCCTTCCTATGATTGTTTCTTTGTGCTTTCATGACTAGTTTCTTTACAAGATTCCTTTGCATAGAAAGTGGGTTAGACTTAAATGTGTTTTAAATTTTCTTCTTGATGCTCTCTTTTACTTCAATTCATATTTCTTATGTGAGCATCTTCTCAAACTATCAAGCCTAACTTAAAGGCGTTAAAGAAAACTACTTATTGGGAGATAACCCAAAAGTTTTAGATGAGTCTTGGAAGTTATTACTTCAGTAATAACCGCTCCTTATATCTCAAACATCTATCGGGTATCACTATCGGTGTAAATTGCCCTAAAACCCCGAAATTGTGGGCAATAACACATGAAAACGGCCATAAAGCGCGACAAGGACGAGTTTTTTTGTCCTATCTATCAAACATGTATCGGGTCTTATGGTCATTGTAAATCTGCATGGAACCACAAAACTGTGGGCAATAGCTCATGAAAACGGACATAAACACGAAAATGACGAGTTTTTGGTCATAACACTGAAACATGTATTGGTTCTCAGGGACGTTGTAAATCAATATAAAATCCCAAAACTAAGGGCGATAGCTCATGAAAACACGAAAACGATGAGTTTTGGTCATATCGCTCAAACATGTATCAGGTCTTACGGATCTTGTAAATCGCCCCGGGGGCCCAAGTGTGTGGCCAATAGCTCATGAAAATGGGCATAAAACTTGAAAACGACAAGTTTTTGGTCATATCTCTCAAACATTTATCAGGTCTCACTATTGTTGTAAATTCCTCTACAACCACAAAACCAAGGCAATAGCCCATGAAAATGGTCACAAAGTACGAGAAGGACGAATTTTTGGTCATATTTCTCAAACATGTATCGGGTCTAATGGTCGTTGTAAATCACCCTAAAACCCCAAAATTGTGGGCAATAGCTCATGAAAATGGCCATTAAATGCGAACAAGACGAGTTTTTGGTCATAATACTCACACATGTATCAGTTTTCACAGTCGTTGTAAATCGCCCTAAAACCCCAAAACTAAGGGCAATAGCTCATGAAAACGACCCTAAATGTTAAAACGACGAGTATTTATTCTTAGCTCCCAAACATGTACTAGATGCGCCCTGGAACCCCAAAAGTGTGGGCAATATCTCATGAAATAGGCCTTAACACTCGAAAACAATGAGTTTTTGTTCATATTTTTCAAACATGTATCGGGTCTTACGGTAGTTGTAAATCGCCCTGGAACGCAAAAATTGTGGGCAATAGCTCATGAAAACGGCCATAAAGCGCGACAAGAACGAGTTTTTGGTCATATCTGTCAAAAATGTAATCGGGTCTTACGACCATTGTAAATCGTGCTGGGACCCCAAAAGTGTGGCAATAGCTCACAAAAACGGCCATAAAACATGAAAACGACGAGTTTTTTTTGTCATATCACAAAAAAATATCTATCAGGTCTTACGGACGTTGAAAATCGCCCTAGAACCCGAAAAGTTTGGGCAGTAGCTCATGAAAACAGTCATAAAACACGAAAACGACGAGTTTTTGGTCATATATCTCAAACATCTATCGGGTTTCACTATCGGTGTAAATCGCCCTAAAACCCCAAAACTATGGGCAATAACACATGAAAACGGCCATAAAGCGCGACAAGGACGAGTTTTTTTTATCATATCTATCAAACATGTATCGGGTCTTATGGTCATTGTAAATCTCCCTAGAACCACAAAACTGTGGGCAATAGCTCATGAAAACGGACATAAACACGAAAATGACGAGTTTTTGGTCATAACACTCAAACATGTATCGGATCTCACAGACGTTATAAATCATCATAAAATCCCAAAATTAAGGGCGATAACTCATGAAAACAGCCCTAAATGTGAAAATAACGCTTTTTGGTCTTTACTCCCAAACATCTACTAGGTGTGCCCTGGAACCCTAAAAGTGTGGGCAATATCTCCTAAAAACGGCCATAAACACGAAAATGATGAGTTTTGGTCATATCGCTCAAACATGTATCGGGTCTTACGGATCTCGTAAATTGCCGTGGAGGCCCAAGTGTGTGGCCAACAACTCATGAAAATGGGCATAAAACGCAAAAAACGACGAGTTTCTGGTCATATCTCTCAAACATTTATTGGGTCTCACTATCGTTGTAAATTGCCCTAAAACCACGAAACTGAGGGCAATAGCCCATGAAAATGGCCACAAAGTGCGAGAAGGACGAGTTTTTGGTCATATTTCTCAAACATGTGTCGGGTCTAATGGTCGTTGTAAATCGCCCTAGAAACCCAAAACTGTGGGCAATAGCTCAGGAAAATGCCCCTAAATGTGAAAACGACGAGTGTTTTGTCTTAACTCCCAAACATGTACTACATGCGCCGTGGAACCCCAAAAGTGTGGGCAATATCTCATGAAATAGGTCATAACACTCAAACACAACGAGTTTTTGTTCATATTTTTCAAACATGTATCAGGTCTTACCGTAGTTGTAAATGGCCCTGGAACCCAAAACCTGTGGGCAATAGCTCATGAAAACGGCCATAAAGAAAGACAAGAATGAGTTTTTGGTCATATCTCTCAAACATGTATCGGGTCTTCCGACCGTTGTAAATCACGCTGGGACCCCAAAAGTGTGTGCTAGCTCATGAAAACGGCCATAAAACACGAAAACGACGAGTTTTTTGTCATATCGCTCAAACATGTATCGTGTCTTACGGACGTTGTAAATCGCCCTAGAACCCGAAAAGTTTGGGCAATAGCTCATGAAAACAGTCATAAAACACTAAAACGACGAGTTTTTGGTCATATATATCAAACATCTATCGGGTTTCACTATCGGTGTAAATCGCCCTAAAACCCCGAAATTGTGGGCCATAATACATGAAAACGGCCATAAAGCGCGACAAGGACGAGTTTTTTTTGTCATATCTATCAAACATGTATCAGGTCTTATGGTCATTGTAAATCTGCCTGGAACCACAAAACTGTGGCCAATAGCTCATGAAAACGGACATAAACACGAAAATGACGAGTTTTTGGTCATAACACTCAAACATGTATCGGTTCTCACGGACGTTGTAAATCATCATAAAATCCCAAAACTAAGGGCGATAGCTCATGAAAACAGCCCTAAATTTAAAATGGCGATTTTTTGGTCTTTACTCCCAAACATGTACTAGCTGTGCCCTGGAACTCTAAAAAGTGTGGGCAATATCTCCTAAAAACGGCCATAAACACGAAAACGACGAGTTTTGGTCATATTGCTCAAACATGTATCGGGTCTTACGGATCTTGTAAATCGCCCCGGGGGCCCTAGTGTGTGGCCAATAGCTCATGAAAATGGGCATAAAACTTGAAAACGACGAGTTTTTGGTCATATCTCTCAAACATTTATTAGGTCTCACTATTGTTGTAAATTGCTCTAAAACCACAAAACCAAGGCAATAGCCCATGAAAATGACCACAATGAACGAGAAGGACGAGTTTTTCGTCATATTTCTTAAACATGTATCAGGTCTAATGGTCGTTGTAAATAACCCTAGAACCCTAGAACTATGGGCAATAGCTCATGAAAACGGCCATTAAACGCGAACAAGACGAGTTTTTGGTCATAATACAAACACATGTATCGGTTTTCACAGTCGTTGTAAATCGCCCTAAAACCCCAAAACTAAGAGCAATAGCTCATGAAAACGACCCTAAATCTGAAAACGACGAGTATTTGGTCTTAACTCCCAAAAATGTACTAGATGCGCCCTGGAACCCCAAAAGTGTGGGCAATATCTCATGAAATAGGCCATCACACTCAAAAACAATGAGTTTTTGTTCATATTTTTTAAATATGTATCGGGTCTTATGGTAGTTGTAAATTGCCCTGGAACGCAAAAACTGTGGGCACTAGCTCATGAAAATGGCCATAAAGCACGACAAGAATGAGTTTTTGTTCATATCTCTCAAAAATGTAATCGGGTCTTATGACCGTTGTAAATCGCGCTGGGACCCCAAAAGTGTGGGCAATAGCTCACGAAAATAGCCATAAAACATGAAAACGATGAGTTTTTTTTGTCATATCGCTCAAACATGTATCAGGTCTTACAGAAGTTGAAAATTGCCCTAGAACCCGAAAAGTTTGGGCAGTAGCTCATGAAAACAGTCATAAAACACGAAAACGACGAGTTTTTGGTCATATATCTCAAACATCTATCGGGTTTCACTATCGATGTAAATCGCCCTAAAACCCCGAAACTGTTGGCAATAACACATGAAAACGGCCATAAAGCGCGACAAGGACGAGTTTTTTTGTCATATCTATCAAACATGTAGCGGGTCTTATGGTCATTATAAATCTCCCTGGAACCACAAAACTATGGGCAATAGCTCATGAAACGGACATAAAAACGAAAATGACGAGTTTTTGGTCATAACACTCAAACATGTATTGGTTCTCACGGACGTTGTAAATCATCATAAAATCCCAAAATTAAGGGCGATAGCTCATGAAAACAGCCCTAAATGTTAAAACGGCGATTTTTTGTCTTTACTCCCAAACATGTACTAGGTGTGCCCTGGAACCCTAAAAGTGTGGGCAACATCTCCTAAAAACGGCCATAAACACGAAAATGACGAGTTTTGGTCATATCGCTCAAACATGTATCGGGTCTTACGGATCTTGTAAATCGCCCTGGAGGCCCATGTGTGTAGCCAACAGCTCATGAAAATGGGCATAAAGCGCGAAAACGACGAGTTTCTGGTCATATCTCTCAAACATTTATTGGGTCTCACTATCGTTGTAAATCGCCCTAAAACCACGAAACTGAGGGTAATAGCCCATGAAAATGGCCACAAAGTGCGAGAAGGACGAGTTTTTGGTCATATTTCTCAAACATGTGTCGGGTCTAATGGTAGTTGTAAATCGCCCTAGAAACCCAAAACTGTGGGCAATAGCTCATGAAAATGCCCCTAAATGTGAAAACGACGAGTGTTTTGTCTTAACTCCCAAACATGTACTAGATGCGCCCTGGACCCCCAAAAGTGTTGGCAATATCTCATGAAATAGGTCATAACACTCGAAAACAACGAGTTTTTGTTCATATTTTTCAAACATGTATCGGGTCTTACGGTAGTTGTAAATGGCCCTGGAACCTAAAAACTGTGGGCAATAGCTCATGAAAACGGCCATAAAGCAAGACAAGAATGAGTTTTTGGTCATATCTCTCAAACATGTATTGGGCCTTAGGACCGTTGTAAATCGCGCTAGGACCCCAAAAGTGTGGGCAATAGCTCATGAAAACGGACATAAAACACGAAAACGACGAGTTTTTTGTCATATCGCTCAAACATGTACCGGGTCTTACGGACGTTGTAAATCGCCCTAGAACCTGAAAAGTTTGGGCAATAGCTCATGAAAACAGTCATAAAACACTAAAACGACGAGTTTATGGTCATATATATCAAACATCTATCGGGTTTCACTATCGGTGTAAATCGCCCTAAAACCCCGAAATTGTGGGCAATAACACATGAAAACGGCCATAAAGCACGACAAGGACGAGTTTTTTGTCATATCTATCAAACACGTATCGGGTCTTATGGTCATTGTAAATCTGCCTAGTGATGACCCACAAGTATAGGGGGTGTATCGCAGTATTTTCGATAAGTAAGAGTGTCGAACCCAACGAGGAGCAGAAGGTGTTGGTTAGTGGTATGGATCAGGAATTCCCTTCAAATACTTATCAAACAGATTTTTAGGGGTTTTTGATAAAGCAAGTAGGAATAAATGCAACAAGTGGCCCAATCCTTTATGCAGCAAAGGACAAGCCGGTTGTATTACTTAAGATGACCAAACGTTCTCGAGGACACATGGGAAGACTGTCAAGTGCTTTCGCTTCATATAGTTGATTAATCTTCTTTAGCTTGCTAAGTGTTGTGTGGGTAAACCTATGCTAATGTACCGACCCATCCAGGACTAATACATACTTGTGATTATACATCTTGCAAACATCCGTAAGTACAAGAAAGTAATTAAGGTAGAAACCTAACCACAGCTTTAAACTCTAAGACCTTACGTCCCATGTGCAATGGTTTCCTAACGGGGGTTCAGGTTTATGTCACTCCGGCAACCCCTACGATTAGTAGCCAAATACACAATACATTCCCCTAGGCCCATATAGGTGAAGTTTCATGTGGTCGATGTTCACATGACACCACTAGAAGAAGTACACCACAACTTAAATATCAAACTATTGAATCTTTCTCAACACAACTCCACTACTAACAACATGACTTCTCCCATGTCCTCAAGAAAAAAACGAACTACTCACAAGACATGATATGGATCATGATAAGAGATGGAATAATGATGTATAACAATCTGAACATAAACAATAATTCAACGGTTCACTCAATAGCATCAACTACAAAGAGTAATCAACACCAGGAAAGTTTCCCCTATGAACTATGCAAGATTCAACCCAATTGTTACAGCAATATGGAGATGGTGATGAGGGTGCTGATGGTGATGGTGATGATGATGATGATGCTCCCGATGAAGTCTAGCTTGATGGTGGTGTTGATGGTGATTATCTCTCCTCTCCGGGAAGGAATTCCCCCGGCAGAAATCTGTCTGCCGGAGAGATCTATCTCTCTCAGCGTTTTCCACCCCGCAGAGGTGGCGGAATATTTCTGTGGTCACTCCCCGAGTCTTAGGGTTTCGGGAGGATGATATACGCGAGAGCGGAGAGGCTGGAGTGGGCCAGGGTGGCCACACCACCTGCTGGCGCGGCCTAGGGCTGCCCGCGCCAGGGGCTGGTGTGGGCCCCCTGTGGCCCATCTCCAGTCCATCTTTTGGCATCCTTAGTCTTCTGAAAAAATAGGATTTTCCGTATATTTTCCCGAATTTTCTGATCTTCGCGAATTTTGCCTCCAAACAACACCTTTTCCATCAGTATCTTGACTACAGCGGTCCATGCTCCAAAAGTCATCAACCATGCAAAAACAGATGAAATAACATAAGTATCACCTCTTAATACGAAATATATCAATGAATTATAGTGAATTAAGACATATAATAGTGATGCAAAATGGACGTATCAACTCCCTCCAGGCTTAGACTTCGCTTGTCCCCAAGCGAAACTGAGCTCAATAAAGATGACCTCAGGTTTATGGAGTGAAGAGTCGATAAAAGAATATGGACAAGAAACATCACATTCATCAAATACATAGATCATAATAGAAGACAACTCACTATTATATAACTCAACTTGTAATAAGTAAAGGAAACACAATAAAGATACATAGAGTAAATCATAATTAGTAATGGAAAACTTAGCTCTTGGTCGAAGAATAGTTGATAATTTGCTGGAGTTCACAAATAGCTGGTTTTCAATGATAGCTTTCAAAGTAGTAAACATCAAGATAAGAGCAATGTGCAAAACAAGGAACATAAGACACGATTGAATAAATCATCATATGAATGAATGAAACACAACAACTCAAAATACTTGCTGAGATAGAAGGGAGTAGGTTTACTGACTCAATCTACAAAGTAAAAGAAAGGCCCTTCAAAGAGGGAAGCAGGGATTGCAAGTCTCATAAAGAGCTCCCAAAAATTATGATACTTACTAGCTTTCAGCTCTCATTTCCCCTATCATAGGCATCTTTAGGTGATTACGGTTAAAGTGATCAAATATGAGGATATGCATTGACAAGTCGTAAGTTGAGAATCTCATATCCCTTGAATACGAGGGCCGCTCCTCATGCTACTCAAGTTTAGTCACCGGTAAGTTCTTGTCATCGTAAGCATATGTGTATCATAGAGAACCGCCAACGGGATACGCCTTGCCTGATGATACGGAAGAATCCCCATATCAAAATGACAAGGCAAGCAGACAACAAGCATCTCAGCAATCTTCTTATTTACCATGGGAATATGGTTCTTTTTTCTCTCTTTCCTCTTTTCATAATATCTCTCCTTTTTTTCTCTTTTTCTCAATCACTATCTCTTTTTTATAAGAAGAATGTTTCATAGATACTCGTTATGGTTACGCTGCAGGTTTCCACCATGTTAGCATGGATTAGACCAGTGGCCCAGGCGTTTCTGTAACACATATGCATAACTCCATGGACTTACAAGCTCCCCTTTCATTTCACACCGACGACATCCGTAGACAAAAGAACATGATATCAACTTGGTACAAAGTACCATTGCAATGTTGAAATTGTTCCCCATGACAGCATGGTTCTGCTAATTCACAACTTACAAAGCGCAAGCATATACACAACATAGGTGAGCACAATGGTTCAAGTTTATTAAATGCAACAAAGTAAAGTGTGCCATCAAGTTCGTGAGAGCTTTAATCACTAATTTTCACATAACAAGTTTAATTTGGGAGGTAGACAAAACAAGAATTTACTTGGAATAGCAATAATGCTACTAGGTGGGTATGGTGGACACAAATGGCATGGGTTTTGGTTTAAAGGAGTGGATGCACGAGAAGAATACCCTCTCAGTACAGGTTATTGGCTAGTAAGGCTGGGTAGCAAGTATAAGAGTTGAAGGAAACAAACAAACATACAAGTGATAAAAACAAACATGCAATCTTCCTTGGAAGCACAAAAGATCTTAACTAGAGAATACTAGACTTATGAGCAAATCAAGAAAGAAAGATGATGAAATTATTTTTTTCTTTAGAGTACTTTATCTTTTTCATTCAACGCTCAAAAATTGTGTTGCTACTGACTGAGCCAGGTTTGCCAAAACCAACTAGATTAACTCAATGATCCCAAAATGATACCAATACTAACAACAATATCAATCATATATCCACGAATTGAAAACTAATATAAGCTATGCAAAAGAGTGAATGATTGAACTTCTCATTAATATTCCATAACGGAAAATCAGACCAAGGGATACATATATAACGAGAGAGGGGACACTTCCATAATGCAAACCATACTACATAATAACTCCTCTATTCATGATATGACTCTACTAAAAAGGTAAAAAGATAGAAGATAGTGATGTGATACCGCGACACTCCCCCAGGCTTGGAACAAACCAAGGGGATGCCAAACCTGATGATGAATTACTCCTTCGGTGGTGGTGGTATCCTCTCAATGAGCTCTTTTATTAGTTTCCCCAAGTCCTCAATCTCGAAGGTGAGAGTACGAATCAACTCCGAGTTGTGCTCAATACGGCTCATAATCATGTCGTGTTGAGAATTCCAGCTCTTGCTATTCTTTCCCCACTCTTCCTCCTTGAAGTCTTCTTTTCCTGCGTAGCTAGAACGAGGCAAATCCCAATTGGAAGGTAATTTCCCCTTGTGCATATTTTGGTATTGATGCTCATGGATAAGGGTATGGAAGGGATTCTTGGTGTGTGGAGGAAGTGCCCGTGGAGCCAAACTATGACGAGGATCTTTTCCCCCAGTCTGCATCCGTGCAGTCCTTCTAACCTTGGCAGGTTTCGTCACCACTCCAATGCTTGCAATGGTAGTGCCGGTGTGCGGATGTTGGCCTTGCTCCTCTTCTCCTTCACTCTTGATCTCCTTCTCCTTCCCGAGGTCTTGGAGGTCTTCCTCAATAGGCTCCTTTCCTTTATCCTTGGCAGACACCATTGTGCTTATAAACCTTCAAAGAGTATGTCCTGGCAAAAACAGATCGAAACAAAAACACGACAAAAACACGATATACGAACCTCGGGGGACCCGGGGGGGGGTTATATATTACGAAGTTTCATATCAAAAGGAAGGTACTAGGAGAAAATGAGTCGGAGGCGGAGTCCGGGGTGGACTCACCACCTGGTGGCGCGGCTAGGGGTGGGCCCACGCCACAGGGTGGTGTGGGCCACCCTGGCTCTTTTCCGTCCCTTTTTCGCTTCGTATCTTTCCTTATTGACTAAAATCTACAAAAATATAGTTGGATAGTATTTTCATGGAACTTTTCTTACTAGAACTGTTACCTATTTCAAAACAGACTCTGGAGGTCTCTGAATTGGGTCCTTGATGAATCTCTCCGGAGTTATAACTTGAAAGGCATCAATATCTTCATCTTCATACACTTATTACTTGAGTCATAAACCCTTCTCTTCCTTATTACACCATTATCTCCACTTCCTGGAAATTTCTTTCACACAAAACTTCACACAGTTCTCATTAGCGACATTAGTATAAGTGAAGTGATAAAACCTTTTGAGTCCAACTTCAACTGAAAACCATCAAACATAAGCTACTATAGCAACTCCTTATGAAAAACCAAAAGAATTCAAAAAGGAAATCGAATAAAGAAGGAAATGCAAGAGTGGCAAAATCTGTCAAAACAGACCAATAGGTAAAGATCGATTTTTTTCGAAAATCTTGTGTTGCTCAAATCAAAATGTGCAAAACAAACGAAAGTTAAATAACAACCTGGGTCAGAAGCACAAAAAATTACAGCTCATATCGACATACAGAGATCTCTCACGAATTTTTACGGTGAAGCACAAAAATCTGTTTCGGGACAGCAACGTCCCCAAATATTACTTGTCTCTCATTAGAGGTTGATCTTGACACAAAAACCAAACAAAACAGATAAAGAGTGGTTATTACCGAAGTAATAACTTCCAAGACTCAAATAAACAAAAACAAACTGAAAGCTAAAACAAATTGGGTTGTCTCCCATAAAGCTCTTTCTTTATAGCCATTAAGATGGGCATGATAATTTTGAAGATCCTCCCTCAGAAATATGAATTGAAGTGAAAGAGACCATTAAGAAGCAAAAACACACACACATTTGAGTCTAACCCACTTCCAATGCAAGGGAATTTTGTAAACAAACAATTTGTTGAAGCGAGAGGCTACTTGCATAGGAAGGCAAAAGAAGTGCAACATAAAAACTTTTAGCATAAAACGAGGAAACTTGATATTATTGAGATACATAAGAACACTTTTCCCTCTCTCATAATAACTTTCAGTATCATGCATAAAATTAACAATATAGCCATCACAAGGGCCATCATAGCAATGATCACTTATTCTAACAGAAAACACAGGAATACTAACTCTCATAACACTACTTTGTGAAACAATATTAGAGGTATCCTTACAAAGGATAGTGCGTCCCTCTTTTTCATAATTAGTAACAAAGTCTTTCACATTTGCTATTATAGGTTCATGAACCATTTGTTTATCAGGTTCAACAGCTTTTACTATACTTTCATTAACCATACTAGCTATCATAGAATGTTCCTTAATCTTAACTGGGAAAGGCATTTTCTCAATGTAAGGTTTAGGTAAAACATGATTAGCAGTATAAACTTCAGTATTTCTTGCAGGAACACTCTTAGAAATATCTTTATAAGGTTCATGATACTTATTCCACTTCTTTTTAGGCACTTCAATATAGGAAGCAAAAGCCTTAAAATAAGAAGCAATAGCTTGAGAATCTAGAGCATAAGCTTTTTTAATATTTTGAAAGTCATCAGTTCCGATAAAAGATTCAATGCATTCATAATCATAATTTATACCTGACATTCTACCTTTGTCATTCTCCCAAGCTTCAGCATTGTCTTGAATACGGTCCAGAAAATCCCATTTAGCTTCTTCTTCCATACGAGTGAATGATCCAGCATAAGAAGCGTCCAATAAATCCTTGTCATGTAGAGGGAGTCTTGCATAAAAGTTATTGATAATAATATTGTTGGGAAGCTCATGAATGGGACATTTGAGCATTAGTAACTTCAATCTCCCCCAAGCTTCAGCTGTACTCTCTCCATCAAGTGGCCAAAAGTTGTATATTTGATTCCGATCTTTATGAATCTCACTAAGGGGATAAAACTTTGAATAAAAGAGAGGCACTATTTGCTCCCATTCCAGAGCTTGACCATTCTTCAGTAGCTTCTACCATTCCTTAGGTCTTCCTCTTAGTGATAATGAGAATAACTTCTTCTTAACTTGATCTGTAGTAATACCTGCACACTTGAACAACCCGCATAATTCGTGTATAAAGAGTAAATAATCACCGGGATGGACAGTTCCATCCCCAACATAGTAGTTATCCATAACACGATCAATAATTCTTGTAGGTATTTTGAAAACATCATTCTCAGCAGGTGGTGGCTTATCTACTACCTTAGCAATGGTAGTAGCATTACCAAATAAGAAACTCAGCGAATTATCCACAACGAAAATAAAGCAACTAGCAGAAGTAAACAATACTCACAGTAGAAGTTTCCTTTACCAGTTCCACTCTCGAATAGCGCTTCACTCCCCGGCAACGGCGGCAGAAAATAGTATTGATGACCCACAAGTGTAGGGGGTGTATCGCAGTATTTTTGATAAGTAAGAGTGTCGAACCCAACAAGGAGGAGAAGGTGCTGGCTAGTGGTATGGATCAGGCATTCTCTGCAAATACATAGCAAAGGGATTTTTAGGGGTTTTTTATAAAGCAAGTAAACAAAGTACGAGTAAATAAAAGACAGTAGGAATAAATGCAGCAAGTGGCCCAATCCTTTATGCAACAAAGGACAAGCCGGTTGTATTACTTAAGATGACCAAACGTTCTCGAGGACACATGGGAAGACTGTCAAGTGCTTTCGCTTCATATAGTTGATTAATCTTCTTTAGCTTGCTAAGTGTTGTGTGGGTGAACCTGTGCTAATGTACCGACCCATCTAGGACTAATACATACTTGTGATTATACCCCTTGCAAACATCTGTAAGTACAAGAAAGTAATTAAGGTAGAAACCTAACCATAGCTTTAAGCTCTAAGACCCTTACGTCCCTTGTGCAATGGTTTCCTAACGGGGGTTCAGGTTTCTGTCACTCCGGCAACCCCTATGATTAGTAGCCAAATACACAATGCATTCCCCTAAGCCCATATAGGTGAAGTGTCATGTAGTCGATGTTCACATGACACCACAAGAAGAAGTACACCACAAATTAAATATCAAACTATTGAATCTTTCTCAACACAACTCCATTACTAACAACATGACTTCTCCCATGTCCTCATGAACAAAACGAACTACTCACAAGACATCATATAGATCATGATCAGAGATGGAATAATGATGTATAACAATCTGAACATAAAAAATAATTCAACGGTTCACTCAATAGCATCAACTACAAAGAGTAATCAACACCAGGAAAGTTTCCCAATTGTTACAGCAATATGGAGATGGTCATGAGGGTGCTGATGGTGATGATGGTGATGGTGATGAAGATGATGATGATGATCCCGATGAAGTCCAGCTTGATGGTGGTGTTGATGGCGACGATCTCCCCTCTCCGGGAAGGAATTCCCCCGGCAGAAATCTATCTGCCGGAGAGATCTTTCTCTCTCGGTGTTTTCCGCCCCGCAGAGGCGGCAAAATCTTTCTCTGGTCGCTCCATGAGTCTTAGGGTTTCGGGAGGATGATATACACCAGAGGGGAGAGGCTAGAGTTGGCCAGGGTGGCCACACCACCTGCTGGCGCGGCCTAGGGCTGCCCGCGCTAGGGGGTTGTGTGGGCCCCCTGTGGCCCATCTCCACTCCGTCTTCTGGCAACCTTAGTTTTCTGGAAAAATAGGATTTTCCGTATATTTTCTCGAATTTTCTGATCTTCACGAATTTTGCCTCCAAACAACACCTTTTCCATCAGAATCCTGACTGCAGCGGTCCATGCTCCAAAAGTCCTCAACCATGCAAAAACAGATGAAATAACATAAGTATCACCTCTCAATACGAAATATATCAATGAATAATAGTGAATTAAGACATAGAATAGTGATGCAAAATGGACATATCACCTGGAACCACAAAAGTGTGGTCAATAGCTCATGAAAACGGACATAAACACGAAAATGAGGAGGTTTTAGTCATAACACTCAAACATGTATCGGTTCTCATGGGCGTTGTAAATAATCATAAAATCCCAAAACTAATTGCGATAGCTCATGAAAACAGCCCTAAATGTGAAAACGCCGATTTTTTGGTCTTTACTCCCAAACATGTACTAGGTGTGCCCTGGAACCCTAAAAAGTTTGGGCAATATCTCCTAAAAATGGCCATAAACACGAAAACGACGAGTTTTGGTCATATTTCTCAAACATGTAACGGGTCTTACGGATCTTGTAAATCGCCCTGGGGGCCCAAGTGTGTGGCCAATAGCTCATGAAAATGGGCATAAAACTTGAAAACGACGAGTTTTTGGTCATATCTCTCAAACATTTATTAGGTCCCGCTATTGTTGTAAATTTCTCTAAAACCACAAAACCAAGGCAATAGCCCATGAAAATGGCCACAAAGTGCGAGAAGGACGAGTTTTTGGTCATATTTCTCAAAGATGTATCGGGTCTAATGGTCGTTGCAAATCACCCTAGAACCCCAAAACTATGGGCAATAGCTCATGAAAATGACCATTAAACGCGAACAAGACGAGTTTTTGGTCATAATACTCACACATGTATCGGTTCTCACGGTCATTGTAAATCGCCCTAAAACCCCAAAACTAAGGGCAATAGTTCATGAAAAGGACCCTAAATGTGAAAACAACAAGTGTTTGGTCTTAACTCCCAAGCATGTACTAGATGCACCCTGGAACGCCAAAAGTGTGGGCAATATCTCATGAAATAGGCAATAACACTCGAAAACAATGAGTTTTTGTTCATATTTTTCAAACTTGTATCGGGTCTTACGGTAGTTGTAAATCGCCCTGGAACCCAAAAACTGTGGGCAATAGCTCATGAAAACGGCCATAAAGCGCGACAAGAATGAGTTTTTGGTCATATCTCTCAAACATGTAGTCGGGTCTTACGACCATTGTAAATCACGCTGGGACCCCAAAAGTATAGCTCATGAAAACGGCCATAAAACACGAAAACGACGAGTTTTTTGTCATATCGCTCAAACATGTATCGGGTCTTACGGAAGTTGCAGATCGCCCTAGAACCCGAAAAGTTTGGGCAATAGCTCATGAAAACAATCATAAAACACGAAAACGACGAGTTTTTGCTCAGATATCTCAAACATCTATCGGGTTTCACTATCGGTGTAAATCGCCCTGAAACCTCGAAACTGTGGGTAACACATGAAAACGGCCATAAAGCGCGACAAGGACGAGTTTTTTTGTCATATCTATCAAACATGTATCGGGTCTTATGATCATTGTAAATCTCCCTGGAACCACAAAACTGTGGGCAATATTTCATGAAAACATCCATAAACACGAAAATAACAAGTTTTTGGTCATAACACTCAAACATGTATCGGTTCTCACAGTCGTTGTAAATCGTCATAAAATCCCAAAAATAAGGGCGATAGCTCATGAAAACAGCCCTAAATGTGAAAACAATGATTTTTGGTCTTAACTCCCAAACATGTACCAGGTGCGCCCAAGAACCGCAAAACTATGGGCAATATCTCTTGAAAACGGCCATAAACACAAAAACGACGAGTTTTCGTCATATCGCTCAAACATGTATTGGGTCTTACGGATGTTGTAAATCGCCCTAGAGGCGCAAGTGTGTGGGCAATAGATCATGAAAATGGGCATAAAACGCGAAAACGACGAGTTTTTGGTCATATCTCTCAAACATTTATTGGGTCTCACTATAGTTGTAAATTTCCCTAAAACCACAAAACTGAGGGCAATAGCCCAAGAAAATGGCCACAAAGTGCGAGTAGGACGAGTTTTTGGTCATATTTCTCTAACATGTGTCGGGTCTAATGGTCGTTGTAAATTGCCCTAGAACCCCAAAACTGTGGGCAATAGTTCATGAAAACACCCATTAAACGCGAAAAACATGAGTTTTTGGTCATAACACTCACGCATGTATCAGTTCCCACGGTCATTGTAAATCGCCCTAAGCCCCCAAAACTAAGGGCAATAGCTCATGAAAACGTCCATAAAACATGAAAACGACGAGTTTTTTTATCATATCTCTCAAACATCTATCGGGTCTTATGGATGTTGTAAATCGCCGTGGAACCCCAAAAGTTTGGGCAATAGCTCATGAAAACAGTCATAAAACATGAAAATGACGAGTTTTTGGTCATATATCTCAAACATCTATCAGGTTTCACTATCGGTGTAAATCGCCCTAAAACTCCGAAACTATGGCCAATAACCCATGAAAATGGCCATAAAGAGGGACAAGAACGAGTTTTTTTGTCATATCTCTCAAACATGTATCGGGTCTTATGGTCATAGTAAATCTCCCTAGAACCACAAAACTGTGGGCAATAGCTCATGAAAACGGCGATAAACACGAAAATGATGAGTTTTTGGTCATAACACTCAAACATGTATCGGTTCTCACGGTTGTTGTAAATCGTCATAAAACCCCAAAACTAAGAGGGATAGCTCATGAAAATGGCCCTAAATGTGAAAATGACGAGTGTTTGGTCTTACCCAAACATGTACTAGATGCGCCCTGGAACCCGAAAAGTGTGGGCAATATCTCATGAAGTAGGCCATAACACACGAAAACAACGAGTTTTTGTTCATATCTTTCAAACATGTATCGGGTCTTACGGTAGTTGGAAATCGCCCTAGAACCCCAAAAGTGTGGGCAATAGCTCATGAAAATGGCCATAAAGCGCGAAAATGACGATTTTTTGGTCATATCTCGCAAACATGTCTTGGGTCTTACGACCATTGTATATTGCCATGAAACCCCAAAACCGTGGGCAATAGCTCATGAAAACGGCCACAAAACACGAAAACGACGAGTTTTTTGTCATGTCGCTCAAACATGTATCAGGTCTTACGAATTTTGTAAATCGCCCTGGAACCCCAAAAGTTTGGGCAATAGCTCATGAAAATAGTCATAAAACATGAAAATGACGAGTTTTTGGTCATTTATCTCAAACATCTATCGGGTTTCACTATCGGTGTAAATCGCCCTAAAACCCCGAAACTGTGGGTAATAACACATGAAAATGGCCATACAGCGCGACACGGACGAGTTTCTTGTCATATCTATCAAACATGTATCGAGTTTTATGGTCACTGTAAATCTCCCTGGAACCACAAAATTGTGGGCAATAGCTCATGAAAATAGCCATACACACAAAAATGACGAGTTTTTAGTCATAGCACTCAAACATGTATTGGTTCTCACAGTCATTCTAAATCGTCATAAAACCCCAAAACTAAGGGTGATAGCTCATGAAAACACTCCCTAAATGTTAAAACAACGATTTTTTGGTCTTAACTCCCAACCATGTACCAGGTGTGCCCTGTAACCCCAAAAGTGTGGGCAATATCTCAAGAAAACGACCATAAACACGAAAACGACGAGTTTTCGTCATATCGCTCAAGCATGTATCAGGTTTTACGGATGTTGTAAATCGTCCTGGAGGCACATGTGTGTGGGCAATAGCTCATGAAAATGGGCATAAAAGGCGAAAACGATGATGTTTTGGTCATATATCTCAAACATCTATCAGGTTTCACTATCGGTGTAAATCGCCCTAAAACCCCGAAACTATGGCCAATAACACATGAAAATGGCCATCAAGCACGACAAGGACGAGTTTTTGTTTCATATCTATCAAACATGTATCGGGTCTTATGGTCATAGTAAATCTCCCTAGAACCATAAAATTGTGGGCAATAGCTCATGAAAAAGGCCATAAACACGAAAATGATGAGTTTTTGGTCATAACACTCAAACATGTATCGGTTCTCACGGTTGTTGTAAATTATCATAAAACCCCAAAACTAAGGGTGATAGCTCATGAAAACGACCCTAAATGTGAAAACGATGAGTGTTTGGTCTTAACTCCAAAACATGTGCTAGATGCGCCCTGGAACCCCAAAAGTGTGGGTAATACCTCACGAAATAGGCCATAACACTCGAAAACAATGAGTTTTTGTTCATATATTTCAAACATGTATCGGGTCTTACGGTATTTGTAAATCACCTTGGAACCCCAAAACCATGGGCAATAGCTCATGAAAATGGCCATAAAGCGTAAAAATGACAATTTTTTGGTCATATCTCGCAAACATGTATCGGGTCTTACGACCATTGTAGATCGCCCTGAAACCCCAAAACCGTGGGCAATACCTCATGAAAACGGCCCTAAAACACGAAAACGACGAGTTTTTTGTCATATTGCTCAAACATGTATCGGGTCTTACGGATGTTGTAAATCGCCCTAGAACCCCAAAAGTTTGGGCAATAGCTCATGAAAACAGTCATAAAACAGGAAAATGATGAGTTTTTGGTCATATATCTCAAACATCTATCGGGTTTCACTATCGGTGTAAATCACCCTAAAACCCTGAAACTGTGGGCAATAACACATGAAAACGACCATAAAGCGCGACAAGGACGAGTTTTTTTGGGGTTCCAGGGCACATCTAGTACATATTTGATAGATATGACAAAAAAACTCCTCCTTGTCCCGCTTTATGGCCATTTTCATGTGTTATTTGCCATAGTTTTGGAGTTTTAGGGCGATTTACAAGGATAGTGAAACCTAATAGATGTTTGTGATATATGACCAAAAACTCGTCGTTTTCGTGTTTTATGACTGTTTGCATGAGCTATTGCCCAAACTTTTGGGGTTCTAGGGCGATTTACAACATCCATAAGACCCGATACATGTTAGAGCAATATGACAAAAAACTCGTCGTTTTCGTGTTTTATGGCCGTTTTCATGAGCTATTGCCCACGGTTTTGGGGATTCAGGGTAATTTACAATGGCCGTAAGACCCGATACATCTTTGCGAGATATGACCAAAAAATCGTCATTCTCGCGCTTTATGGCCATTTTCATGAGCTATTGCCCACAGATTTGGGATTCCAGGGCGATTTACAACTACAGTAAGACCCGATACATGTTTGAAAGGTATGAACAAAAACTCGTTGTTTTCAAGTGTTATGGCCTATTTCATGAGATATTGCCCACACTTTTGGGGTTCCAGGGCGCGTCTAATACATGTTTGGGAGTTAAGACCAAACACTCACCGTTTTCACATTTAGGCCGTTTTCATGAGCTATCACCCTTAGTTTTGGGGTTTTATGACAATTTACAACAACCGTGAGAACCGATACATGTTTGAGTGTTATAACCAAAAACTCATCATTTTCGTGTTTATGGCCGTTTTCATGAGCTATTTCAAACAATTTTATGGTTCTAGGGAGATTTACTATGACCATAAGACCTGATACATGTTTGATAGATATGACAAAAATACTCGTCCTTGTCGCGCTTGATGGCCATTTTCATGTGTTATTGGCCATAGTTTCGGGGTTTTAGGGCGATTTACATCGATAGTGAAACCTGATAGAAGTTTGAGATATATGACCAACACATCGTCGTTTTTACGTTTTATGCCCATTTTCATGTGCTAATGCCCACAGATTTGGGCCTCCAGGGCGATTTACAACATCTGTAAGACCCGATACATGCTTGAGCGATATAACCAAAACTCGTCGTTTTCGTGTTTGTGCCCGTTTTCTTGAGATATTGGCCACACTTTTGGGGTTCTAGGGCAAACCTGGTGCATGGTTGGGAGTTAACACCAAAAAATCGTTGATTTCACATTTAGGGCTGTTTTCATGAGCTATCACCCTTAGTTTTGGGATTTTATGATGATTTACAACGTCCGTGAGAACCGATACATGTTTGACTGTTATGACCAAAAACTCGTCATTTTCGTGTTTATGTCCGTTTTCATGAGCTATTGGCCACAGTTTTGTGGTTCCAGGAAGATTTACAATGACCATAAGACCCGATACATGTTTGATAGATATGACAAAAAAAGCTCGTCCTTGTCGTGCATTATGGCCGTTTTCATGTGTTATTGCCCACAATTTCGGGGTTTTAGGGCGATTTACACCGATAGTGAAACCCGATAGATGTTTGAGATATATGACCAAAAAATCGTTATTTTCATGTTTTATGACTGTTTTCATGAGCTATTGCCCAAATTTTGGGGTTCTAGGGCGATTTACAACATCCGTAAGACCTGAGACATGTTTGAGCGACATGACAAAAAAACTCGTCGTTTTCGTGTTTTTTGGCCGTTTTCATGAGCTATTGCCCACGGTTTTGGGGTTTCAATGTGATTTACAATGGTCGTATGACCCGATACATGTTTGCGAGATATGACCAAAAAATCGTCATTTTCGCGCTTTATGGCCATTTTCATGAGTTATTGCCCATAACTTTGGGGTTCTAGGGCGATTTACAACTACCGTAAGACTCGATACATGTTTGAAAGATATGAACAAAAACTCGTTGTTTTCGAATGTTATGGCCTATTTCATGAGATATTGCCCACACTTTTGGGGTTCCAGGGCGCATCTAGTACATGTTTGGGAGTTAAGACCAAACACTCACTGTTTTCACATTTAGGGCCGTTTTCATGAGCTATCACCCTTAGTTTTGGGGTTTTATGAGAATTTACAACAATCGTGAGAACCGATACATGTTTGAGTGTTATCACCAAAAACTCATCATTTTCGTGTTTATGGCCATTTTCATGAGCTATTTCAAACAATTTTATGGTTCTAGGGAGATTTACTATGACCATAAGACCTGATACATGTTTGATAGATATGACAAAAATACTCGTCCTTGTCGCGCTTGATGGCCATTTTCATGTGTTATTGGCCATAGTTTCGGGGTTTTAGGGCGATTTACATCGATAGTGAAACGTGATAGAAGTTTGAGATATATGACCAACACATCGTCGTTTTTACGTTTTATGCCCATTTTCATGTGCTAATGCCCACAGATTTGGGCCTCCAGGGCGATTTACAACATCCGTAAGACCCGATACATGCTTGAGCGATATGACCAAAACTCGTCGTTTTCGTGTTTATGGCCGTTTTCTTGAGATATTGCCCACACTTTTGGGGTTCCAGGGCGAACCTGGTACATGGTTGGGAGTTAACACCAAAAAATCGTTGATTTCACATTTAGGGTTGTTTTCATGAGCTATTGCCCTTAGTTTTGGGATTTTATGATGATTTACAACGTCCGTGAGAACCGATACATGTTTGACTGTTATGACAAAAAACTCGTCATTTTCGTGTTTATGTCCGTTTGCATGAGCTATTGGCCACAATTTTGTGGTTCCAGGCAGATTTACAATGACCATAAGACCCGATACATGTTTGATAGATATGACAAAAAAAACTCGTCCTTGTCGTGCTTTATGGCTGTTTTCATGTGTTATTGCCCACAATTTCGGGGTTTTAGGGCGAGTTACACCGATAGTGAAACCCGATAGATGTTTGAGATATATGACCAAAAACTCGTTATTTTCATGTTTTATGACTGTTTTCATGAGCTATTGCCCAAACTTTTGGGGTTCTAGGGCGATTTACAACATCCGTAAGACCTGAGACATGGTTGACTAACATGACAAAAAACTCGTCATTTTCGTGTTTTTTGGCCGTTTTCATGAGTTATTGCCCACGGTTTTGGGGTTTTAGGGCGATTTAAAATGGTCATATGAGCCGATACATGTTTGCGAGATATGACCAAAAATCGTCATTTTCGTGCTTTATGGCCATTTTCATGAGCTATTGCCCACAACTTTGGGGTTCCAGGGCGATTTACAACTACCGTAAGACTCGATACATGTTTGAAAGATATGAACAAAAAGTCGTTGTTTTCGAGTGTTATGGCCTATTTCATGAGATATTGCCCACACTTTTGGGGTTCCAGGGCGCATCTAGTACATGTCTGGGAGTTAAGACCAAACACTCACTGTTTTCACATTAGGGTCCTTTTCATGAGCTATCACCCTTAGTTTTGGGGTTTTATGACAATTTACAACAACCGTGAGAACCGATACATGTTTGAGTGTTATAACCAAAAACTCATCATTTTCGTGTTTATGGCTGTTTTCATGAGCTATTTCAAACAATTTTATGGTTCTAGGGAGATTTACTATGACCATAAGACCTGATACATGTTTGATAGATATGACCAAAATACTCGTCCTTGTCACGCTTGATGGCCATTTTCATGTGTTATTGGCCATAGTTTCGGGGTTTTAGGGCGATTTACATCGATAGTGAAACCTGATAGAATTTTGAGATATATGACCAACACATCGTCGTTTTTTACGTTTTATGCCCATTTTCATGTGCTAATGCCCACAGATTTGGGCCTCTAGGGCGATTTACGACATCCGTAAGACCTGATACATGCTTGAGCGATATGACCAAAACTCGTCGTTTTCGTGTTTATGGCCGTTTTCTTGAGATATTGCCCACACTTTTGGGGGTTCCAGGGCGAACCTGGTACATGGTTGGGAGGTTAACACCAAAAAATCGTTGATTTCACATTTAGGGCTGTTTTCATGAGCTATCACCCTTAGTTTTGGGATTTTATGATGATTTACAACGTCCGTGAGAACCGATACATGTTTGACTGTTATGACCAAAAACTCATCATTTTCGTATTTATGTCCGTTTTCATGAGCTATTGGCCACAAATTCGTGGTTCCAGGCAGATTTACAATGACCATAAGACCCGATACATGTTTGATAGATATGACAAAAAAACTCATCCTTGTCGTGCTTTATGGCCGTTTTCATGTGTTATTGCCCACAATTTCGGGGTTTTAGGGCGATTTACACCGATAGTGAAACCCCATAGATGTTTGAGATATATGACCAAAAACTCGTTATTTTCATGTTTTATGACTGTTTTCATGAGCTATTGCCTAAACTTTGGGGGTTCTAGGGCGATTTACAACATCCGTAAGACCTGAGACATGTTTGAGCGACATGACAAAAAAACTCGTCGTTTTCGTGTTTTTTGGCCGTTTTCATGAGCTACTGCCCACAGTTTTGGGGTTTCAGGGCGATTTACAATGGTCGTATGACCCGATACATGTTTGCGAGATATGACCAAAAAATCATCATTTTTGCGCTTTATGGCCATTTTCATGAGCTATTGCCCATAACTTTGGGGTTCTAGGGCGATTTACAACTACCGTAAGACTCGATACATGTTTCAAAGATATGAACAAAAACTCATTATTTTCTAGTGTTATGGCCTATTTCATGAGCTATTGCCCACACTTTTGGGGTTCCAGGGTGCATCTGGTACATGTTTGGGAGTTAAAACTAAACACTCGAAGTTTTCACATTTAGGGCCGTTTTCATGAGCTATTGCCCTGAGTTTTGGTGTTTTAGGGCGATTTACAACGACCGTGGGAACCGATACATGCGTGAGTGTTATGACCAAAAACTCTAGGGCGATTTACAACATTCGTAAGACCCAATACATGTTTGAGCGATATGACAAAAACTCGTCGTTTTCGTGTTTATGGCCGTTTTCAAGAGATATTGCCCACAATTTTGGGGTTCTAGGGCACACCTGGTACATGTTTGGGAGTTCAGACCAAAAATCATTGTTTTCACATTTAGGGCTGTTTTTATGAGCTATCGCCCTTATTTTTGGGATTTTATGACGATTTACAACGACCGAGAGAACCGATACATGTTTGAGTGTTATGACCAAAAACTCGTCATTTTCGTGTTTATGGTTGTTTTCATGAAATATTGCCCATAGTATTGTGGTTCTAGGGAGATTTACAATGACCATAAGACCCGATACATGTTTGATTGATATGACAAAAAAACTCGTCCTTGTCGTGCTTTATGGCCGTTTTCATGTGTTATTGCCCACAATTTCGGGGTTTTAGGGCAATTTACACCGATAGTGAAACCCGATAGATGTTTGAGATATATGACCAAAACCTCGTCGTTTTCGTGTTTTATGACTGTACTCATGAGCTATTGCCCAATCTTTTGGGGTTCTAGGGCGATTTACAACATCCGTAAGACCTGAGACATGTTTGAGCGACATGACAAAAAAACTCGTCGTTTTCGTGTTTTTTGGCTGTTTTCATGAGCTATTGCCCACAGTTTTGGCGTTTCAGGGCGATTTACAATGGTCGTATGACCCGATACATGTTTGAGAGATATGACCAAAAACTCATCCTCGTCGCGCTTTATGGCCGTTTTCGTGAGCTATTGCCCACAGTTTTGGGGTTCCAGGGCGATTTACAACTAGCGTAAGACCCGATACATGTTTGAAAGATATGAACAAAAAACTCGTTGTTTTCAAGTGTTATGGCTTATTTCATGAGATATTGCCCACACTTTTGGGGTTCCAGGGTGCATCTAGTACATGTTTGGGAGTTAAGACCAAACACTCGTCCTTTTCACATTTGGGGCCGTTTTCATGAGCTATTGCCCATACTTTTCGGGTTCTAGGGCGATTTACAACAACCGTGAGAACCGATACTTGTTTGAGTGTTATGACCAAAAACTCATCATTTTCGTGTTTATCGCCGTTTTCATGAGCTATTGCCCACAGTTTTGTGGGTCTAGGGAGAATTACTATGACCATAAGACCCGATACATGTTTGATAGATATGACAAAAAACTCGTCCTTGTCCCGCTTTATGGCCATTTTCGTGTGTTATTGGCCATAGTTTCGGAGTTTTAGGGCGATTTAGGCCGATAGTGAAACCTGATAGATGTTTGAGATATATGACCAAAACCTCGTCGTTTTCGTGTTTTATGACTTTTTTCATGAGCTATTGCCCAAACTTTTGGGGTTCCAGGGCAATTTACAACATCCGTAAGACCCGATACATGTTTGAGCGATATGACAAAAAACTCGTCGTTTTCATGTTTTATGGCCGTTTTCATGAGCTATTGCCCACACTTTGGGGGTTCCACGACGATTTACAACGGTCGTAAGACCCGATACATGTTTGAGAGATATGACCAAAAACTCGTCCTTGTCGCGCTTTATGGCCGTTTTCGTGAGCTATTGCCCACAGTTTTGGGGTTCCAGGGCGATTTACAACTAGCGTAAGACCCGATACATGTTTGAAAGATATGAACAAAAACTCATTATTTTATAGTGTTATGGTCAATTTCATGAGCTATTGCCCACACTTTTGGGGTTCCAGGGTGCATCTGGTACATGTTTGGGAGTTAAAACCAAACACTCGAAGTTTTCACATATAGGGCCGTTTTCATGAGCTATTGCCCTGAGTTTTGGTGTTTTAGGGCGATTTACAACGACCGTGGGAACCGATACATGCGTGAGTGTTGTGACCAAAAACTCTAGGGCGATTTACAACATTCGTAAGACCCAATACATGTTTGAGCGATATGACAAAAACTCGTCGTTTTCGTGTTTATGGCCGTTTTCAAAAGATATTGCCCACAATATTTGGGTTCTAGGGCGCACCTGGTACATGTTTGGGAGTTCAGAACAAAAATCATTGTTTTCACATTTAGGGCTGTTTTCATGAGCTATCGCCCTTATTTTTGGCATTTTATGACGATTTACAACGACCGTGAGAACCGATACATGTTTGAGTGTTATGACCAAAAACTCGTCATTTTCGTGTTTATGGTTGTTTTCATGAAATATTGCCCATAGTATTGTGGTTCTAGGGAGATTTACAATGACCATAAGACCCGATACATGTTTGATAGATATGACAAAAAAACTCGTCCTTTTCGTGCTTTATGGCCGTTTTCATGTGTTATTGCCCACAATTTCGGGGTTTTAGGGCGATTTACACCGATAGTGAAACCCGATAGATGTTTGAGATATATGACCAAAAACTCGTCGTTTTCGTGTTTTTGACTGTACTCATGAGCTATTGCCCAAAATTTTTGGGTTCTAGGGCGATTTACAATGTCCGTAAGACCCGATACATGTTTGAGCGATATGACAAAAAACTCGTCGTTTTCGTGTTTTATGGCCGTTTTCATGAGCTATTGGCCACACTTTTGGGGTTCCAGCGCGATTTACAATGGTCGTAAGACCCGATACATGTTTGAGAGATATGACCAAAAACTCGTCGTTGTCGCGCTTTATGGTCATTTTCATGAGTTATTGCCCACAGTTTTGGGGTTCTAGGGCGATTTACAACTACCGTAAGACCCGATACATGTTCGAAAGATATGAACCAAAACTTGTTGTTTTCAAGTGTTATGGCCTATTTCATGAGATATTGCCCATAGTTTTGGGGTTCCAGGGCGCATCTGGTACATGTTTGGGAGTTCAGACCAAACACTCGTCGTTTTCACATTTAGGGCCGTTTTCATGAGCTATTACCCTTACTTTTGGGATTTTAGGGCGATTTACAACAACCGTGGGAACCGATGATTGTTTGAGTGTTATCACCAAAAACTCATCTTTTTCGCGTTTAATGGGTGTTTTCATGAGCTATAACCCACAATTTTGGGGTTCTAGGGCGATTTACAACGACCATTAGACCCGACACATGTTTGAGAAATATGACCAAAAACTCGTCCTTCTCGCACTTTGTGGCCATTTTATTGGGCTATTGCCCTTGGTTTTGTGGTTTAAGGGCAATTTACAACTATGGTGAGACCCAATAAATGTTTGAGAGATATGACAAGAAACTCGTCGTTTTCGCCTTTTATGCCCATTTTCATGACCTATTGCCCTCACACTGGGGCCTCCAGGGCGAATTGCAACATCCGTAAGACCCGATACATGTTTGAGCGATATAACCAAAACTCGTCGTTTTCGTGTTGATGGCTATTTTCAAGAGATATTGCCCACAGGTTTGGGGTTCTAGGGCACACCTGGTACATGTTTGGGAGTTAAGACCAAGAATCGCTATTTTCACATTTAGGGATGTTTTCATGAGCCATCGCCCTTAGTTTTGGGATTTTATGATGATTTTACAATGTCCGTGGATGCCGATACATGTTTGAGTGTTATGACCAAAAACTCGTCATTTTCATGTTTATGTCCGTTTTCATGAGCTATTGCCCATAGTTTTGTGGTTCCAGGGAGATTTACAATGACCATAATACCTGATACATGTTTGATAGATATGACAAAAAAAATCGTCCTTGTCGCGCTTTATGGCCGTGTTGATGTGTTATTGCCCACAATTTCGGGGTTTTAGGCCAATTTACACCAATAGTGAAACCCAATAGATGTTTGAGATATATGATCAAAAACTCATCGTTTTAGTGTTTTATGACTGTTTTCATGAGCTATTGCCCATACTTTTCGGGTTCTAGGGCGATTTACAACATCCGTAAGACCTGATACATGTTTGAGCGATATGACCAAAAACTCATCATTTTCGTGTTTATCGCCGTTTTCATGAGCTATTGCCCATAGTTTTGTGGGTCTAGGGAGATTTACTATGACCATAAGACCTGATACATGTTTGATAGATATGACAAAAAACTCGTCCTTGTCCCGCTTTATGGCCATTTTCGTGTGTTATTGGCCATAGTTTCGGAGTTTTAGGGCGATTTAGGCCGATAGTGAAACCTGATAGATGTTTGAGATATATGACCAAAACCTCGTCGTTTTCGTGTTTTATGACTTTTTTCATGAGCTATTGCCCAAACTTTTGGGGTTCCAGGGTAATTTACAACATCCGTAAGACCCGATACATGTTTAAGCGATATGACAAAAAACTCGTCGTTTTCATGTTTTATGGCCGTTTTCATGAGCTATTGCCCACACTTTGGGGGTTCCACGACGATTTACAACGGTCGTAAGACCCGATACATGTTTGAGAGATATGACCAAAAACTCGTCCTTGTCACGCTTTATGGCCGTTTTCGTGAGCTATTGCCCACAGTTTTGGGGTTCCAGGGCGATTTACAACTAGCGTAAGACCCGATACATGTTTGAAAGATATGAACCAAAACTCATTATGTTCTAGTGTTATGGCCTATTTCATGAGCTATTGCCCACACTTTGGGGTTCCAGGGTGTATCTGGTACATGTTTGGGAGTTAAAACCAAACACTCGAAGTTTTCACATTTAGGGCCGTTTTCATGAGCTATTGCCCTGAGTTTTGGTGTTTTAGGGCGATTTACAACGACCGTGGGAACCGATACATGCGTGAGTGTTATGACCAAAAACTCTAGGGCGATTTAGAACATTCGTAAGACCCAATACATGTTTGAGTGTTATGACCAAAAACTCATCATTTTCGTGTTTATGGTTGTTTTCATGAAATATTGCCCATAGTATTGTGGTTCTAGGGAGATTTACAATGACCATAAGACCCGATACATGTTTGATAGATATGACAAAAAAACTCGTCCTTGTCGCGCTTTATGGCCATTTTCAAGTGTTATTACCCACAGTTTCGGGGATTTAGGGCGATTTACACCGATAGTGAAACCCGAAAGATGTTTGAGATATATGACCAAAAACTCGTCGTTTTCGTGTTTTATGACTATAATCATGAGCTATTGCCCAAAAATTTTGGGTTCTAGGGCGATTTACAATGTCCGTAAGACCCGATACATGTTTGAGCGATATGATAAAAAACTCGTCGTTTTCGTGTTTTATGGCCATTTTCATGAGCTATTGGCCACACTTTTGGGGTTCCAGCGCGATTTATAATGGTCGTAAGACCCGATACATGTTTGAGAGATATGACCAAAAACTCGTCGTTGTCGCGCTTTATGGTCATTTCATGAGTTATTGCCCACAGTTTTGGGGTTCTAGGGCGATTTACAACTACCGTAAGACCCGATACATGTTTGAAAGATATGAACAAAAACTCGTTGTTTTCAAGTGTTATGGCCTATTTCATGAGATATTGCCCACGGTTTTGGGGTTCCAGGGCGCATCTGGTACATGTTTGGGAGTTCAGACCAAACACTCGTCGTTTTCACATTTAGGGCCGTTTTCATGAGCTATTACCCTTAGTTTTGGGATTTTAGGGCGATTTACAACAACCGTGGGAACCGATGATTGTTTGAGTGTTATCACCAAAAACTCATCTTTTTCGCGTTTAATGGCTGTTTTCATGAGATATAACCCACAATTTTGGGGTTCTAGGGCGATTTACAACGACCATTAGACCCGACACATGTTTGAGAAATATGACCAAAAACTCGTCCTTCTCGCACTTTGTGGCCATTTTATTGGGCTATTGCCCTTGGTTTTGTGGTTTAAGGGCAATTTACAACTATGGTGAGACCCAATAAATGTTTGAGAGATATGACAAGAAACTCGTCGTTTTCGCGTTTTATGCCCATTTTCATGACCTATTGCCCTCACACTGGGGCCTCCAGGGTGAATTGCAACATCCGTAAGACCCGATACATGTTTGAGCGATATAACCAAAACTCGTCGTTTTCGTGTTTATGGCTATTTTCAAGAGATATTGCCCACAGTTTTGGGGGTTCTAGGGCGCACCTGGTACATGTTTGGGAGTTAAGACCAAAAATCGCTATTTTCACATTTAGGGATGTTTTCATGAGCCATCGCCCTTAGTTTTGGGATTTTATGATGATTTTACAATGTCCGTGGGAGCCGATACATGTTTGAGTGTTATGACCAAAAACTCGTCATTTTCATGTTTATGGCCGTTTTCATGAGCTATTGCCCATAGTTTTGTGGTTCCAGGCAGATTTACAATGACCATAAGACCTGATACATGTTTGATAGATATGACAAAAAAAATCGTCCTTGTCGCGCTTTATGGCCGTGTTCATGTGTTATTGCCCACAATTTCGGGGTTTTAGGCCAATTTATACCAATAGTGAAACCCCATAGATGTTTGAGATATATGATCAAAAACTCGTCGTTTTAGTGTTTTATGACTGTTTTCATGAGCTATTGCCCATACTTTTCGGGTTCTAGGGCGATTTACAACGTCCGTAAGACCTGATACATGTTTGAGCGATATGACCAAAAACTCATCATTTTCGTGTTTATCGCCGTTTTCATGAGCTATTGCCCACAGTTTTGTGGGTCTAGGGAGATTTACTATGACCATAAGACCTGATACATGTTTGATAGATATGACAAAAAACTCGTCCTTGTCCCGCTTTATGGCCATTTTCGTGTGTTATTGGCCATAGTTTCGGAGTTTTAGGGTGATTTAGGCCGATAGTGAAACCTGATAGATGTTTGAGATATATGACCAAAACCTTGTCGTTTTCGTGTTTTATGACTTTTTTATGAGCTATTGCCCAAACTTTTGGGGTTCCAGGGCAATTTACAACATCCGTCAGACCCGATACATGTTTGAGCGATATGACAAAAAACTCGTCGTTTTCATGTTTTATGGCCGTTTTCATGAGCTATTGCCGACACTTTGGGGGTTCCACGACGATTTACAACGGTCGTAAGACCCGATACATGTTTGAGAGATATGACCAAAAACTCGTCCTTGTCACGCTTTATGGCCGTTTTCGTGAGCTATTGCCCACAGTTTTGGGGTTCCAGGGCGATTTACAACTAGCGTAAGACCCAATACATGTTTGAAAGATATGAACCAAAACTCATTATGTTCTAGTGTTATGGCCTATTTCATGAGGTATTGCCCACACTTTTGGGGTTCCAGGGTGTATCTGGTACATGTTTGGGAGTTAAAACCAAACACTCGAAGTTTTCACATTTAGGGCCGTTTTCATGAGCGATTGCCCTGAGTTTTGGTGTTTTAGGGCGATTTACAACGACCGTGGGAACCGATACATGCGTGAGTGTTATGACCAAAAACTCTAGGGCGATTTAGAACATTCGTAAGACCCAATACATGTTTGAGCGGTATGACAAAAACTCGTCGTTTTCGTGTTTATGGCCGTTTTCAAGAGATATTGCCCACAATTTTGGGGTTCTAGGGCGCACCTGGTACATGTTTGGGAGTTCAGACCAAAAATCATTGTTTTCACATTTAGGGCTGTTTTCATGAGCTATCGCCCTTATTTTTGGGATTTTATGACGATTTACAACGACCGTGAGACCCAATACATGTTTGAGTGTTATGACCAAAAACTCATCATTTTCGTGTTTATGGTTGTTTTCATGAAATATTGCCCATAGTATTGTGGTTCTAGGGAGATTTACAATGACCATAAGACCCGATACATGTTTGATAGATATGACAAAAAAACTCGTCCTTGTCGCGCTTTATGGCCATTTTCAAGTGTTATTACCCACAGTTTCGGGGTTTTAGGGCGATTTACACCGATAGTGAAACCCGAAAGATGTTTGAGATATATGACCAAAAACTCGTCGTTTTCGTGTTTTATGACTATACTCATGAGCTATTGCCCAAAAATTTTGGGTTCTAGGGCGATTTACAATGTCCGTAAGACCCGATACATGTTTGAGCGATATGACAAAAAACTCGTCGTTTTCGTGTTTTATGGCCGTTTTCATGAGCTATTGCCCACACTTTTGGGGTTCCAGCGCGATTTACAATGGTCGTAAGACCCGATACATGTTTGAGAGATATGACCAAAAACTCGTCGTTGTCGCGCTTTATGGTCATTTTCATGAGTTATTGCCCACAGTTTTGGGGTTCTAGGGCGATTTACAACTACCATAAGACCCGATACATGTTTGAAAGATATGAACAAAAACTCGTTGTTTTCAAGTGTTATGGCCTATTTCATGAGATATTGCCCACAATTTTGGGGTTCCAGGGCGCATCTGGTACATGTTTGGGAGTTAAGACCAAACACTCGTCGTTTTCACATTTAGGGCCGTTTTCATGAGCTATTACCCTTAGTTTTGGGATTTTAGAGCGATTTACAACAACCGTGGGAACCGATGATTGTTTGAGTGTTATCACCAAAAACTCATCTTTTTCGCGTTTAATGGCTGTTTCCATGAGCTATAACCCACAATTTTGGGGTTCTAGGGCGATTTACAACGACCATTAGACCCGACACATGTTTGAGAAATATGACCAAAAACTCGTCCTTCTCGCACTTTGTGGCCATTTTATTGGGCTATTGCCCTTGGTTTTGTGGTTTAAGGGCAATTTACAACTATGGTGAGACCCAATAAATGTTTGAGAGATATGACAAGAAACTCGTCGTTTTCGCGTTTTATGCCCATTTTCATGACCTATTGCCCTCACACTGGGGCCTCCAGGGCGAATTGCAACATCCGTAAGACCCGATACATGTTTGAGCGATATAACCAAAACTCGTCGTTTTCGTGTTTATGGCTATTTTCAAGAGATATTGCCCACAGTTTTGGGGTTCTAGGGCGCACCTGGTACATGTTTGGGAGTTAAGACCAAAAATCGCTATTTTCACATTTAGGGATGTTTTCATGAGCCATCGCCCTTAGTTTTGGGATTTTATGATGATTTTACAATGTCCGTGGGAGCCGATACATGTTTGAGTGTTATGACCAAAAACTCGTCATTTTCATGTTTATGTCCGTTTTCATGAGCTATTGCCCATAGTTTTGTGGTTCCAGGGAGATTTATAATGACCATAAGACCTGATACATGTTTGATAGATATGACAAAAAAATCGTCCTTGTTGTGCTTTATGGCCTTGTTCATGTGTTATTGCCCACAATTTCGGGGTTTTAGGCCAATTTACACAAATAGTGAAACCCGATAGATGTTTGAGATATATGATCAAAAACTTGTCGTTTTAGTGTTTTATGACTGTTTTCATGAGCTATTGCCCATACTTTTCGGGTTCTAGGGCGATTTACAACGTCCGTAAGACCTGATACATGTTTGAGCGATATGACAAAAAAATCGTCGTTTTCGTGTTTTATGGCTGTTTTCATAAGCTATTGCCCACACTTTTGGGGTCCCAGCGCGATTTACAACGGTCGTAAGACCCGATACATGTTTGAGAGATATGACCAAAAACTCATCCTTGTCTTGCTTTATGGCCGTTTTCATGAGCTATTGCCCACAGTTTTTGTGTTCCAGGGCCATTTACAACAACCGTAAGACCTGATACATGTTTGAAAAATATGAACAAAAACTCATTGTTTTCGAGTGTATGGCCTATTTCATGAGATATTGCCCACACTTTTGGGGTTCCAGGGCGCATCTAGTACATGTTTGGGAGTTAAGACCAAACACTCGTCGTTTTCACATTTAGGGCCATTTTCATGAGCTATTACCCTTAGTTTTGGGGTTTTAGGGCGATTTACAACGACCGTGAGAACCGATACATGTGTGAGTGTTATGAAAAAAACTCATCTTTTTCGCGTTTAATGGCTGTTTTCATGAGCTATTGCCCACAGTTTTGGGGTTCTAGGGCGATTTACAACGACCATTAGACCCGACACATGTTTGAGAAATATGACCAAAAACTCGTCCTTCTCGCACTTTGTGGCCATTTTTATGGGCTATTGCCCTCAGTTTCGTGGTTTTTGGGCAATTTACAATGATAGTGAGACCCAATAAATGTTTGAGAGATATGACCAGAAACTCGTCGTTTTCACGTTTTATGCCCATTTTTATGAGCTATTGCCCTCACACTGGGGCCTCCAGGGTGAATTGCAACATCCGTAAGACCCGATACATGTTTGAGCGATATAACCAAAACTCGTCGTTTTCGTGTTTATGGCCGTTTTTAGGAGATATTGCCCAGACTTTTTGGGTTCCAGGGAACACCTACTACATGGTTGGGAGTAAAGACCAAAAAATCGCCGTTTTCACGTTTAGGGCTGTTTTCATGAGCTATCGCCCTTAGTTTTTGGATTTTATGATGATTTACAACGTCTGTGAGAATCGATACATGTTTGAGTGTTATGACCAAAAACTCGTCATTCTCGTGTTTATGTCCGTTTTCATGAGCTATTGCCTATAGTTTTGTGGTTCCAGGGAAATTTACAATGACCATAAGACCCGATACATGTTTGATCGATATGACAAAAAAACTCGTCCCTGTCGCGCTTTATGGCTGTTTTCATGTGTTATTGCCCATAGTTCTGGGGTTCTAGGGCGATTTACAACAACCATTAGACCTGATACATGTTTGAGAAATATGACCAAAAACTCGTCCTTCTCGTACTTTGTGGCCATTTTCATGGGCTATTGCCCTTGGTTTTGTGGTGGGCATCAAAACTCATGGCAGCAGCATCTGAAGAAAACACATGTCAGCAAAACACAATATGAGGACAAAAAATACAAGCAAGGCAGTGTCGTACCTCAAAGTGCCTTCGTGACTGAGAAGAGTTGTTCTACGAACAACTTTTCCCCATCAGCAGTAGAGGAGCGCAAATCTTCCTCATGTTTCCGCGACTCCTGTAGGGCCTCAACGACTTTGTCGTGTTTCTTCACCGCCGTGACAAGTCCCTTCTCGAGGGAATCAACATGATAGAGAAGTTCATTATGCTCACCTACAAAAGGATATAAACATGGCATAATCACTCGCCAATCTCTACACAACATAATGGAGAGAACAGTTCAAGACTAACCTTGGAAGGCGCAATGGCGGTTATCTAGCAGGGCATGCTATTGACCCAAGGACATGATTTTCTTAGCGAGGCAAGTGGAATCCTTCACGATAGGCTACAAGAAAAGAGAAGCAGTGTTAGCGTTAATACAAAATTCGAGTGCCAATGGCACGAAGAAAACTCACGTGTTCCTCTAGGGACTCCGAAGATTCTTGCAAAATCGACGTCCGGACAACAACTTCATACGCCCCAACATGGGGAGAGCTCGAAGAATGCACGTCGAAGTGGGCCGCCACCGGGGGAGAAGGAGATTGTACTACCACCTCCTTATTCGTGGAGTCTGTGACTCTGGACTCCTTAATAAATTGGTAATCTTCGGAGGATGACGACGCCATATGACTACAAAGAATCCATCTCCAACTCAGAAGGGGAGAAAAATTTGACAAAGGCAAGACAAACTCAAAAGAATAAAGACTTACCCGTCAAAATTTTCGAGGTCAAAGGAATCACCAGACGATTCCTTCGGCAACCTCAGCTTCTTGCGAGAGGGGTTAGCCATGGTATGCACAGGCACGGCAGCGATTGGCTCCTCCTGACCATTTCACCCGAAGAAATACCCTCCACAGAAATACGAGTCACATCGCCAGTACGAGTCTAGTGGTACATCGCATGCGCCCTGGCTTGTAGAGGCTGTACACGGCGACACAACCATGTGTGAATGAGTTCAGGATGACCCTCTTTCTTGCCTATGCAACGTTCGAGGTCGCAGACATGCTGATACAGCATCTCTGTGTCCTCGACTTCGCCGGGCATCACGACATTCTTCTAGGATCGCTACCTCTTGCAGATCCCCACCGGATCAAAGGGCGCGATTCCGTAGTGCTCTCCATCGGCCTTCTAGTCGTGGATGTAGGACCACTTAACCCTCCACCCTTGGACGAACGCGGTGAGCTTGATGGCGAAATAAGTAACATTGGAGTCGACGTGGATCCCACAGCCTCCTACGTCGTAGAGTACCGAACCTGACCCCGACTGACGTTTGAGCTTAAAGAGTTTCTTGAAGAGACCAAAGTGTGGCTCGATTCCGAGCCGGCACTCACAAAGAGTTAAGAAGTAGGAGACGTGGAGAATAGAGTTTGGGGACAGCTCACCCAGCTGGAGCCCGTAGAAGCAAAGAAGACCACTAACAAACGGATGCAGGGGGAGAGAGAGACCGCGAATGATGAACGCAAGGAACATCACTCGAAAACCTACAGGAGCACTGGCGATTACCTTGTCGCTGCTACGCGAGAGTCATCCTCCGTGGGAGGAAGCGCTCCATCTTAGCGCTGGATGAATAACTTCGATGGATTGATGATCGATGGGAGCCATGACCCGTTGGTGACACAAGTGCATGTGCCCTTCTTCTTCCCCACCGCGGTGGAAGCACTGGTGCTCGTGGTGGTGGCACTTTTCTTCTTGGGCACCACAATGGCAGAGAAGATCCAGCAGCGGCGCCTCCCTTCTTCTTACCCATCTTGCGCTAGCGCTGCAAGCGCAGGAAGTAACTAGGGAAGGTACGGAGTTGGTCCAGCGCCATAGAGGAGCGGTGAGAAATGGAATAGCAAGAGCAGCAATGGCGGAGATGCGCGAGAGAGAAGAAGATGTGGGGTAATTACCGCACGGTGAACCCCTGCTTAACCTCACGGCTGATGCCATCCAACGGCCAGGAGAAGATCAATCCAGCACGTGGTACGCATCGACGTCGACACGTGGAAAGGGTAGTCCATGAACCGTCGCGCACTCCACCCATTACGTGTGAGAATCGAGGATATACAGTTAAAACTAGAAGATTACGCACACCTGGTACAATCCAAGTCAGAGAATGGGACCCACTACTCGTCGCGTCTCGTCAAAGCCACTCCCATGGGTAGCTGAGCTCATTTCATCGTCAACACTGATGTCATTAACTACATCATGAGCAACTTTTTGACTGCTGTAGTCCTTACTCGAGTCTTCGACTCGACCAAGCACTCGGGGGCTACTCCTAACAGGAACGCTGGCTACGCACCCGAGGAAATTTTTTCTATGACATTGAAGAACCTTACACTCGAATCAACGATTCGATTGTGGACTTCGGGTTACTCCCATAGGGAGCGCTAGAAGCATATTCGACTGCAACAAGCAAAAGATGACAGCAGTCGCAAAGTTCTTATAGTCCCCACTCGAGTCTACGACTCGAATAGGAACTCAGGGGCTTCTCCATAGGGAGCGCTGGTCGTGCACCCTATGATTTTTCTTACACATAACTACATGTTGGCTACATCCACGCTTGAGAACAATGGAGACTTTGCCTCATAATTTCCCTGCAAAGAGACCATGTCTCCTGGGTCACCTGAACCATCCCCGCGATGACAAAATTCGGATGCCGCGTCTACGACGTGAAGATAAGTCCTAAATAAGGCTTGGAAATGCATCTGCTGCGCTCTACCAGAAAATATCCATGCCTGCAGGTACGATGAAATATGCCTTGACGGACGTGTCGAGTTCTCACACTTACATATTGGGATTCGACTCCTGTAAGACCTCCGCGGCCTGAGTCGAATTACACCAGCACTTTTCCAAATTCGAATCTAGGGAATCGAGTTTGATTAGATTGCGTTGTTTTGCCCTAAGGAAATTAACTGTTTCCGATACATCGGATGAATCAGGCACGTATACTAGACAGTTGTGCACTCGAAAGACTTCATAAAGTCTCCACTCGAATCTGCGATTCCACTAGACACTCGAGGGCTACTAACGTGGGTATACCTTACAGGTACTAGAGCTTGGTATATACGGTCCAGGTATGGTAGAAGCCCACGACATTACCAGGGCCCAATACAAGATTTAGCTGACTCATGAAGACTCCGATTGCTTGCAACACAAGACAAAGCTTAAGATAGAAAGTTTGAAGGGACAAACCCTAATATGTAACCGACTCGACCTGCTACCCGAGACCTATCCTATCTATATAAAGGCTAGGAGGGGGCAGCAAGGAGGACGATCATAGCCCTAGTTCCCACAACCATCGCCAGATTACATATGTGCACCCCCTCTAACTTTTGACTCCCTCGATAATTCCAAGAGCAGACAAGCAGGAGTAGTGACCTCTACGAGGCCTAAACCTAGGTAAACCTTGCTTCCCTGTGTTCTTGTTTGCTAGCCGATTGATGCCTCCAGTGCTCCCTCCTCCAAAACCCAAGTTAGTAACAATGGGCACTAATGAGTTCAACCCTCATCAACTCCCAAACATGTACCAGGTGCGCCTTGGAACCACAAAAGTGTGGCCAATATCTCATGAAATAGGCCATAACACACGAAAACAATGAGTTTTTGTTCATATCTTTCAAACATGTATCAGGTCTTACGGTAGTTGTAAATCACCCTGGAACCCCAAAACTGTGGGCAATAGAGCTCATGAAAACGGCCATAAAGCGTGAAAAGGATGAGTTTTTGGTCATATCTCTCAAACATGTATCGGGTCTTATGGCCGTTGTAAATCGCCCTGGAAACGCAAAAGTGTGGGCAATAGCTCATGAAAACGGCCATAAAACACGAAAAAGACGAGTTTTTGGTCATAACCCTCACACATGTATCGGTTCTCACGGTCGTTGTAAATCTCCCTAAAACCCCAAAACTAAGGGCAATAGCTGATGAAAACGGCCCTGAATGTAAAAACAACGAGTGTTTGGTCTTAACTCCCAAACATGTACTATATGCGCCCTAGAAACCCAAAAGTGTGGGCAATATCTCATGAAATAGGCCATAACACACGAAAACAACGAGTTTTTGGGGTAGTTGTAAATCTCCCTATGATGACCCACAAGTAAAGGGTGTGTATCGTAGTATTTTCGAGGGAAGTGAAAGCCAATTTATTTATTCAACACAAGGGGAGCCAAAGAATATTTATAAGCCTTAACAACTGAGTTGTCAAGTCAGCTGCACCTAGAAACAATCTTGCTCACAACAGTTTATCATTAGCAACAGTTTTGTAGTAACAACAGTAAAGTAGCAGCAGTAGTAAAGTAAAGACAAAAGTACCAATAGCAGTAAACAGTAGGATTCGAGTGCGTTAGGCATAGGGATGGATGGACGGGTGTTGCATGGACAAGACAATTCACATAGCAATCAGAACATAGGGCAATTGCAGATAAATAAGATAAAGCATCCAAGTACTAGATAATCCTAGGCATGTATTCCATATATAGTCATACGTGCTCGCAATGAGAACTTGCACAACATCTTTTGTCCTGCTAGCCCGTTTGTAGTGGGCCCTCAAGGGAACTACTGGCAATTAAGGTGCTCCTTTTAATAGAGCACCGGAGCAAAGCATTAACACTCCGTGAACACATGTGATCCTCACATCAAAGCCATTCCCTCCGGTTATCCCAATTTCTATCACTTCGGGGCCATTGGTTCCGGACAACAACGTGTGTATACAACTTGCAGGTAAGACCATAAACTATACTATCATAATGAAACAATAACATGTTCAGATCTGAAATCATGGCACTCGGGCCCAAGTGACAAGCATTAAGCATAACAAGTCGTAACAAAGTAATACAGCACTAATAGAAGATACTAGGCACCATGCCCTAACAATCTGATGCCATTACATGAACGATCTCATCCAATCCCTACCATCCCCATAGCCTACATCGGGGGATTACTCACTCATAGATGGGGGAAACATGGATGGTCGATGGAGAAGCGATGGTGATGATGATGATGATGGTGATGATCTCCTACATTTCCCCGTCCCGGCATGGTGCCAGAACGGAGTTTCTGGTTCGATTCTAGTGGTTGTGGCGGAGCGTAACTCCTTCTGCAAAAACGTCGAACCCCCCTGAGTTTTTAGGTCAGAAGACATCTTATAGGCGAAGAGGGAGACCGAGGGGGTGTCTGGGGTGGCCAGACCACCCCTGGCACAGCCAGGCCCAGTCCGCGCGGCCAGGTGGTGTGGCTGGGCCTCAGCCCCTCTCCGTCTCGTATTTTGGCTCCTGGTGTCCCTCTGCAAAAAACTGACTTTGGCTTTTATCCCGTCCAATTCCGAGAATATTCATTTTTTGACTTTCCTGGAACCAAAAACAGCAGAAAACAGGCAGCTGGCACTATGGCTCTTGTTAATAGGTTAGTCGAAGAAATCATATGAAAAGTACTCCAAAGTTTGGACAAAACATAAGAAAGTAGATAAAGCCAAGCATGGAACATCAAAAATTGTAGATACATTTGCAATGTATCAACATCCCCAAGCTTAACTCCTGCTCGTCCTCGAGTAGGTAAGTGATAAAAAGAAAGAATAATTTTTGAGGTGACATGCACCATCATAAACTTGATCAAAGTATTTGTAAAACATTCATAGCTGGGATCATAGTACTTCAATCATAACATGAAAGACAAAGTTCTAACAATAAGACAAAGAAACTATGTTGCAGCATGAAAAGGCATAAACAAGAGATTCATGAATAGCAATGCTTTGCGAGACGTTTGTTTGTTTCACATAAAGAAAACATAGCATAGTGGCATCTAGCTTGTCCCTCATAGAGTAGCAAACATAAATGCATAGGACACCTTCAAAGTGCATAAGAATGACTAGATACAAATAGTTTAAAACAAGCAATATCAAAGTTATGCATCAATCAACAAGTCTTGGGACAATTCACATAGAACTGAGAATGGCCACTATGCTCTCAAAGTAGATGCATAAAGATAGAAGGTGGAGACTCAATATAAAAGTGGAAGAAAGGCCTTCATAGAAGGAAGTAGGGATTCAATTTTCATAAAGAGCTTCCAAAAATTATGGTACTTAAAAGCTTCCAGCTCTCATTGCCCGTATCATAAGCATCTTTATATGGTTAAGGTTAAAGTGACACAAATAAGAGGATATGCTTGACAAGGTATAAGACGAAATATCATGCCCCTTACTTACGAAGACCGAACCTCATGCTACTCAACTTTAGTCACGAGTAAGCTCTTGTCATTGTAAGTACATATGTATCATAAAGAACCGCCAACAGGGTACCCCTTGCACATGATACATAGCTATCCCATAATCAAAATGTCAAGGCAAGCAGACAATGAGCATCTCAGCGATCTTTTTATTTATTATTTGCATAGGCTTTTATTGAGGATGCTCCATAGAGTGCTCATTATGGTGATGCTGCAAGTTTCCACCATGATTAGGCATGGCTTAGGCTAGCGGCCCAGGTGTTTGTCTAACACACATACAAACTCCATGATCTTACAAGTTCCACTTTTATTTCACACCACCGGGATCCATAAGCAAAAGAACATGATATCAACGGGCTACAATGTACAAGTGCAATGTTGAAAAACACTACCTGAAGTATCACTTCCCGTTGCCACGGATCGATCAAATAATTGACTCCACCATGGGATGTGAGGGCCTCTACTTCCTGGACGCCTACTCAGGCTACAATCAGATTCGAATGAAGGAGGAAGACCAGGAGAAAATGGCGTTTACAACACCCTTCGGCGTGTTCTGCTACAACACAATGCCCTTCGACTAAAAAACGCAGGAGCCACTTATCAGCGGTGCATGTAGGCCTTCCTCAAGAACCAACTTGGTCACAATATCCAGGTCTACGTTGATGACATCGTTGTCAAAACAAGGGAGGAAGTTGCTTTACTCGACGACCTCCGCGAGACCTTCGATAATCTTGATCGCTACCGGATCATGCTCAATCCGGACAAACGCGACTTCGGTGTACCATCTGGGCAACTGCTCGGGTATCTCATCTCCGCGAGAGGGATCGAGGCAAACCCGAAGAAAATAAAAGCAATACTAGCCATGGAGAATCCGAAGAACGTAAAAGGTGTCGAACAACTAGCTGCGTGAATCGCGGCGCTCAGTCGCGTGGGCAAAAAGGCACTGCCTTTCTACCAACTTCTCCACAAGGCTGATAAATTTGAGTGGACAAATGAAGCACAAGAAGCATTTGATGACCTTAGCCGTCTACTGTCTACCTCACCAGTATTGGTGACACTGCATGAGAAAGAGCCGCTACTGTTGTACATCTCCGCCACCAATCACGTGGTAAGCACCGTGCTCATGGTGGAACGAGCCAAAGAAAACAAAGACCACAGGGTACAACACCCAGTCTACTACCTCAGTGAGGTTCTCACGCCAACAAAGCAATGGTACCCGCACTACTAGAAGCTGGCGTATGGCGTCTTTATGATGGCCAGGAGACTATGCGACTACTTCCAGGAGCACCGAATCGTGGTGGTGTTTGACGCCTCACTCGGGCACATACTCAACATTCTCGATGCCTTTGGATGAGTCATGCTCTAGGGAATCGAACTATATCCGCAAGACATCACATATGAGAAGCGCAACGCGATCAAATCGCAAGTTCTCCCGGACTTCCTCGTGCACTAGATGGAGAACCAGCTCCCCGACAAGCCAGACATGTCCAACCTATGGACAATGCACTTCGATAGATCCAAGAGAAAGGGTGGAGCTGGCGCAAGTGTCATACTAACATCACCCCAAGGTGACAAGATGAGGTACGTTCTACGAATGCAGTTCACTGTCTCAACAACGAAGCTAAATACGAAGCCTTGCTCCATGGGATGCGGATGGCGGAAGCCTGTGATGCCAAGCGACTCGTCATATATGGCGACTCCAAACTGGTGGTCAACCAAACACTGAACAAGTGCGGTGCTCTGAGCGACAACATGATCGCCTACCACGACCTCTACGACACACTCGACGGAGATTTCAATGGCTGCGAGCTGTGGCACCTTGTCCGTGAAAGCAATGAGGAGGCAGATACACTCGCCAACATCGGCTCCACCTATGCCCTAGTGCCACCTGGAGTATTTCAAGAGTGCATCTATGAACGCTCCATTAAGCCCAAGGCTCCAGCAAAGAAAACAAGCACGCCAACAGACTCGGGGGCTACGCCCCCTAATGAGCCAATGGCACTCGATGACACAGAGCCAGCCTCAGGACTCGAAGGTCCCATGGAGGTTGTGATGATCGAGCCATCCTGGACACAACCATATTTCACATACTTGCTCAACAAAAGGCTACCCGACTGATGCACGTCATATAGCACGACGATCTAAGGCATTCACCCTCATCAATGGCGAACTATACAAGCGCAACATCACGGGAGTTCTTCAGCGGTGCGTCTCCAATGGAGATGGCAGAGCAATCCTCATCGACATACACAAAGGCACGTGCGGCCACTACACTGGCAGTTACACCCTTGTCGCCAAAGCTCTACGAGCAGGATTCTTCTGGCCAACAGCCATGCGTGACGCCGAGGATATAGTCCATCATTGCAATGCCTCTAGTGATTCATGGACAAGCCACATGCACCTGGCGCAGAACTCAGGTCAATAGCTGTGACTTGGCCCTTTGCACAATCGGGACTCAACATGGTTGGCAGGCTCCAGAGATCCTCGCGAGGAGGATACGTCTACCTCCTAGTCGCGGTCAACAAATTCACCAAGTGGATCGAGGCCATGCCGGTGACAAACCAATCAGGAGCCAATGCCATCAAGTTCTTTGAGTGCATCATCTTCCGCTTCGAGGTGCCATATAGCATCATCACGGACAACGGGATGAATTTCACTTCAAAGGAGTTCTAGGATTTCTGCGACAACCTAGGAATCAACATTAGCTACGCCTCGGTGGCGCATCCCCAGACTAACGGTCAAGTCGAAAAGGCCAGTGGCCTCGTCTGCGGTGGGATCAAGAAAAGGCACCTCCGACAACTCGGAAAAGCTGCTGGATGCTAGCCAGATGAGGTGCAATCAGTGCTATGGAGCCTATGCACAACTCCAAACAGCGCCACAGGCTACAATCTGTTCTTCATGGTACATGGCGCCGAGGCGGTACTACCCGCAGAGGTGCGCTACAAGGCCCCACGGGTGGTAGCATATAGAGAGGCAGAATCAACCCTCGCACTCGAAGACTCCATCGACCTCCTCGACGAAGCACACGAGATTGCAGCAGAGAGATCCACGATCTACCAGCAAAACCTCCACAACTACCACAGTAGAAGGCTACGCCCCAGATCCTTCGTCGAAGGAGACCTGGTCCTACGACTGAAGCAGCAAGGGCACCTAAAATTCGAGCCCCCTCGGGAAGGACCTTACGTGATTACCAAAGTAATCCCAGGTGGCACCTATCGCCTTAAAGATGTAGAAAGTGGAGTCGCATACTCCAATGCCTAGAACGTCACGCAGTTGCGTCGCTTCTACCCCTAGATGTTTTTACTTTGCATATAAGGCTATTCAGCCAGGCTACTTAGCCACACATTGTACCTCATGATATTCTGTGAATAAATAAAGCTAAGTTCCCCAAACCCTGTGTTCTTCTGCATTCCTTGCAATTATTTCACTCTGGGGCTGCGCCACCCTTTACATCTCATTCCACGAACAACACAGTATGCCGAGTAGCTGACGTACTACTAATTGAACCCTTGATAACACCAGCCCAGCTGCAATGCACCTGATAGGTTGGCAAGGTGCTAAGATGAATATACGTCAGGCTAATGAAAAGGACTTGTATCTTACAATACACTCAAAAAATATGCAAAGCTAGCAAGATCTTTACACAATAATGCATATCAAACACACCTAGCACAATCATATGAATTTTACAACACCTATACATCTATGTGCAGGATACAAACTATGCCACTGCTGCAAAAGGAGAACATTTGTTTGGTCTTCAAAGAAATCGTTGATATCCTCAGCTAGCCGATCAACCGTCTGGTAGTAGGGGACCATGTTCTAGGTCATCCCTTCTGGTGGCGGTGGCGGCCCCAGCGGCAACAGCCGCGAGATGAACATCTAGTCTATGCAATCGAACAAGCACCAACGCAGCCTTGGCACCTGTGACTAGTTTTTGGCGCACGCACTCACGGACAGTGCTGATATCTTGAAACTTTGCCAGCAGAGCTAGCAAGCTTGATGGCACCACGTCCAGAGGAAACATCGCTTGAAATATATGCCTAAGGCACGATTGTGCCTTCTTCAAACATTGAAGCACTCGTGAGGCACGATCCTGTAGCGTCGCCAACGCGTCTGCACGGTCACGATCCACCTAGAAGTAACCACTAGCTTGCAGCTGGTCCTGGGTCAGATTGTGCAGGCGAATGGCAACCCGATCCCTCTCATCCCACAGATGACGAGCACTGACAACTAGAAGAATCAAAAGAAGAGCATAATATAAAGCATCGCTGCGAATGGCCAAAGAAAAGAAGAGGAAGATAGGAGCTAACACTTAAATTGCTCGTTCAATTGTGCAACCTCGTAGAGGAGATACTTCTCGCGAGCAATGGCTTTCTCAGCCTTCGACTTCCACACGTCCGCGTTACCGCGGACAATGGGCAACTGTCGCTCCAATTGCTTTATGCGATCATGCAGTCATGCAAGCAGCGACAACTCCTCCACTCTTGAACGTGGTTGCGCCAGAGTTTCATTCGTGGGAGGAGAGTTAGGAGGACCACTCGCAGGACCCTATTATAGCCAAACAAGAGGCAAATAAGACTAAGCATACATCAGCAAGGAGTGCATTCAAAGATCAGCATAGTTTCAAAAGTGGGTACCCCCACAGAATAAGGTTTATCATAAGAAAAGCTAAGGTATTACAACTAGCAGCTAAGGCATGCTCTAATATTTCGGCTTGGACTTTGGCGGCTTCTTCGAATCTATGGCAGTCTCCGATGCCATAGACTTCACAGTCGTAGCCCCAGATGCCGCAGCCTTCGCACTCTTCAGTCACCACAGCTCAACAAAATAAGCAGCGACTGTATCAATAAGCCGAGACCCGTACTTAATGCACTTAGTGGCGAAAGGCTGGAAGACTACCTGTTGGCCATCTGTTGTGACTAGCATCGCTGAAGAAACCGTGCTAGGGTCTAGCTCTACACCGTGGGCTTGCGCCATCATGAGTGCCATAGTCATGCCAATAGACCTCTGCGAATTCTTGAAGTCGGCCAACGCCTGAGCATCAAAACTCACGCCAGCGGCATCTGAAGAAAACACATGTCAGCAAAACACAATATGAAGACAAAAAATACATGAAAAATACAAGCAAGGCAGTGTCGTACCTGAAAGTGCCTTCGTGACTGAGAAGAGTTGTTCTACAAACAACTTTTCCCTATCAGTAGTAGAGGAGCGCAAATCTTCCTCATGTTTCTGCGACTCCTGTAGGGCCTCGACCACTTTGTCGTGTTTCTTCACCGCCGCGACAAGTCCCTTCTCGAGGGAATCAACACGATAGAGAAGTTCATTATGCTCACCTACAAAAGGATATAAACATGGCACAATCACTCACCAATCTCTACAAAACATAATGGAGAGAAAAGTTCAAGACTAACCTTGGAAGGCACAATGACAGTTATCTACAAGGGCATGCTATCGACCCAAGGACATGATTTTCTTAGCGAGGCGAGTGGAATCCTTCACGATAGGCTACAAGAAAAGAGAAGTAGTGTTAGCATTAATACAAAATTCGAGTGCCAACGGCATGAAGCAAACTCACGTGTTCCTCCAGGGACTCCGAAGATTCTTGCAGAATCGACGTCTGGACAACAACTTCATGCTCCCCAACATGGGGAGAGCTCGAAGAATGCACGTCGAAGTGGGCCGCTACCGGGGGAGAAGGAGATTGCATTACCACCTCCTTATTCGTGGAGTCTGCGACTCCGGACTCCTTAACAAATTGGTAATCTTCGGAGGATGATGACGCCGTATGACTACAAAGAATCTATCACCAACTCAAAAGGGGAGAAAAATTTAAGAGAGGCAAGACAAACTCAAAAGAATAAAGACTTACCCGTCAAAATTTTCGAGGTCAAAGGAATCACCAGACGATTCCTTCGGCAACCTTAGCTTCTTCCGAGAGGGGTTAGACATGGCATGGACGGGCACAGCAGCGATTGGCTCTTCCTGACCACTTCACCTAAAGAAATGCCCTCCACAGAAATGCGAGTGACATCGCCAGTACCGATCCAGTGGTACATCGCATGCGCCCTGGCTTGTAGAGGCTGTACACGGCGACGCAACCATGTGTGAATGAGTTCAGCACCACCCTCTTTCTTGCGTATGCAACATTCGAGGTCGCGGACACACTGATACAGCATCTCTGTTTCCTCGACTTCATCGGGCATCACGACATTCTTCCAAGATCGCCTCCTCTTGCAGATCGCCACCGGATCGAAGGGCGCGATTCCGTTGTGCTCTCCATCGGCTTTCTGGTCGTGGATGTAGAACCACTTAACCCTCCACCCTTGGACGAACGCGGTGAGCTTGATGGCGAAATAAGTAACATTGGAGTTGACGTGGATCCCACAGCCTCCTACGTCATAGAGTACCGAACCCGACCCTGACTGACATTTGATCTTAAAGAGTTTCTTTAAGAGACCAAAGTGTGGCTCGATTCCGAGCCAGCACTCGCAAAGAGTTAAGAAGCAGGAGATGTGGAGAATAGAGTTTGGGGACAGCTGAAGCAGCTGGAGCCCGTGGAAGCAAAAAGGACCACTAACAAACGGATGCAGGAGGAGAGAGAGACCGCAAATGATGAACGCAAGGAACATCACTCGGAAACCTGTAGGAGGACTGGCGATTACCTTGTCACCGGTACGCGAGTGTCATCCTCTGTGGGAGGAAGCGCTCCAGCTTGGCGCTGGATGAACAACTCCGATGGATTGATAATCGATGGGAGCCATGACCCGTTGGTGACACAAGTGCATGTGCCCTTCTTCTTCCCTGCCACGGTGGAAGCACTTGTGCTCGTGGTGGTGGCACTTTTCTTCTTGGGCACCACAATGGCGGAGAGGATCCAGCAGTGGCGCCTCCCTTCTTCTTGCCCATCTTGCGCTGGTGGTGCAAGCGCAGGAAGTAACTAGGGAAGGTGTGGAGTTGGTCCAGCGCCACAGAGGAGCGGTGAGAAATGGAATAGCAAGAACAGCAATGGCGGAGATGCGCGCGAGAGAAGAAGATGTGGGGTAATTACCGCAAGGTGAACCCCTACTTAACCTCATGGCAGATGCCATCCAACGGCCAGGAGAAGATCAATCCAGCACGTGGTACGCATCGACATCGACACGTGGGAAGGGTAGTCCACGAACTGTCGCGCACTCCACCCATTACATGCGAGAATCGAGGAGATACAGTTAAAACCAGAAGATTACGCACACCTGGTCAAATCCAAGTCAGAGAATGGGACCCACTACTCCCGCGGGTAGCTGAGCTCATTTCATCGTTAACACTGATGTCATTAACTACATCATGAGAAACTTTTTGACTGTTGTAGTGCTTACTTGAGTCTTTGAATCGACCAAGCACTCGGGGGCTACTCCTAACAGGAACGCTGGCTGCGCACCCGAGGAAATTTTTTCTATGACATTGAAGAACCATTCACTCGAATCAACGATTCGATTGGGGACTTCGGGTTACTTCCATAGGGAGCGCTAGAAGCATATTCGACTGAAACAAGCAAAAGATGACAACAGTCGCAAAGGTCTTATAGTCCCCACTCGAGTCTACGACTTGAATAGGAACTCAGGGGCTACTCCATAGGCAGCGCTGGTCGTGCACCCTATGATTTTTCTTACACATAACTACATGTTGACTACATCCACGCTTGAGAACAATGGCGACTCTGCCTCATAATTTCCCTGCAAAGAGACCGTGTCTCCTGGGTCACCTGAACATCCCCGTGATGACAAAATTCGGATGACGCGTCTACGACATGAAGAGAAGTCCTAAATATGGCTTGGCAATGCATTTGCTGCGCTCTACCAGAAAATATCCGTGCCTGCATGTACGATGAAATATGCCTTGATGGACGTGTCGAGTTCTCACACTTACATACTGGGATTCGACTCATGTAAGACCTCCACGGCCTGAGTCGAATTACACCAGCACTTTTTCAAATTCGAGTCTAGGTACTCGAGTTTGAGTAGATTGCGTTGTTTTGCCCTAAGGCAGTTAACTGATTCCGATATATCGGATGAATTAGGCACGCATATAAACAATCCCTATGACATCAAGGAAAGCACTCAAAAATATGATCAGTTGTGCTATAGCTTGGTATATATGGTCCAGGTATGGCAGAAGCCCACTGCGTTACCAGGACCAATACAAGATTCGGGTGACTCACGGAGACTCGATTTCTTGCAACACAAGACAAAGCTTAAGATAGAAAGTTTGAGGGGACAAACCCTAATATGCAACCGACTCGACCTGCTACCCGAGACCTAGCCTATCTATATAAAGGCTAGGAGGGGGCAGCGGGGAGGATGATCACAACCCTAGTTTCCACAACCATCGCTAGATTACATCTGCACACCCCCTCTAACTTTGGACTCCCTCGATAATTCCAAGAGCAGACAAGGAGGAGTAGGCACCTCTACGAGACCTGAACCTGGGTAAACCTTGCTTCCATGTGTTCTTGTTTGCTAGTTGATTGATGCCTCTAGTGCTCCCTCCTCCAAAACCCAAGTTAGTAACAATGGGCATTAATGAGTTCAACCCTCATCAACTCCCAAACATGTACCAGATGCGCCTTGGAACCTCAAAAGTGTGGGCAATATCTCATGAAATAGGCCATAACACACGAAAACAACGAGTTTTTGGGGTAGTTGTAAATTGCCCTATGATGACCCACAAGTATAGGGGGTGTATCATAGTATTTTCGAGGGAAGTGAAAGCCAATTTATTGATTAGACACAAGGGCAGCCAAAGAATATTTATAAGCCTTAACAACTGAGTTGTCAATTCAGCTGCACCTGGAAACAATTTTGCTCACAACATTTTATCAGTAGCAACAGTTTTGTAGTAACAATAGTAAAGTAGCAGCAGTAGTAAAGTAAAGACATCAGTACCAATAGCAGTAAACAGTAGGATTCGAGTGCAGTAGGCATAAGGATGGATGGATGGGTGTTGCATTGACCAGACAATTCACATAGCAATCAGAACATAGGGCAATTGCAGATAAATAATATAAAGCATCCAAGTACTAGATAATCCTAGGCATGTGTTCCATATATAGTCATACGTGCTCGCAATGAGAACTTGCACAACATCTTTTGTCCTGCCAGCCCGTTTGCAGTGGGGCCTCAAGGGAACTACTCGCAATTAAGGTGCTCCTTTTAATAGAGCACCGGAGCAAAGCATTAACACTCCATGAACACATGTGATCCTCACATCAAAGCCATTCCCTCCGGTTATCCCGATTTCTGTCACTTCGGGGCCATTTGTTCCGGACAACAACATGTGTATACAACTTGTAGGTAAGACCATAAACAATACTATCATAATGAATCAATAACATGTTCAGATCTGAAATCATGGCACTCGGGCCCTAGTGACAAGCATTAAGAATAACAAGTCGCAACAAAGTCATAAAGCACTAATAGAAGATACTAGGCACCATGCCCTAACAATCTGATGCCATTGCATGAACGATCTCATCCAAACCCTACCATCCCCATAGCCTAGAGTGGGGGATTACTCACTCATAGATGGGGGAAACATGGATGGTCGATGGTGAAGCGATGGTGATGATCATGGTGATGATCTCCTCCAATTCCCCGTCCCGGCAGGGTGCCATAATGGAGTTTCTGGTGCTATTTCGTGGAATCTGGTGATGGCGGCGAAGCGGAACTCCTTCTGGAAAAACGTTGACCCCCCCTGATTTTTTAGGTCAGAAGGCATGTTATAGGCGAAGAGGGAGACCGAGGGGGTGTCTGGGGCGGCCAGACCACCCCCTGGCGCGGCCAGGCCCAGCCCGCACGGCCAGGTGGTGCGGCTAGACCACTGTAACTACCTCGGTGAATTACGCTCTTAGTTAATGCCTGGATGAACGAAAGTGGTTAAAATAGTACGGTGGGGCCCAGGGCCACTCACGGTAGACCTTTCGGCCGTCCTAACTAGACAACGGGACAAGAACGAGCGGCGTAATCGGCAGGCGAAGGGATCAACTACATACACAAATGAGTATGTATGCAAGCCACATACAACAGTCCTCAGAGCCATTCCATCTAAAAGAAATAGAAATATAGCAACGCTATACGGCAAGCTCCAAATGTCCTAGATAGATATAATAATTTAGGATAGCTCCTCATACATCACACATCAGAGTATCAGGCGGAAGCGGAAAACAAGATCCGAGTACGGATAAGAAGCAAATTGGCATAAGATGCCCCATAAATAAACACATCCCGCCCACAGATCACACGGATCCCCGTTCCCGGAATCTCTACACCGAATGATCGTTGCCAACATCATCTGTCTCTTCCACCCAGTATCCATCTTGCGGGTACACCTGTTCATCTGAATCAAACAATTTATCGTGTGAGACCCTAGGGGTACTCAGCAAGTCTTTATGCCACTAAAGGGGACACAACCTGGGGTGACGCAATTGCAGCAAAAGATAATACCTAACAATTCTATAGAGACTCGCTAACCTTCCGCCTAACCAATGATAGACGGAAGTTTGTGAATTAAGAACAACAGTTATAACAGTATAATTAACAGATCCATCCTCCTCCACGCTTACCAACGAGGAAGCGGACGAACAACCCCCATCATCCGTTGGCAGTTTTATTAACCATTCCATGAGTGTTGCACTATTTACTAGTCAAGTAGTTAGTCAATTTAAAAGCGGTACTTTAGTTAAACTTGTCTATGATCGAGAAACTGTGCTCCAAGTCGTCCATAACCGCAGACACGGCTTTCAGAAAGATTTACCCTGCAGGGGTGCACGAATAGCAACACACACTCGATCAACCTCGGAAAAACCAAATCAAAACCCAACGAGGCATTCACGACAAAGCAATCACAGGATTCAGAAATATTTCAGGGGGCCACCCCATTAAGCTACCCGCAACGAAGTTGGCCGGCTCCGAGACGGACCCAAGGTTTGTGTGGACGGCGGTAAACGACTGGAAACCCGAAAATATGACTGGGCTTGTCGATATAGCGAAAATGTGTCACGATCCAAAACAGTACAGGTGCTCCTCGCACAATCTTAAATAAAGCAGTAACATGGCATAAGTACAGTATAGTAATAAAGCCCCAAACTAACTGTGGCCCCAAGAAATAAGAATGAATCAAGCTCTGGCTCAGGGGGGTCCGTAAGGCCTCCCGGATGTGGATAGTGCGAATAGTCAAGGAACAGGAATCAAGTACTCGGGGTCCTACGGGACACAAGTGAGCATGAAAAACCAAATAGCAGATATTGCTCACCGGTGCCTCTTTCATTAGTTATCCCATTACTACTCAGGTTATGTTGTTTAGGTATCTCATTATCCATCAGACACTCACATACCCTACTCATGCTTTTCTATGACTCGCATGGCTCAAACAACTCCTGTAGTAATGGCTCATGGGACCGGAACAAGCTTGGTGTGGTTTAAAAATAAAGGCTATGCAGTACTTGGGATTCAATTTAATGCAATCGCGACTCCATGATGCAAGAATAAGATAGAGGCAATAGGTACTGTATGTATGCAAGCATGTGGTAGTGCTTGCCTGGCAGCTCAGTTGAAGCAGAGATGGATCTGGGTAATACTCTTGTGAATCCTGGTAATTCTCCTGCTGGGCGTCTATTCAAAGAAGAACCAAACAACCAAGGGCCATCATAAATAAAGTGCACAAGCATATGAATTAAAATGCGACAAGCAAACAAGCATTCCATGATGCATGATGCACAATTACATGGCATTAAAGTAGCATGGCAAAGGTGAGGTTTGGATACAAGAAATAAAGCATTTTATTATTTATTTGACCAAGTTTTATTGCCATAAACAGTTCAGATTTTAAATGACAACATGATGCATGCTTCAATTCAGAACAAGGATTGCATAAATAGAACGGGCTCGTCGCGCTGATCGATTTAGACATATTATTTGTCAAATTTGGAGTTATAAAACAAAAGTTATTAATTAAATAAGGAAAAGGGCATTTTATTGTAATTTTAATCCTCTCGAAATTTAAAGTGTTCAAAATATATTTTGAAGGGCATATTTGAATTCCTCACATTTTTCTGATTCCAAAACATATATTATTTGTATTATTTGGATTTGTATTTTTAAAATTATTTGAATCTGAAAAGAATTTGAATTTAAATTAATTTGAAAAAGATTTGAATAAAAACAGACTCAGGGAAATACTTTTGTTACTCAGGCGGAATCGACCCCAGACACAGACAGGTGGGCCTTTGCGCTGATTGGATCACGCGCGGGGAAGTCCTTTTGTCACCGCGGGCTCGCCTAGCCACAGTGACTACGGGGTGGGCCAACTGGCACAGGCCCGCGTGTCAGCGGTGGGCGAGACAGAGGCTGACAGGTGGGGCTAGGGCTGGAGCGCGGGTTGTGGCTGAGAAAGGCGGAGGGGTTTTCTGCAAGAGTTCTAGCGCGGCTGATAGGTGGGGTCGTTAGGAGCGCGGGTCGTAGGAATCAAAAAGGTGGGGGGCTTTTTGCAAATTGACCACGGGCCCGGTATTGTTTATCGTTTTCCTTCATCTGGCGAGGAAACGCGGCGCGCGGCGCGAGCGAGGACTCGAACCCGGGTCGCGGGAGTGCGCGCGGAGGGGCTAGCCGGTGCGGTAGGGTGAGGGGAGTTGACAGGGAAGGGGCGGGGGTTTAGGTAAGCTTGCTACGGCGCGGAAGAGCTGCAGATGCCGGCGAGCTCTGGCGCGCGGTGGGTGTTCGACGAAACGCACGGCGACGTTAGGGCGGTACGGCAAGGCGGACCATGTCAGGGAGGAGGGGATGCTCACCGCGGGCTCGGCGGTAGGCTCGGATCGGCGCGAGGTGCGGCGAGGCGTCGAGGTTGCTGGCGCTCCGACGAACTAGGGTTTCGGGGAGCGGCGAGGTACTGGCGGCGCTGGGGAGCTTCTGGTCCACATAGGCGCGGTCGGGGTGGTGCAGGGGGTTCCTCTCGGTCGCCCAGGACACCTCCACGTCGAGCTGCTCGGCTGGATCGTCGGGCGAGGTGGTTGCTGGCGGCGAACGGCGTCGGCTGCTGGTGGTCGGAGGGTAAGAAGGGGAAGAGGAGGGGCGACTCGGGCCAGATCTGGGGAGGCCAGGGAGGCGTGGGGAGGAAAGGAAAAGAAGGGAGAGAGGGAGGAGAGCAGCTGGGGCACGGCAGATAAAGGTGGCCTCGGTGCCACCTTTTCTCCTCCTCGAGCACGTGCTCGGCCGGCTGGGGCTGGACCTGAGGCTGCAGGAGAGGCTGCCAGTGGGGCTGAGGGCGAGAGAGGCTAGGGTGGGGCTACCATGGCAGTAGAAGAAGAGAGAGAGGAGAGAGGTGAGCTAGGCTAGGGTTAGATGGGCATGGCTCGGGTTAGGGTTAGCTAGGGTTAGGGAGAGGGTTAGGCTTAGTTAGGGTGTGGCTCAGCAGGTTAGGGAGAGGGAGGAGGTGGTCAAGCTAGTGAGAGAGAGAGAGGGGTTTTTAGAGTTAGGGCTTAGAGTAATTTAGGTGTAAAGGAAAATAGAGAGAAAACTAGGTTTGAATTTTATTAGTTATTTAAATTTGATTTAGTTGATGAGGCCAAACCAAAAGAAAAAGTGAAGCTTGATCTTGCTTGAGTTAATGTGGAGGAGGAACAAGAATGAAAGAGGAAGAGAAGAAATAGATGGGAAAAGACCACATATGATCATGCATGGAGAATTAAAAATGAGTGGAAAATGAGATGGATGAGATTATGAGGGTGGTGTAATGGTAGGAGATGATCTTCCAAAGATAGGATCCATTAAACCCAAATAAAAACCAACGAAGAGAAAGGTGACGAAGAATTGTGCATGGCCCATGCAAAAAATAATAATGCCATTGATTATTTGTGAAAACAATATGAATCTTATGGCATTACTCTATGCATATCCAAGAAGTGGAGACAAAACCAAGCACAAGAATTTAGAGGATTTAATCCACCCCAAACTACATGAGCTAGAATTAAAATATCAAAGAAAAAGAAAGACAAGCTCATTGTTAATGGGATGGTGGATTTATAGGGTGGTGGGAGAGAAAGGTGGTGAAATGGAAATAAAAGATATGCCCCCAACTCAACTTGAGAATTTTAACAATATATCAATAGCCAAATATAATATCAAGAAGCAAATACCATTAACAATGCATGTGAGAGAAGAACCAAAGAAAAAGAGTCTTATATGATGCTCAAATGCAAGGTGGCATGATGACATGAGCATGATATAATTATGATGCAACAATAATATCTATGGAGTAGCCAATAACTTACTAGGACAAGTAGCATTACAATTGTTAGACAATTGGGCTGCTACAACCACAGCCCCTCTCCATCTTGTATTCTGGCTCCTGGTGTCCCTCGGTGAAAAACTGACTTTGGCTTTTGTCCCGTCCACTTCCGAGAATATTCATTTTTTGACTTTCCTGGATCCAAAAACAGCAGAAAACATGCAGCTGGCACTGTGGCTCTTGTTAATAGGTTAGTCCAAGAAATCATATGAAAAGTACTCCAAAGTGTGGACAAAACATAAGAAAGTAGATAAAACCAAGCATGGAACATCAAAAATTATAGATACATTTGCAATGTATCAACATCCCCAAGCTTAACTCCTACTCGTCCTCGAGTAGGTAAGTGATAAAAAAAGAATAATTTTTGAGGTGACATGCACCATCATAAACTTGATCAATGTATTTGTAAAACATTCATAGCTAGGATCATACTACTTCAATCATAACATGAAAGACAAAGTTCTAGCAATAAGACAAAGAAACTATGTTGCAACATGAAAAGGCACAAACAAAAGATTCATGAATAACAATGCTTTGCAAGACGTTTGTTTGTTTCACATAAAGAAAACATAGCATAGTGGCATTCAGCTTGTCCCTCATAGAGTAGCAAACATAAATGCATAGGACACCTTCAAAGTTCATAAGAATGACTAGATACAAATAGTTTAAAACAAGCAATATAAAAGCTATGCATCAATCAACAAGTCTTGGGACAATGCACATAGAACTAAGAATGGCCACTATGCTCTCAAAGTAGGTGCATAAAGATAGAAGGTGGAGACTCAATATAAAAGTGGAAGAAAGGCCTCCATAGAAGGAAGTAGGGATTCAAGTTTCATAAAGAGCTTCCAAAAATTATGGTACTTAAGCTTTCAGCTCTCATTGCCCCTATCATAAGCATCTTTAAATGGTTAAGGTTAAAGTGACACAACTAAGAGGATATGCTTGACAAGTTATAAGCTGAAATCTCATGCCCCTTACTTACGAAGACCGAACCTGATGCTACTCAACTTTAGTCACGAGTAAGCTATTGTCATTGTAAGTACATATGTATCATAAAGAACTGCCAACGGGGTACCCCTTTCATAAGATACAGGAGCTATCCCATAATCAAAATGTCAAGGCAAGCAGACAATGAGCATCTCACCGATCTTTTTATTTGCTATTTGCATAGGTTTTTATTGAGGATGCTTCATAGAGTGCTCATTATGGTGATGCTGCAAGTTTCCACCATGATTAGGCATGGCTTAGGCTAGCGGCCCAGGCATTTCTCTAACACACATACAAACTCCATGATCTTACAAGTTCCACTTTTATTTCACACCGTCGGGATCCATAAGCAAAAGAACATGATATCAACGGGGTACACAGTACAAATGCAATGTTGAAAGTGTTCCCCATGATACATGGTTCTGCTAACTTCAACTTATAAAGCACAAGCATATACGCAACAAAGGACCCAATGGTTCAAGTTTATTAAATGCAAGAAAAGTAAAGTGTGCCATCAAGTTCGTGAGAGCTTTAATCACTAGTTTTCTCATAACAAGTTTAATTCATACTTGGTTGTGGAGTCTAGCAAAAGACTCGGAGCGAGAAACTAAGAGAGAAATAATTGCCATAATCATGCAGAGCGACAAAACATCATTGATCAAAGCATAAAGTGATACTACAAGTTGAAAAATAAAGGATCATAAAGGCTTATGGTGACTTGGGATAGTCATAACATGGTGTGAGCATGTGCCAAGTCAACCCAAATAAAGCATCAAAGGAGAATACCACAATATTATACTTTAATATGCTAAAACAACGCATGATTCATCCAAGGCACATTAAGAAATCTCAATTGTTTATAACAAGTCATGCTACAGCAAAGAATACTAAGCATAAAGCCAAAACAATATCAAGCATGGCATGACAAAGCATGGGCCATAGTCAAGAACAAGCTCTCTTTACCAATTAAGCATGAACTTTCCTACTCTTTTCCAATCCAAACCAAACTATTTGAAAACCAATGCATAAAAGAGGGGGTCCAACAAATTTATTCAGCAAACTAAGAAAACAAAGCAAACGAAAAACCAAAACAAAAATGAAAAATAAGACACTCCAAGAACAACACAACTATGTATGAAACAATAAAAATGAAGTGTTTGGAAGAAACCTGGGAATTTAATTGATGAAGAAGGGGATGCCTTGGGCATCCCCAAGCTTTAACGCTTGTACTTCTTGGATATTTCTTGGGGTGACAAGCGTGGCATCCCCAAGCTTGAGCTTTAGTCCATCCTTCATCTTATTACTCATTCCTTCCATACACTTGAAATGTTTTCTTCATACAAAACTTCACACAATCTTTATTAGCAACCTTAGTGCACTCAAGATAATAAGTCTTTGGGTTCAGTTATAACACCAATAAAAGTTTAATTAAAACAAAAGATACTGTAGCAATTCCCTCAAAAAGCTCAATTCCCCAAAAGAACTCAAAAAGGAACCAACAAGAAGCAAATGCAGAAAATGGCAGAAATCTGTCGAAACAAACCAGCAGGTAAAGACGAATTTTTTCGAAGACCTTCTGTTGCTTAAATCAACAAGGGTTGAACTAACGAAAGTTAGATAACAACCTGGGGCATAAGCACAAAAATTCACACCTCAAAAGGACGTACAGATTTTACACGAAATTTTACGGTGAAACACAGAAATCTTTTTCGGGACAACAACTTTCCCAATCATTACTTCTCTCTCATTAGAGGTTACTCTTGGCACAAAAACCAAATAAAAAGGATAAGGAGTGGTTATTACTAAAGTAATTACTAAAGTAATAAATACTTTTCTTTAACGCCTTTAAACACTTTCCTTATTACTAAAGGATAAGGAGCGGTTATTACTAAAGTAATAACTTCCAAGACTCATCTGAAACTTTTGGGTTATCTCCCAATAAATACTTTTCTTTAACGCCTTTAAGTTAGGCATGATAGTTTTAGAGGATTCTCACATAAGAAATATGAATTGAAGTAAAAGAGAGCATCAAGAAGCAAATTCAAAACACATTTAAGTCAAACCCACTTCCTATGCATAGGAATCTTGTATGCAAATAAATTCGCAAATAAGAACGTGACAGGCATAGGAAGATAAAACAAGAGTGACTTCAAAGCTTTCAGCATATAGAGAGATGTTTCAATACCATGAGAACTTCTACAACCATATTTTCCTCTCTCATGATAATTTTCATTAGCCTCATGAATAAACTCAACAATATAACTATCACATAAAGAATGCTTTTCATGTTCTACAAAAACATATTTTTTATCAAGTTCAAAAATAGTGGGATTAAAACCTTCAAACCCACTTTTAATAATTCTATAACAAGATAATTGATCATTCAATAGAGGACCATCGTCTAGAGCCTTATCATAAACAATTTCTAAGAAAAACTCTTTAGTACCATGCATCTCGAAGTTAGGCACAAATAATGGATTATCACAGGTAACATGATCATAACATTAATCCTCCTTTGGTAAGCATGGGGGACAATCAAATAATGTAAGGGATAAAGAGTTACTCTTATTAGAAGGTAGGCATGGGTTGCTAATCCATTCTTCCTCCTTTTGTTCATCACTCTCCTCCTCTTTTTCATCTAATGAGCTTTCAGGTTCATCAATTTATTCTTCTATAAGGTCCTGCAAGGCATTAGTCTCTTCCATTTGTGGAAAGCATCTATTAATATATTGAAGACTATAGCCATTTTCTTCCTTGTAATTATCAAAGAAAAATTTAAGTATATCATAAACCTCATGTTTATAAGATGAATCATCAATATTTTCAAGCAAACTAGCAAGTTCAAATGCACCCTTCCAAGCAATAAATTCCTCAATTTGTTCCACATCATAAAAGTCATAATTTCCCTTAACATAAGAATATATGGTAATATCATCATTATACTCACATTGAAAAGGGAGGTGTTTGTAGCTCCTACAACAACAAGATTTATCAAAGCAATAAGTAACATTATAAGTAGAGCACATGTTTATAGAAATGGTATACAATTTATCAATTTGTTCCCATAAGTGTTTCCCTTTTTGTGACAAGCGGTGTTCCTTATAATAATATTTTTGTTATTCCGTGAACCCACCTTGCCAATAAGATTCAGTTTCAAAGAAACCAACCATTGATAGAAAGTGATACATTGCAAATGTATCTATAATTTTTGATGTTCCATGCTTGATTTTATCCACTTTCTTGTGTTTTGTTCCAACTTTGGAGTACTTTTCATATGATTTCTTGGACTAACCTATTAACAAGAGCCATAGTGCCAGCTGCCTTTTTTCTGCTATTTTTGGTTCCAGGAAAGTCAGAAAATGAATATTCTTGGAATTGGACGGGACAAAAGCCAAAGTGCCTATTTTTCTGGAAGGGATCAAGTGCCAGAATACGAGATGGAGAAGGGCCATAGGGCGGCCACACCACCTGGCCGCGCGGCCAGGCCTGACCTGCGCCAGGGGGTGGTGTGGCCAGCCCTGGCACCCCCTCGGCCTCTCCTTCCGACTATAAGATGCCCTCGGGACGTAAACCCTAAGTACCCGATCAAAAATCCACGAAAGAGTCTGTAGCTGCCGTCATCTCCATCCCTAGATCGGGAGGGATCTGAAGCTCTTCCCGGCACCCTGCCGGAGAGGGGAATTCACCCTGGAGGCCTTCTTCATCACCTTGCAAGTCTCCGGTGTGATGCGTGAGTAGTTCATCCTTGGACTACGGATCCATGTAGTAGCTAGACGGCTGGTTCTCCTCCTTTGTGCTTTCATGTTTAGATCTTGTGAGCTCCACTCATGATCAAGATCATTTATTTGTAATTCTACATGTTGTGTTTGAGGGATCTGATGGATATTGAGATGCTATTTCAGATTGATTATTGATTCTATCATATTTTTGTTATTTGTGATCTTGCATGCTTTCCGTTGTTACTAGCTATCTTGGCCAAGTAGATGCTAGCAACTCCAAGAGTTAGTATTTATGCTCGATAGTGGGTTCATGCCTCTGGTAATCTAGGGAAGTGACAGAAATCTCTAAGGTACTAGATGTGATGTTGCTACTAGGGAGAAAACAGCAATCCTTTGTTCATAGAACAATCGTATTGTTTACTTTACACGCAGTTCGTAAAGCAATAATCTGTTGCTTGCAACTTAATACTGCAGGGAGTTCGGATGATAACCTGAAGGTGGATTATTAGTCATAGATGCAGTTGGATGGCGGTCTATGTATTATGTTGTAATGCCCAATCAAGTCTCAAAGGAGTCAAGATGATTAGTATATGCATGTATTGCTTTCTCGGTGTTTGTCAATTGCCCCGCTGTAATTTGTTCACCCAACATGTTATCTATCTTAAGGAGAGCCAACTCCAGTGAACTATGGATCCCGGTCCTTTTTCTTTACATACAATCTACAATCTTTTACTGCTTTGTCTTTACTTTCTACAAACTTTTACTTCTTTCCATTCGATACGTTTAATCCTTTGTTTTCCGCAAAACACGGTGAGATTGACAACCTCATCGATAGTTGGGGACAAAGTTCTGTGGTTGTGTTGTGCAGGTCTCCACGTTGCTACTAGCACCGGTAGTGCGCCCTGCCAAAGCTCAGCTAGTAACACCTTTGGGGTGTTTCCTTGCTCCTACTATTTTGATTAAACCTTGGTTTCGTAACTGAGGGGAAACTTGCTGCTGTGCTCATCGTACCTTCCTCTTGGGGTTCCCAACAAGCTCTACGTCGAACGACGAGCACATCAGAAAGCATGATAAAGCAAGACAATAACATACCAACAAAAGTATCAACTAGAGTAGGAACTAATTTTTTTCTATTTTTGATAAAGAAACAAGCAAACAAGGCGGAAATAAACTAAGCTTGAACAATAGTGATTCCAAGTGGACTTGATAAATAAAGCTATGGTCCCCGGCAACGGCGCAAGAAAATAGTCTTGATGACCCACAAGTATAGGGGGTGTATCGCAGTATTTTCGAGGGAAGTGAAACCCAATTTATTGATTCGACACAAGGGTAGCCAAAGAATATTTATAAGACTTAACAACTAAGTTGTCAATTCAATTGCACCTGGAAACAATCTTCCTCACACCAGTTTATCAGTAGCAACAGTTTTGTAGCAACAATAGTAAAGTAGGAGGAGTAGTAAAGTAAATACAGTAGTACCAATAGCAGTAAATAGTAGGATTCGAGTGCGGTAGGCATAGGGATGGATGGACGGGTGTTGCATGGACAAGGCAATTCACATAGCAATCAGAACATAGGGCAATTGCGGATAAATAAGAGAAAGCTTCCAAGTACTAGATAATCCTAGGCATGTGTTCCATATATAGTCATACGTGCTCGCAATGAGAACTTGCACAACATCTTTTGTCCTGCCAGACCGTTTGTAGTGGGGCCTCAAGGGAACTACTGGAAATTAAGGTGCAAATTTTAATAGAGCACCGGGGCAAAGCATTAACACTGCGTGAACACATGTGATCCTCACATCAAAGCCATTCCCTCCGGTTATCCTGATTTCTGTCACTTCGGGGCCATTGGTTCCAGATAACAACGTGTGTATACAACTTGCAGGTAAGACCATAAACAATACTATCATAATGAATCAATAACAAGTTCAGATCTAAAATCATGGCACTCAGGCCCTAGTGCCAAGCATTAAGCATAAGAAGTCACAACAAAGTCATAAAGCACTAATAGAAGATACTAGGCACCATGCCCTAACAATCTGATGCCATTACATGAACGATCTCATCCAATGCCTACCATCCCCATAGCCTACAGCGGGGGATTACTTACTCATAGATCGGGGAAACAGGATGGTCGATGGAGAAGCGATGGTGATGATGATGGTGATGATCTCCTCCAATTCCCCGCCCCGGCAGGGTGCCAGAACAGAGTTTCTGGTGCTGTTTCGTGGAATCTGGTGGTGGCGGAGGAGCGGAACTCATTCTGGAAAAAACTTCGAACACCCCTGAGGTTTTAGGTCGGAAGGCATCTTATAGGCGAAGAGGGAGACTGAAGGGGTGTCTGGGGCAGCCAGACCACCCCCTGGCGTGGCCAGGCCTAGCCCGCACGTCCAGATGGTGTGGCTGGGCCCTAGCCCCTCTCCTTCTCGTATTCTGGCTCCTGGTGTCCCTTGGTGAAAAACTGACTTTGGCTTAGTGAAACCAAAAACAGCAGAAAAAGGCAGCTGGCACTGTGGCTCTTGTTAATAGGTTAGTCCAAGAAATCATATGAAAAGTACTCCAAAGTGTGGAGAAAACATAAGAAAGTAGATAAAACCAAGCATGGAACATCAAAAATTATAGATACATTTGCAATGTATCACCCTATAACCCCAAAACCGTGGGCAATAGCTCATGAAAACATCCATAAAGCGCAACAATGACGAGTTTTTGGTCATATCTCTCAAACATGTATCGGGTATTACGGCCGTTGTAAATCACCCTGGAACCCCAAAAGTGTGGGCAATATCTCATCAAAACGGCCATAAAACACGAAAACGACGAGTTTTTTGTCATATCGCTCAAACATGTATCGGGTCTTACGGATGTTGTAGATCGCCCTAGAACCCCAAACGTTTGGGTAATAGCTCATGAAAACAGTCATAAAACACAAAAACGACGAGTTTTTGGTCATATATCTCAAACATCTATCGGGTTTCACTATTAGTGTAAATCGCCCTAAAATCCCAAAACTGTGGGCAATAACACACGAAAACGGCCATAAAGCACGACAAGGACATGCTTTTTTGTCATATCTATCAAACATGTATCGGGACTTATGGTCATTGTAAATCTCCCTGGACCACAAAACTGTGGGCAATAGGTCATGAAAACGGCAATAAACATGAAAATGATGAGTTTTTCGTCATAACACTCAAACATGTATCGGTTCTCACGGTCGCTGTAAATCGTCATAAAACCCCAAAACTAAGGGTGATAGCTCATGAAAACGGCCCTACATGTGAAAACGACGAGTGTTTGGTCTTAACTCCCAAACATGTACTAGATGCGCCCTGGAACCCCAAACGTGTGGGCAATATCTCATCAAATAGGCCATAACACTCGAAAACAATGAGTTTTTGCTTATATCTTTCAAACATGTATCGGCTCTTACGGTAGTTGTAAATCGCCCTAGAACCCCAAAACTGTGGGCAATAGGTCATGAAAATGGCCATAAAGCGCGAAAATGACGATTTTTTGGTCATATGTCGCAAACATGTATCGGGTCTTATGGCCATGTAAATTTCCCCGAAACCCCAAAATCGTGGCCAATATCTCATGAAAACGGCCATAAAACACGAAAACGACGAGTTGTTTGTCATATTGCACAAACATGTATCGGGTCTTACAGATGTGGTAAATCGCCCTAGAACCTCAAAAGTTTGGGCAATAGCTCATGAAGAAAGTGATAAAACACGAAAATGATTAGTTTTTGGTCATATATCTCAAACATCTATCGGGTTTCACTATCGGTGTAAATCGCCCTAAAACCCCGAAACTGTGGGCAATAACACATGAAAACGGCCATACAGCGTGACCAGGACGAGTTTTTTTTATCATATCTATCAAACATGTATCGAGTTTTATGGTCATTGTAAACTCCCTAGAACCACAAAATTGTGGGCATTAGCTCATGAAAACGGACATACACACAAAAATGACGAGTTTTTGGTCATAGCACTCAAATATGTATCAGTTCTCACGGTCGTTGTAAATCACCATAAAACCCCAAAACTAAGGGCGATAGCTGATGAAAACAGACCTAAATGTGGAAACGGCGATTTTTTGGTCTTAACTCGCACACATGTATCAGGAACACCCTGGAACCCCAAAAGTGTGAGCAATATCTCAAGAAAACGGCCATTAACACGAAAACGATGAGTTTTGGTCATATCGCTCAAATATATGTCGGGTCTTACGGATGTTGTAAATCGCCTAGGAGGCCCAAATGTGTAGGTAATAATCATGAAAATGGTCGTAAAACACGAAAACGACGAGTTTTGGGTCTTATCTCTCAAACATTTATTGGGTCTCACTATTGTTGTAAATTGCCCTAAAACCACAAAACTGAGGGCAATAGCCCATGATAATGATCATATTTCTCAAACATTTATCGGGTCTAATGGTCATTGGAAATCGCCCTAGAACCCCAAAACTGTGGGCAATAGCTCATGAAAATGGCCATTAAACGCGAAAAAGACGAGTTTTTGCTCATAACACTCAAACATGTATCGGTTCTCACGGTCGTTGTAAATCGCCCTATAACCCAGAAACTAAGGGCAATAGCTCATGAAAACGGCCCTAAATTTGAAAACACCGAGTGTTTGGTCTTAACTCCCAAACATGTACAAGATGCGCCTTGGAACCTCCAAAGTGTGGGAAATATCTCATGAAATAGGCCATAACGGTCGAAAACAATGAGTTTTTGTTCATAGCTTTCAAACATGTATCGGGTCTTCGGTAGTTGTAAATCGCCCTGGAACCCCAAAACTGTGGGTAATAGCTCATGAAAACGTCATAAAGCGCAACAAGGACGAGTTTTTGGTCATATCTCTCAAACATGTATCTTGTCTTACGGTCGTTGTAAATCGCCCTCGAACACGCAAAGTGTGGGCAATAGCTCATGAAAACGGCCATAAAACACGAAAACGATGAGTTTTTTGTCATATCGCTCAAACGTGTATCGGGTCTTACGCATGTTGTAAATCGCCCTGAAACCCCAAAAGTTTGGGCAATAGCTCATGAAAACAGTCATAAAACATGAAAATGACGAGTTTTTGGTCATATATCTCAAACATCTATCGGGTTTCACTATCGGTGTAAGTCGCCGTAAAACCCAGAAACTGTGGGCAATAACACATGAAAACGGCCATACAGCGCGACCAGGACGAGTTTTATGTCATATCTATCAAACATGTATGGGGTTTTATGGTCATTGTAAATCTCCCTAGAACCACAAAATTGTGGGCAATAGCTCATGAAAATGGACATACACACAAAAATGACGAGTTTTTGGTCATAGCACTCAAACATGTATCCATTCTCACGGTCATTCTAAATCGTCATAAAACCCAAAAACTAAGGGCGATAGCTCATGAAAATGCTCCCTAATGTGAAAACAATGATTTTTTGGTCTTAACTCCCAACCATGTACCAGGTGCGCCCTGGAACCAAAACGTGTGGGTAATATCTCAAGATAACGGCCATAAACATGAAAACAACGAGTTTTGGTCATATCACTCAAGCATGTATTGGGTGTTACGGATGTTGTAAAAGCCCTAGAGGCCCAAGTGTGTGGGCAATAGCTCATGAAAATGGGCGTAAAACACGAAAACGACGAGGTTTTGGTCATATATCTCAAACATCTATCAGGTTTCACTATCGGTGTAAATTGCCCTAAACCCCGAAACTATGGCCAATAACACATGAAAATGACAATAAAGCGTGACAAGGACGAGTTTTTTGTCATATCTATCAAACATGTATCGGATCTTATGATCATAGTAAATCTCCCTAGAACCACAAAACTTTGGGAATTAGCTCATGAAAACGGCCATAAACACAAAAATGATGAGTTTTTGGTCATAACACTCAAACATCTATCGGTTCTCATGGTTGTTGTAAATCGTCATAAACCCCCAAAATTAAGGGTGATACCTCATGAAAATGGCCCTAATTATGAAAATGATGAGTGTTTGGTCTTAACTCCCAAACATGTACTAGATGCGCCCTGGAACCCAAAAGTGTGGGCAATATCTCATGAAATAGGCCATAACACTCGAAAACAACGAGTTTTTGTTGATATCTTTCAAACATGTATCGGGTCTTACAGTAGTTGTAATCGCCCTGGAACCCCAAAACTGTGGGCAATAGCTCATGAAAATGGCCATAAAGCGCAAAAATGACGCTTTTTAGTCATATCTCGCAAACATGTATCGGGTCTTACGGCCATTGTAAATCGCCCTGAAACCCCAAAACCGTGGGCAATAGCTCATGAAAACGGCCATAAAACACGAAAACGACGAGTTTTTTGTCATATTGGTCAAACATGTATCGGGTCTTACAGATGTTGTAAATCGCCCTAGAACCCCAAAAGTTTGGGCAATAGATCATGAAAACAGTCATAAAACACAAAAATGATGAGTTTTTGGTCAGATATCTCAAACATCTATTGGGTTTCACTATCGGTGTAAATCGCCCTAAAACCCCGAAACTGTGGGCAATAACACATGAAAACGGCCATAAAGCATGACAAGGATGAGTTTTTTTGTCATATCTATCAAACATGTATGGAGTCTTATGGTCATTGTAAATCTCCCTAGAACCACAAAACTGTGGGCAATAGCTCATGAAAACAGCCATAAACACGAAAATGACCAGTTTTTGGTCATAACACTCAAACATGTATCGGTTCTCACGGTCGTTGTAAATCGTCATAAAACCCCAAAACTAAGGGCGATAGCTGATGAAAACAGCCCTAAATGTGAAAATGATGATTTTTTGGTCTTAACTCCCAAACATGTACCATGTGCACCCTGGAACCCCAAAAGTGTGAGCAATATCTCAAGAAAATGGCCATAAGCACGAAAACGATGAGTTTTGGTCATATCACTCAAATATATATCGGGTCTTCCGGATGTTGTAAATCGCCCTAGAGGCCCAAATATGTGGGCAATAGCTCATGAAAATGGTCATAAATCATGAAAACGACGAGTTTTTGGTCTTATCTCTCAAACATTTATTGGGTCTTACTATTGTTGTAAATGGCCCTAAACCCACAAAACTGAGGGCAATAGCCCATGAAAATGGCCACAAAGTGCGAGAAGGACGAGTTTTTGGTCATATTTCACAAACATGTATCGGGTCTAATGGTCATTGTAAATCGCCCTAGAACCCCAAAACTATGGGCAATAGCTCATGAAAACGGCCATTAAACGCGAAAAAGACGAGTTTTTGGTCATAACACTCACAAATGTATCAATTCTCATGGTCGTTGTAAGTCGCCCTAAAACCCAAAAACTGAGGGCAATAGCTCTTGAAAACGGCCCTAAATGTGAGAACGATGAGTGCTTGGTCTTAACTCCCAAACATGTACAAGATGCGCCTTGGAACCTGCAAAGTGTGGGAAATATCTCATGAAATAGGCCATAACGCTCGAAAACAATGAGTTTTTGTTGATATCTTTCAAACATGTATCGGGTCTTACGGTAGTTGTATATTTCCTAGGAACCCACAAAGTGTGGGCAATAGCTCATGAAAACGGCCATAAAACACAAAAACGACGAGTTTTTTGTCATATCGCTCAAACATGTATCGGGTCTTATGGATGTTGGCAATCGCCCTGGAACCCCAAAAGTTTTGGCAATAGCTCGTGAAAACAGTCATAAAACATGAAAATGACGAGTTTTTGGTCATATATCTCAAACATCTATCGGGTTTCACTATCGGTGTAAATCGCCCTAAAACCCCGAAACTCTGGGCAATAACACATGAAAACGGCCATACAACGCGACATGGATGAGTTTTTTGTCATATCCATCAACCATGTATCGGGTTTTATGGTCATTGTAAATCTCCCTGGAACCACAAAATTGTGGGAAATAGCTCATGAAAACGGCCATATAGACAAAAATGACGAGTTTTTGGTCATAGCACTCAAACATGTATCGGTTCTCACGGTCATTCTAAATCGTCATAAAACCCCAAAACTAAGGGCGATAGCTCATGAAAACACTCCCTAAATGTGAAAACAACGATTCTTTGGTCTTAACTCCCAACCATGTACCAGGGGCGCCCTAGAACCCCAAGCGTGTAGGCAATAACTATTGAAAATGGGCATAAAACGTGAAAACGTCGCGGTTTTGGTCATATATCTCAAACATCTATCAGGTTTCACTATCGGTGTAAATCTCCCTAAAACCCCGAAACTATGGCCAATAACACATGAAAATGGCCGTAAAGCGCGACAAGGACGAGTTTTTTTTGTCATATCTATCAAACATGTATCGGGTCTTATGGTCATAGTAAATCTCCCTAGAACCACAAAATTGTGGGTACTAGCTCATAAAAATGGCCATAAACACGAAAATGATGAGTTTTTGGTCATACACTCAAACATGTATTGGTTCTCACGGTTGTTGTAAATCGTCATAAAACCCCAAAACTAAGGGTGATAGCTCATGAAAACAGCCCTAAACGTAAAAACGACGAGTGTTTGGTCTTAACTCCCAAACATGTACTAGATGCTCCTTGGAACCCCAAAAGTGTGGACAATATCTCATGAAATAGACCATAACACTCGAAAACAACAAGTTTTTCTTCATATATTTCAAACTTGTATCGGGTCTTACGGCTATTGTAAATCACCCTGAAACCCCAAAGCCGTGGGTAATAGCTCATGAAAACGGCCATAAAACACGAAAACGACGAGTTTTTTGTCATATTGCTCAAACATGTACCGGGTCTTACGGATGCCGTAAATCGCCCTAGAAACCCCAAAAGGTTGGGCAATAGCTCATGAAAACAGTCATAAAACACGAGAAAGATGAATTTTTGGTCATATATGTCGAAGATCTATCGGGTTTCACTATCGGTGTAAATCGCCCTAAAACCCCGAAACTATGGGCAATAACACATGGAAACGACCATCAAGTGCGACAATGACGAGTTTTTTTGTCATATCTATCAAACATGTATCAGGTCTTACGGTCATTGTAAATCTCCCTAGAACCACAAAACAGTGGGCAATAGCTCATGAAAACGGCCATAAACACGAAAATAACCAGTTTTTGGTCATAACACTCAAACATGTATCGGTTCTCACGGTCGTTGTAAATCATCATAAAACCCCAAAACTAAGGGCGATAGCTGATGAAAACAGCCCTAAGCGTGAAAACAGCGATTTTTTGGTCTTACCTCCTAAACATGTACCAGGTGCACCCTGGAACCCTAAAAGTGTGAGCAATATCTCAAGAAAACGGCCATAAACATGAAAACGATGAGTTTTGGTCATATCGCTCAAATATATATCGGGTCTTACGGATGTTGTAAATCGCCCTGGAGGCCCAAATGTGTGGGCAATTGCTCATGAAAATGCGAAAAAGACGAGTTTTTGGTCTTATCTCTCAAACATTTATTGGGTCTCACTATTGTTGTAAATTGCCCTAAAACCACAAAGCTGAGGGCAATAGCCCATGAAAATGGCCACAAAGTGCGAGAAGGACGAGTTTTTGGTCATATTTCTTAAACATGTATCGGATTTAATGGTCATTGTAAACCGCCCTAGAACCCTAAAACTATGGGCAATAGCTCATGAAAACGGCCATTAAACGCGAAAAGACGAGTTTTTGGTCATAACACTCACACATGTATCGGTTCTCTCGGTCGTTGTAAATCGCCCTAAAACCCAAAAACTAAGGGCAATAGCTCATGCAAACGGCCCTAAATGTGAAAACGACGAGTGTTTGGTCTTAACTCCCAAACTTGTACCAGATGCGCCTTGGAACCTCTAAAGTGTGGGAAATATCTCATGAAATAGGCCATAACGCTTGAAAACAATGAGTTTTTGTTCATATCTTTCAAACATGCATCGGGTCTTACGATAGTTGTAAATCGCCCCCGCAAGTGTGGGCAATAGCACATGAAAACGGCCATAAAACACGAAAACGACGACTTTTGGTCATATCTCTCAAACATGTATCGGGTCTTACGGATTTTCTAAATCGCCCTGGAACCCCAAAAGTTTGGGCAATAGCTCATGAAAACAATCATAAAACATGAAAATGACGAGTTTTTGGTCTTATATCTCAAACATCTATCGGGTTTCACTATCAGTGTAAATCGCCCTAAAACCCCAAAACTGTGGGCAATAACACATGAAAACGGCCATACAGTGCGACATGGATAAGTTTTTTGACATATCTATCAAACATGTATCGGGTTTTATGGTCGTTGTAAATCTCCCTAGAACCACAAAATTGTGGGCAATAGCTCATGAAAACGACCATACACACAAAAATGACTAGTTTTTGGTCATAGCACTCAAACATGTATCGGTTCTCAGTCATTCTAAATCGTCATAAAACCCCAAAACTAAGGGCGATAGCTCATGAAAACACTCCCTAAATGTCAAAACAACGATTTTTTGTTTTAACTCACAACCATGTACCAGGTGCGCCCTGGAACCCCAAAAGTATGGGCAAAATCTCAAGAAAACGACCATAAACACGAAAACGATGAGTTTTGGTCATATCGCTCAAGCATATATCGGGTTTTACGGATGTTGTAAATCGCCCTGGAGGCCCAAGTGTGTGGACAATAGCTCATGAAAATGGGCATAAAACGCGAAAACAACAAGGTTTTGGTCATGTCTCTTAAACATTTATTGGGTCTCACTATCGTTGTAAATTGCCTTAAAACCACAAAACAGAGTGCAATAGCCCATGAAAATGGCCACAAAGCGCGACAAGGACAAGTTTTTGGTCATATTCCTCAAACATGTATCGGGTCTAATGGTCGTTGTAAATCACCCTGGAACCCCAAAACTGTGGGCAATAGCTCATGAAAACGGCCATAAACCTCGGCAAGGACGAGTTTTTGGTCATAACACTCACACATGTATCGGTTCTCACGGTCGTTGTAAATCACCCTAAAACCCAAAAACTAAGGGCAATAGGTCATGAAAACGGCCCTAAATGTGAAAACAACGAGTGTTTGGTCTTAACTCCCAAACATGTACTAGATGCACCGTGGAACCCAAGAGTGTGGGCGATATCTCATGAACTAGGCCATAACACTCGGAAACAACGTGTTTTTGTTTATATCTTTCAAACATGTATCGGGTCTTACGGTAGTAGTAAATCGCCCTGGAACCCAAAAACTGTGGGCAATAACTCATGAAAACGACCATAAAGCGCGCCAAGGACGAGCTTTTGGTCATATCTCTCAAACATGTATCGGGTCTTACAGTTATTGTTGATCAGCGTGGGAACCCCAAAACTATGGGCAATAGCTCATGAAAACGTCCATAAAACACGAAAACGACGAGTTTTTGGTCATATCGCTCAAACATGTATCAGGTCTTACGGATGTTGTAAATCGCCCTAGAACCCAAAAGTTTGGGCAATAGCTCATGAAAACGGTCATAAAACACGAAAATGACGATTTTTTGGTCATATATCTAACATCTATCGGGTTTCACTATCGGTGTAAATCGCCCTAAAACCCCGAAATTGTGGGCAATAACTCATGAAAACGGCCATACAACGCGACATGGATAAGTTTTTTGTCATATCTATCAAACATGTATCGAGTTTTATGGTCATTTTATATCTCCCTAGAACCACAAAATTTTGGGCAATAGCTCATGAAAACGGCCATACACACAAAAATGTCGAGTTTTTGGTCAGAGCACTCAAACCTGTATCGGTTCTCACGGTCATTCTGAATCGTCATAAAACCCCAAAATTAAGGGTGATAGCTTATGAAAACACTCCCTAAATGTCAAAACAACGATTTTTTGATCTTAACTCACAACCATGTACTAGGTGCGCCCTGGAACACCAAAAGTGTGGGCAATATATCAAGAAAACGGCCATAAACATGAAACGACGAGTTTTGGTCATATCGCCCAACCATATATCGGATCTGACGGATGTTGTAAATCGCCCTGGAGGCCCAAGTCTGTGGCCAATAGCTCATGAAAATGGGCATAAAACACGAAAACAACGAGGTTTTGGTCATGTCTC
>OU342746.1:229854500-229913387 GCA_910589775.1 Avena eriantha | reverse complement strand
TTTCATGAGCTATTGCCCATAGTTTTGGGGGTTCTAGGGCGATTTACAACAACCATTAGACCTGATACATGTTTGATAAATATGTCCAAAAACTCTTCCTTCTCGCACTTTGGCCATTTTCATGGGCTATTGCCCTTAGGTTTGTGGTCTTAGGGCAATTTACAATGATAGTGAGACCCAATAAATGTTTGAGAGATATGACCAGAATTCGTCGTTTTCGCGTTTTATGCCCATTTTCATGAGCTATTGCCCTCACACTTGGGCCTCCAGGGCGATTTACAAGATCCGTAAGACCAGATACATGTTTGAGCGATATGACCAAAACTCGTCGATTTCGTGTTTATGGCCGTTTTCAGGAGATATTGACCACACTTTTGGGGGTTCCAGGGCGTACCTGGTACATGCTTGGGAGTTATAACCAAAAAATCGCTTTTTCACATTTAGGGTTATATTCATGAGCTATCGCCCTTAGTTTTGTGGTTTTATGACGATTTACAACGACCGTGAGAATCGATACATCTTTGAGTGTTATGACCAAAAACTCGTCATTTTCATGTTTATGGCCCTTTTCATGAGCTATTGCCCACAGTTTTGTGGTTCCAGGGAGATTTACAATGACCATAAGACCAGATACATGTTTGATAGATATGACAAAAAAAACTTGTCCTTGTCGCGCTTTATGGCTGTTTTCATGTGTTATTGCCCACATTTTTGGGGTTTTAGGGCGATTTACACCGATTGTGAAACCTGGTAGATGACCAAAAACTTGCCGTTTTCGTGTTTTATAACTGTTTTCATGAGCTATTTCCCAAACTTTTCAGGTTATAGGGTGATTTACAACGTCCATAAGACCCGATACATGTTTGAGCGATATGACAAAAAAACTCGTCGTTTTCATGTTTTATGGCCGTTTACATGAGCTATTGCCCACACTTTTGGGGTTCTAGCGTGATTTACAACGGTTGTAAGACCCGATACATGTTTGAGCGATATGACCAAAAACTCGTTTTTGTCACGCTTTATGGCCGTTTTCATGAGTTATTGCCGACAATTTTTGGGTTCCAGGGGATTTACAACTACCATAAGACCCGATACATGTTCGAAAAATATGAACAAAAACTCGTTGTTTTCGAGTGTTATGGCCTATTTCATGAGATATTGCCCACACTTTAGAGGTTCTAGGGCGCATCTAGTTCATGTTTGGGAGTTAAGACCAAACACCGCCGTTTTCACATTTAGGGCCGTATTCATGAGCTATTGCCCTTAGTTTTGGGGTTTTAGGGCGATTTACAACAACCGTGAGAACCGATACATGTTTGAGTGTTATGACCAAAAACTCATCATTTTCGTGTTTATGTCCGTTTTCATGAGCTATTGCCCACGGTTTTGTGGTTCCAGGGAGATTTACAATGACCATAAGTCCCGATACATGTTTGATAGATATGACAAAAAAACTCGTCCTTGTCGCGCTTTATGGCTGTTTTCATGTGTTATTGCCCACAGTTTCGGGGTTTTAGGGCGATTTACACAGATAGTGAAAACCGATAGATGTTTGAGATATATGACCAAAAACTCGTCATTTTTTTGTGTTTTATCACTGTTTTCATGAGATGTTGCCCAAACTTTTCGGGTTCTAGGGCGATTTACAACGTCCGAAGACCCGATACATGTTTGAGCGATATCACAAAAAACTTATCGTTTTCGTGTTTCATGGATGTTTTCATGAGCTATTGCCCACACTTTAGGGCCGTATTCATGAGCTATTGCCCTTAGTTTTGGGATTTTATGATGATTTACAACGTCCGTGAGAATCGATACATGTTTGAGTTTTATGACCAAAAACTCGTCATTTTCGTGTGTTTCTCCATTTTCATGAGCTATTGCCCACAGTTTTGTGGTTTCAGGGAGATCTAAAATTACCATATGACCCGATACATGTTTGATATATATGACAAAAAAAACTCGTCGTTGTCGTGCTTTATAGTCGTTTCATGTGTTATTGCCCATAGTTTTGGGGTTTTTGGTCAATTTACACCGATAGTGAAACCCGATAGATGTTTGAGATATATGACCAAAAACTCATCGTTTCCGTGTTTTATAACTGTTTCATGAGCTATTGCCCAAACTTTTCGGGTATTAGGGCGATTTACAACGTCCGAAAGACCCGATACATGTTTGAGCGATCTGACAAAAAACTCGTCGTTTTCGTGTTTTATGGCCATTTTCATGAGCTATTGCCCACACTTTTGGGGGTCCCAGCGCGATTTACAACGGTCGGAAGACCCGATACATGTTTGATAGATATGACCAAAAACTCGTTCTTGTCGCGCTTTATGGCCGTTTTCATGAGCTATTGCGCACAGTTTTTGGGTTCCAGGGCGATTTGCAACTACCGTTAGACCCGATACATGTTTGAAAAATATGAACAAAAACTTGTTGTTTTCGAGTGTTATGGCCTATTTCATGAGATATTGCCCACACTTTTGGGGTTCCAGGGCGCATCTAGTACATGTTTGGGAGTTTAGACCAAACACTCGTCCTTTTCACTTTTAGGGCCTTTTCATGAGCTATTGCCCTTAGTTCTGGGGTTTTAGGGCGATTTACAACGACCGTGAGAACCCATTCATGTGTGAGTGTTATGACCAAAAACTCATCTTTTTCACATTTAATGGCCGTTTTCATGGGCTATTGCCCTCAATTTTGTGGTTTTAGGGCAATTTACAACGATAGTGAGACCCAATAAATGTTTGAGAGATATGACCAAAAACTCGTCGTTTTCGCGTTTTATGCCCATTTTCATGATTTATTGCCCACACACTTGGGCCTCTAGGGCGATTTACAACATCCGTAAGACCCGATACATGTTTCAGCGGTATGACCAAAACTCGTCTTTTTCGTGTTTATGGCCATTTTTAGGAGATATTGCCCACACTTTTAGGGTTCCAGCGCACACCTAGTACATGTTTGGGAGTTAAGACACAAAAATCGCCGTTTTCACATTTAGGGCTGTTTTCATGAGCTATCGCCCTTAGTTTTGGTGTTTTATGACGATTTACAACGACCGTGAGAACCGATACATGTTTGAGTGGTATGACCAAAAACTCGTCATTTTCGTGTTTATGGCCCTTTTCATGAGCTATTGCCCACAGTGTTGTGGTTCCAGGGAGATTTACAATAACCATAAGACCCGATACATGTTTGATAGATATGACAAAAAACCTCGTCCTTATCGCACTTTGTGGCTGTTTTCATGTGTTATTGCCCACAGTTTCGGGGGTTTCAGGGCAATTTACACCGATACTGAAACCTGGTAGATGTTTGAGATATATGACCAAAAACACGCCGTTTTCGTGTTTTATGACTATTTGATGAGCTATTTCCCAAACTTTTTGGGTTCTAGGGCGATTTACAGCGTCCGTAAGACCCTATACATGTTTGAGCGATATGACAAAAGCTCGACGTTTTTGTGTTTTATGGCCGTTTTCATGAGCTATTGCCCACACTTTTGGGGTTCTAGCGCGATTTACAACGTCGTAAGACCTAATACATGTTTGAGAGATATGACCAAAAACTCATCTTGTCACGCAATTTTCATGAGCTATTGCCCACAGTTTTTGGGTTCCAGGGCGATTTACAACTACCATAAGACCGAATACATGTTTGAAAAATATGAACAAAACTTGTCATTTTCGAGTGTTATGGCCTATTTCATCAGATATTGCCCACATTGTTGGGGTTCCAGGGTGCATCTAGTAAGTGTTTGGTAGTTAAGACCAACCACTCGTCGTTTTCACTTTTAGGGCCGTTTTCATGAGCTATTGCCCTTAGTTTTGTGGTTTTAGGGCGATTTACAATGACCATGAGAACTGACACATGTGTGAGTGTTACGACCAAAAACTCAACTTTTTCGCGTTGAATGGACGTTTTCGTGAGCTATTGCCCATAGTTTTGGGGTTCCAGAGCGATTTACAATGACCATTAGATCTGATACATGTTTGAGAAATATGACCAAAAACTTCTCCTTGTCGCGCTTTGTGGCCATTTTCTAGGGCTATTGCCCACTGTTTTTGGTTTTAGGGCGATTTACACCGATAGTGAAACCCGATAGATGTTTGAGATATATGACCAAAAACTCGTCGGTTTCATCTTTTATGACTGTTTTCATGAGCTATTGCCCAAACTTTTCGGGTTCTAGGGCGATTTACAACGTCCGTAAGACCCGATACATGTTTGAGTGGTATGACAAAAAACTCGTCGTTTTCATGTTTTATGGCCGTTTTCATGAGGTATTGCCTACACTTTTGGGGTACTTGGGCGATTTACAACGGCCATAAGACCTGATACATGTTTGAGAGATATGACCAAAAACTCATCCTTGTTGGGCTTTATGGCCGTTTTCATGAGCTATTGCCCCACAGTTTTAGGGTTCTAGGGAATTTACAACTACCTTAAAAACTCGTTGTTTTCGAGTGTTATGGCCTATTTCATGAGATATTCCCACACTTTTGGGGTTCTAGGGCGCATATAGTACATTTTTCGGAGTTAAGACCAAACACTCGTCATTTTCACATTTAGGGTCGTTATCATGAGCTCTTGCCTTAGTTTTGGGGTTTTAGGGCGATTTACTACGACCGCGAGAACCGTTACATGTGTGAGTGTTATGACCAAAAAACTCGTCTTTTTCGCGTTTAATGGTCGTTTCATGAGCTATTGCCCACATTTTTGGGGTTCTAGGGCGATTTACAATGACCAATAGACCTGATACATGTTTGAGAAATATGACAAAAAATCGTCCTTCTCGCACTTTGTGGCCATTTTCATGGGCTATTGCCCTCAGTTTTGTGGTTTTAGGGCAATTTACAACAATAGTGAGACCCAATAAATGTTTGAGAGATATGACCAAAAACTCATCGTTTTCGCGTTTTATGCCCATTTTCATGAGCTATTGCCGACACACTTGGGTCTCCAGGGCGATTTACAACATCCGTAAGACCCAATACATGTTTGAGCGATCTGACCAAAACTCGTTGTTTTCGTGTTTATGGCAATTTTCAGGAGATATTGCCAACACTTTTGGGGTTCCGGGGCACACCTGGTACATGTTTTGGGAGCTAAGACCAAAAATTTGTTGTTTTCACATTTAGGGTTGTTTTCATGAGCTATCGCCCTTAGTTTTGGGGTTTTATGATGATTTACAACGACCGAGAGAACCCATACATGTTTGAGTGTCATGACCAAAAACTGGTCATTTTCGTGTGTATGGCCGTTTTCATGAGCTATTACCCCCAATTTTGTGGTTCCAGGGATATTTACAATAACCATAAGACCCGATACATGTTTGATAGATATGACAAAAAAAACGTCATTGTTGCGCTTTATGGCCGTTTCATGTATTCTTGCCCATAGTTTTGGGGTTTTAGGGCGATTTACACCGATAGTGAAACCCGAGAGATGTTTGAGATATATGACCAAAAACTCATCATTTTAATGTTTTATGACTGTTTCATGAGCTATTGCCCACACTTTGGGGTTCTAGGGCGATTTACAACATCCGTAAGACCCTATACATATTTGAGAGATATGACAAAAAACTCGTCGTTTTCGTGTTTTATGGCCTTTTTCATGAGCTATTGCCCACACTTTGGGGGTTGCACGGCGATTTACAATGGACTTAAGACCCGATACATGTTTGAGAGATATGACGAAAAGCTCATCCTTGTCACGGTTTATGTTCGTTTTCACGAGCTATTGCCCACAGTTTTGGGGTTCCAAGGTGATTTACACCGGCCGTAAGACCCGATACATGTTTGAAAAATATGAACAAAAACTCGTTGTTTTCGAGTGTTATAGCCTATTTCATGAGATATTGCCCACACTTTGGGGATTCCAGGGCGCATCTAGTACATGCTTGGGAGTTAAGACCAAACACTCATCTTCTTCACATTTAGGGACGTTTTCATGAGCTATTGCCCTTATTTTTGGGTTTTTAGGGCGATTTACAATGACCGCGAGAACCGATAAATGTGTGAGCGTTATTACCAAAAAATCGCTTTTTCACATTTAGGGTTATTTTCATGAGCTATCGCCCTTAGTTTTGTGGTTTTATGACGATTTACAACGACCGTGAGAATCGATACATCTTTGAGTGTTATGACCAAAAACTCGTCATTTTCATGTTTATGGCCCTTTTCATGAGCTATTGCCCACAGTTTTGTGGTTCCAGGGAGATTTACAATGACCATAAGACCCGATACATGTTTGATAGATATGACAAAAAAAACTTGTCCTTGTCGCGCTTTATGGCTGTTTTCATGTGTTATTGCCCACATTTTTGGGGTTTTAGGGCGATTTACACCGACTGTGAAACCTGGTAGATGACCAAAAACTCACCGTTTTCGTGTTTTATAACTGTTTTCATGAGCTATTTCCCAAACTTTTAGGTTATAGGGTGATTTACAACGTCCATAAGACCCGATACATGTTTCAGCGATATGACAAAAAACTCGTCGTTTTCATGTTTTATGGCCGTTTACATGAGCTATTGCCCACACTTTTGGGGTTCTAGCGTGATTTACAACGGTTGTAAGACCCGATACATGTTTGAGCGATATGACCAAAAACTCGTTTTTGTCACGCTTTATGGCCGTTTTCATGAGTTATTGCCGACAATTTTCGGGTTCCAGGGGATTTACAACTACCATAAGACCCGATACATGTTCGAAAAATATGAACAAAAACTCGTTGTTTTCGAGTGTTATGGCCTATTTCATGAGATATTGCCCACACTTTAGAGGTTCTAGGGCGCATCTAGTTCATGTTTGGGAGTTAAGACCAAACACCGCCGTTTTCACATTTAGGGCCGTATTCATGAGCTATTGCCCTTAGTTTTGGGGTTTTAGGGCGATTTACAACAACCGTGAGAACCGATACATGTTTGAGTGTTATGACCAAAAACTCATCATTTTCGTGTTTATGTCCGTTTTCATGAGCTATTGCCCATAGTTTTGTGGTTCCAGGGAGATTTACAATGACCATAAGTCCCGATACATGTTTGATAGATATGACAAAAAAACTCGTCCTTGTCGCGCTTTATGGCTGTTTTCATGTGTTATTGCCCACAGTTTCGGGGTTTTAGGGCGATTTACACAGATAGTGAAACCCGATAGATGTTTGAGATATATGACCAAAAACTCGTCATTTTTGTGTTTTATCACTGTTTTCATGAGATGTTGCCCAAACTTTTCGGGTTCTAGGGCGATTTACAACGTCCGAAGACCCGATACATGTTTGAGCGATATCACAAAAAACTTATCGTTTTCGTGTTTCATGGATGTTTTCATGAGCTATTGCCCACACTTTTAGGGCCGTATTCATGAGCTATTGCCCTTAGTTTTGGGATTTTATGATGATTTACAACGTCCGTGAGAATCGATACATGTTTGAGTTTTATGACCAAAAACTCGTCATTTTCGTGTGTTTGTCCGTTTTCATGAGCTATTGCCCACAGTTTTGTGGTTTCAGGGAGATCTAAAATTACCATATGACCCGATACATGTTTGATATATATGACAAAAAAACTCGTCGTTGTCGTGCTTTATAGTCGTTTCATGTGTTATTGCCCATAGTTTTGGGGTTTTTGGTCAATTTACACCGATAGTGAAACCCGATAGATGTTTGAGATATATGACCAAAAACTCATCGTTTTCGTGTTTTATAACTGTTTCATGAGCTATTGCCCAAACTTTTCGGGTATTAGGGCGATTTACAACGTCCGAAAGACCCGATACATGTTTGAGCGATCTGACAAAAAACTCGTCGTTTTCGTGTTTTATGGCCATTTTCATGAGCTATTGCCCACACTTTTGGGGTCCCAGCGCGATTTACAACGGTCGGAAGACCCGATACATGTTTGAGAGATATGACCAAAAACTCGTTCTTGTCGCGCTTTATGGCCGTTTTCATGAGCTATTGCGCACAGTTTTTGGGTTCCAGGGCGATTTGCAACTACCGTTAGACCCGATACATGTTTAAAAATATGAACAAAAACTTGTTGTTTTCGAGTGTTATGGCCTATTTCATGAGATATTGCCCACACTTTTGGGGTTCCAGGGCGCATCTAGTACATGTTTGGGAGTTTAGGCCAAACACTCGTCCTTTTCACTTTTAGGGCCGTTTTCATGAGCTATTGCCCTTAGTTCTGGGGTTTTAGGGCGATTTACAACGACCGTGAGAACCCATACATGTGTGAGTGTTATGACCAAAAACTCATCTTTTTCACATTTAATGGCCGTTTTCATGGGCTATTGCCCTCAATTTTGTGGTTTTAGGGCAATTTACAACGATAGTGAGACCCAATAAATGTTTGAGAGATATGACCAAAAACTCGCCGTTTTCGCGTTTTATGCCCATTTTCATGATTTATTGCCCACACACTTGGGCCTCTAGGGCGATTTACAACATCCGTAAGACCCGATACATGTTTCAGCGGTATGACCAAAACTCGTCTTTTTCGTGTTTATGGCCATTTTTAGGAGATATTGCCCACACTTTTAGGGTTCCAGCGCACACCTAGTACATGTTTGGGAGTTAAGACACAAAAATCGCCGTTTTCACATTTAGGGCTGTTTTCATGAGCTACCGCCCTTAGTTTTGGTGTTTTATGACGATTTACAACGACCGTGAGAACCGATACATGTTTGAGTGGTATGACCAAAAACTCGTCATTTTCGTGTTTATGGCCCTTTTCATGAGCTATTGCCCACAGTGTTGTGGTTCCAGGGAGATTTACAATAACCATAAGACCCGATACATGTTTGATAGATATGACAAAAAACCTCGTCCTTATCGCACTTTGTGGCTGTTTTCATGTGTTATTGCCCACAGTTTCGGGGTTTCAGGGCAATTTACACCGATACTGAAACCTGGTAGATGTTTGAGATATATGACCAAAAACACGCCGTTTTCGTGTTTTATGACTATTTGATGAGCTATTTCCCAAACTTTTTGGGTTCTAGGGCGATTTACAGCGTCCGTAAGCCCTATACATGTTTGAGCGATATGACAAAAGCTCGACGTTTTCGTGTTTTATGGCCGTTTTCATGAGCTATTGCCCACACTTTTGGGGTTCTAGCGCGATTTACAACGTCGTAAGACCTGATACATGTTTGAGAGATATGACCGAAAACTCATTCTTGTCGCGCAATTTTCATGAGCTATTGCCCACAGTTTTTGGGTTCCAGGGCGATTTACAACTACCATAAGACCCAATACATGTTTGAAAAATATGAACAAAACTTGTCATTTTCGAGTGTTATGGCCTATTTCATCAGATATTGCCCACATTGTTGGGGTTCCAGGGTGCATCTAGTAAGTGTTTGGTAGTTAAGACCAACCACTCGTCGTTTTCACTTTTAGGGCCGTTTTCATGAGCTATTGCCCTTAGTTTTGTGGTTTTAGGGCGATTTACAATGACCATGAGAACTGACACATGTGTGAGTGTTACGACCAAAAACTCAACTTTTTCGCGTTGAATGGACGTTTTCGTGAGCTATTGCCCATAGTTTTGGGGTTCCAGAGCGATTTACAATGACCATTAGATCTGATACATGTTTGAGAAATATGACCAAAACTTCTCCTTGTCGCGCTTTGTGGCCATTTTCTAGGGCTATTGCCCACTGTTTTTGGTTTTAGGGCGATTTACACCGATAGTGAAACCCGATAGATGTTTGAGATATATGACCAAAAACTCGTCGGTTTCATCTTGTATGACTGTTTTCATGAGCTATTGCCCAAACTTTTCGGGTTCTAGGGCGATTTACAACGTCCGTAAGACCCGATACATGTTTGAGTGGTATGACAAAAAACTCGTTGTTTTCATGTTTTATGGCCGTTTTCATGAGGTATTGCCTACACTTTTGGGGTACTTGGGCGATTTACAACGGCCATAAGACCTGATACATGTTTGAGAGATATGACCAAAAACTCATCCTTGTTGGGCTTTATGGCCGTTTTCATGAGCTATTGCCCCACAGTTTTAGGGTTCTAGGGAATTTACAACTACCTTAAAAACTCGTTGTTTTCGAGTGTTATGGCCTATTTCATGAGATATTCCCAGACTTTTGGGGTTCTAGGGCGCATATAGTACATTTTTGGGAGTTAAGACCAAACACTCGTCATTTTCACATTTAGGGTCGTTATCATGAGCTATTGCCTTAGTTTTTGGGGTTTTAGGGCGATTTACTACGATCGCGAGAACCGTTACATGTGTGAGTGTTATGACCAAAAACTCGTCTTTTTCGCGTTTAATGGTCGTTTTCATGAGCTATTGCCCACATTTTTGGGGTTCTAGGGCGATTTACAATGACCAATAGACCCGATACATGTTTGAGAAATATGACAAAAAAATCGTCCTTCTCGCACTTTATGGCCATTTTCATGGGCTATTGCCCTCAGTTTTGTGGTTTTAGGGCAATTTACAACAATAGTGAGACCCAATAAATGTTTGAGAGATATGACCAAAAACTCATCGTTTTCGCGTTTTATGCCCATTTTCATGAGCTATTGCCGACACACTTGGGTCTCCAGGGCGATTTACAACATCCGTAAGACCCAATACATGTTTGAGCGATCTGACCAAAACTCGTTGTTTTCGTGTTTATGGCAATTTTCAGGAGATATTGCCCACACTTTTGGGGTTCCGGGGCACACCTGGTACATGTTTTGGGAGCTAAGACCAAAAATTTGTTGTTTTCACATTTAGGGTTGTTTTCATGAGCTATCGCCCTTAGTTTTGGGGTTTTATGATGATTTACAACGACCGAGAGAACCCATACATGTTTGAGTGTCATGACCAAAAACTGGTCATTTTCGTGTGTATGGCCGTTTTCATGAGCTATTACCCCCAATTTTGTGGTTCCAGGGATATTTACAATAACCATAAGACCCGATACATGTTTCATAGATATGACAAAAAAAACGTCATTGTTGCGCTTTATGGCCGTTTCATGTATTCTTGCCCATAGTTTTGGGGTTTTAGGGCGATTTACACCGATAGTGAAACCCGAGAGATGTTTGAGATATATGACCAAAAACTCATCATTTTAATGTTTTATGACTGTTTCATGAGCTATTGCCCAAGCTTTTGGGGTTCTAGGGCGATTTACAACATCCGTAAGACCCGATACATATTTGAGAGATATGACAAAAAACTCGTCGTTTTCGTGTTTTATGGCCTTTTTCATGAGCTATTGCCCACACTTTGGGGGTTGCACGGCGATTTACAATGGACTTAATACCCGATACATGTTTGAGAGATATGACGAAAAGCTCATCCTTGTCACGCTTTATGTTCGTTTTCACGAGCTATTGCCCACAGTTTTGGGGTTCCAAGGTGATTTACACCGGCCGTAAGACCCGATACATGTTTGAAAAATATGAACAAAAACTCGTTGTTTACGAGTGTTATAGCCTATTTCGTGAGATATTGCCCACACTTTGGGGATTCCAGGGCGCATCTAGTACATGCTTGGGAGTTAAGACCAAACACTCGTCTTCTTCACATTTAGGGACATTTTCATGAGCTATTGCCCTTATTTTTGGGTTTTTAGGGCGATTTACAATGACCGCGAGAACCGATAAATGTGTGAGCGTTATTACCAAAAACTTGTATTGGGCTTCTAGGGCGGTTTACAACGACCATTAGACCCGATACATGTTTGAGAAATATGACCAAAAACTCGTCATTCTCGCACTTTGTGGCCATATTCATGGGCTATTGCCCTCATATTTTTTGTTTTTGGGCAATCTACAACAATAGTGAGACCCAATAAATGTTTGAGAGATATGACCCAAAATTCGTCATTTTCGCGTTTTATGCCCATTTTCATGAGCTATGGCCCACAGTTTTGGGGTTCTAGGCCGATTTACAATGACAATTAGACACGATACATGTTTGAGAAATATGACCAAAAACTCATCCTTCTCGCATTTTGTGGCCATTTTCATGAGCTATTGCCCTCAGTTTTGTGGTTTTAGGGGAATTTAGAACGATAGTGATACCCAATAAATGTTTGAGAGATATGACCAAAAACTCGTCGTTTTCGCGTTTTATGCCATTTTCATGAGCTACTGACCACACACTTGGGCCTCTAGGGCGATTTACAAGATCTATAAGACCCGTTACATGTTTGAGCGGTATGACCAAAACTCGTCGATTTCGTGTTTATGGCCGTTTTCAGGAGATATTGCCCACACTTTTGGGGTTCTAGGGCGCACCTCGTACATGCTTGGGAGTTAAGACCAAAAATCGCTTTTTCACATTTAGGGTTATTTTCATGAGCTATCGCCCTTAGTTTTGGGGTTTTATGACGATTTACAACGACCGTGAGAACCGATACATGTTTGAGTGTTATGACCAAAAATTCGTCATTTTCATGTTTATGGCCATTTTCATGAGCTATTGCCCACAGGTTTGTGGTTCCAGGGAGATTTAGAATGACTATAAGACCCGATACATGTTTGATATATATGACAAAAAAACTTGTCCTTGTCGCGCTTTATGGCCGTTTTCATGTGTTATTGCCCCACAGTTTTGGGATTTTAGGGCGATTTACAACGGCCGTAAGACCCGATACATGTTTGAGAGATATGACCAAAAACTCGTCCTTGTCACACTTTATGGCCGTTTTCATGAGCTATTGCCCACAGTTTTGGGGTTCTAGGGTGATTTACAACTACCGTAAGACCTGAGACATGTTTGAAAGATATGAACAAAAACTCGTTGTTTTCGAGTGTTATGGCCTATTTCATGAGATATTCCCCACACTTTTGAGGTTCCAAGGCGCATCTGGTACATGTTTTGGAGTTGACAAGGGTTCAACTCATCAATGCCCATTGTTATTGACTTTGGTTTTGGAGGAGAGAGCACTAGAGGCATCAATCGGCTAGAAAACAAGCACATAGGGAAGCAGGGTTTACTCAGGTTCAGGCCTCGTAGAGGTCCCTACTCCTGCCTGTCTTCTCTTGGAATTATCGAGTGAGTCGAAAGTTAGAGGGGGTGCGCAGATGTAATCTGGCAATGGTTGTGGAAACTAGGATTGTGATCGTCCTCCTCTCTGCGCCCTCCTAGCCTTTAGATAGATAGGCTAGGTCTCGGGTAGCAGGTCGAGTCGGTTACATATTAGGGTTTGTCCCTTCAAACTTTCTATCTTAAGCTTTGTCTTGTGTTGCAAGCAATCAAAGTCTCCCTGAGTCACCCGAATCTTGTATTGGGCCCTGGTAATGCCGTGGGCTTCTGCCATACCTGGACCGTATATGCCAAGCTCGAGTACCTGTAAGGTATACCCACATTAGTAGCCCCCGAGTGTCTAGTGGAATCTTTGATTCGAGTGGAGACTTTATGAAGTCTTTCGAGTGCACAACTAAGCATATTTTTGACTGCTTTGATTGATCTCATAGGGATTTATGAAGTCAACACGTAGTTATGTGTAAGCAAAAATCATAGGGTGCACGACCAGCGCTCCCTATGGGAGTAGCCTCTGAGTGCCTATTCGAGTTGTAGACTCGAGTGGGGACTATAAGAACTTTGCGACTGCTATCATCTTTTGCTTGTTTCAGTCGAATATGCTTCTAGCACTCTCGGTGGGAGTAACTCGAAGTCCACAATCGAATCCTTGATTCGAGTGAAGGGTTCTTCAATGTCGTAGAAAAAAATTTCTCGGGTGCGCGGCCAATGTTCCTGTTAGGAGTAGCCCGCGAGTGCTTGGTCGAGTCGAAGACTCGAGTAAGGACTAAAGCAGTCAAAAAGTTGCTCATGCTGGAGTTAATGATGTCAGTGTTGATGATGAAATGAGCTCAGCTACCCGCGTGAGCGGCTTTGACGGGATGCGACGAGTAGTGGGTCCCATTCTCTGACTTGGATTTGACCAGGTGTGCGTAATCTTCTGGTTTTAAATGTATCTCCTTGATTCTCGCGCGTAATGGGCGAAGTGCGCGACGGTTCATGGACTACCCTTTCCACGTGTCGACGTCGATGCGTCCCACGTGCTGGGTTGATCTTCTCCTGGCCGTTGGATGGCATCTGCCGTGAGCTTAAGTAGGGGTTCACCGTGCGGTAATTACCCCACATCTTCTTCTCTATCATGCATCTCCGCCATTTCTGTTCTTGTTGTTCCATTGCTCACCGCTCCTCTATGGCACTGGACCAACGCCGCACCTTCCCTAGTTACTTCCTGCGCTTGCACCGCTAGCGCAAGATGGGCAAGAAGAAGGGAGGCGCCGCCGCTGGATCTGCTCCGCCATTGTGGCGCCCAAGAAGAAAAGTTCGACCACCACGGGCAGGCATTCGTGTCACCAACGGGTCATGGCTCCCATCGATCATCAAGCCATCGAAGTTGTTCATCCAGCGCCAAGATGGAGCGCTTCCTCCCACGAAGGATGACTCTCGCGTACCGGCGACGAGGTAATCGCCAGTCCTCCTGTAGGTTTCCGAGTGATGTTCCATGCGTTCATCATTCGCGGTCTCTCTCCCCCTGCATCCATTGGTTAGTGGTCTTCTTTGCTTCTACAGGCTCCAGCTGCATCATTTGTTGCCAAACTCTATCCTCCACATCTCCCGCTTCTTAACTCTTTTGAGTGTTGGCTCCGAATCGGGCCACACTTTGGTCTCTTTAAGAAACTCTTTAAGCTCAAACGTCCGTCATGGTCGGGTTCAGTACTCTACGACATAGGAGGTTGTAGGATCCATGTCGACTCCAATGTTACTTATTTCTCCATCAAGCTCACCGTGTTCGTCCAAGGGTGGAGGGTTAAGTGGTTCTACATCCGTGACTAGAAGGCCGATCGAGAGCAATACGGAATTGCGCCCTTCGATCCGGTGGTGATCTGCAAGAGGAGGCGATCCTGGAAGAATGTCGTGATGCCTGGCGAAGTCGAGGAAACATAGATGCTGTATCAGCGTGTCTACAACCTCGAACGTCGCATAGGCAAGAAAGAGGATGGTTTCGTCGCCGTGTACAACCTCTAAAGCCAGGGCGCATGTGATGTACCACTAGATCGGTACTGGCGATGTCACTCGCATTCTGCGGAGGGCATTTCTTCGGGTGAAGTGGTCAGGAGGTTGCGGCTGGTGACCAAGTACACCGCCAAGGAGGATCTCCTAGGCGACTCAGTCATGCCTCCTTTCTGCGCGAACAATCCTCCACCTAAGGTGGATTTCTTCTACTAAGTTTTCTTGATTTTTGATTGCTTATTAGGTGATAAATATGCTGATGCTTCTTCTCATTGTAGGACTGGAAAGTGGCTGCCAGTTTGCCTCCTCATCCTATAGGAGTTATCCCACGTGAAGTGGAGGAAGAGGAAGAGTCGGGCTCCACCGTCCCTGTTGGGGAGGAATAAGGAGCCCACGAGTCCAATGATCACGGGACTCGCAAGCGTTCCCGTAGCGAGGGCTCGGATGCCTCCTCACCGTCAACGTCAGAGGATCCTTCTACTGCTAGGGAGGAGCCAATCAATGTCATGCCCGTGCGTGCCATGGCTCCCCCATCTTGGAAGAAGCTAAGCTTGCGGAAGGAACCGTCTGGTGATTCCTTTGACCTCGAAAATTTTGACGGCTAAGTCTTATTCTTTCTAGTTTGTCTTGCCTTTCTTAAATTTTTCTCCCCTTCTGAGTTGCTTATGGAGTCTTTGTAGTCATATGGCGTCGCCATCCTCCGAAGATTACCAATTTGTTAAGGAGTCCGGAGTCGCAAACTCCACGAATAAGGAGGTGGTAGTGCAATCTCCTTCTCCCCCGGTGTCGGCCCACTTCGGCGTGCATTCTTCGAGCTCTCCCCATGTTGGGGAGCATGAAGTTGTTGTCCGGACGTCGAGTCTGCAAGAATCTTCGGAGTCTCTAGAGTAACACGTGAGTTTTCTTCGTGTTGTTGGCACTCAAATTTTGTATTAACGCTCACACAGCTTCTATTTTCTTGTAGCCTATCGTGAAGGATTCCACTCACCTCGCTAGGCAAATCATGTCCTTGGGTCGACAGCATGCCCTGCTAGATAACCGCCATTGCGCCCTCCAAGGTTGGTCTTGAACTATTCTCTCCATTATATTGTGTAGAGATTGGCGAGTGATTTTTCCATGTTTATATCCTTTTGTAGGTGAGCATAATGAACTTCTCCATCGTGTTGATGCCCTCAAGAAGGGACTTTCCGCGGCGGCGAAGAAACGCGACAAAGTGGTCGAGGCCCTACAGGAGGCGCAGAAACATGAGGAAGATTTGTGCTCCTCTACTGTTGATAAGGAAAAGTTGTTTGTAGAACAACTCTTCTCAGTCACGAATACACTTTCAGGTACACACTGCCTTTCTTGTATTTTTCACGTATTATTTGTCTTCATATTGTGTTTTGCTGACATGTGTTTTCTTCAGATGTCACTGGCGTGATTTTTGATGCCTAGGCGTTGGCCGACTTCAAGAATTCGCAGAGGTCTATCGGCACGACTATGCCACTCGTGATGGCGCAAGCCCACGGCGTGGAGCTAGAACCTAGCGAGGTTTCGTCAGCGATGCCAGTCGCGGCAGATGGCCAGCAGGTAGTCTTCCAGCCTTTCGCCATTAAGTGTATTAAGTACGAGCCTCGCTTATTGATACAGTCGCTGCTTACTTTGCTGAGCTATGGCGACTGAAGAGTGCGAAGGCTGTGGCATCTTGGGCTACGACTGGGAAGTCTATGGCGTCGGAGACTGCCACAGATTCGAAGAAGCCCCCGAAGTCCAAGCCGAAAAAGTAGAGCATGCCTTAGGTGCTAGTTGTAATACCTTAGCTTGTCTTATGATAAACCTTATTTTGTGGGGGTACCCACTTTTGAAACTTTGTTGATCTTTGAATGCACTCCTTGTTGATGTATGCTTAGTCTTATTTGCCTCTTGTTTGGCTGTAATAGGATCTTGCGAGTGTCCTCCTAACTCTCCTCCCATGAATGAAACGGTGGCACAACCACATTCAAGATTGGAGGAGTTGTTGCTGCTTGCGCGACTGCATGATTGCATAAAGCAATTGGAGCGAGAGTTGCCCATTCTCCATGGTAACGTGGACGTGTGGAAGTCAAAGGCTGAGAAAGCCACTGCTTGCGAGAAGTATCTCCTCTACTAGGTTGCACAATTGAATGAGCAATTTAAGTGTTATGCTCTTCTTTTCTTTGGCCATTCGCGGCGATGCTTTGTATTATGTTCTTCGTTTGCTTCTTCTAGTTGTTAGTGCTCGTCATCTGCAGGATGAGAGGGATCGGGTTGCCATTTGCCTACATAATCTGACCTAGGAGCAGCTGCAAGCTAGTGGTTACTTCTGGGTGGATCATGACCGTGCTGTCACGTTGGCGACGCTACAGGATCGTGTCTCGCGAGTGCTTCAATGTTTGAAGAAGGCACAGTCATGCCTTAGTCATATATTTCAAGTGATGTTTCCTCTGGACATGGTTCCATCAAGCTTGCTAGCTCTGCTGGCAAAGTTTCAAGATATCAACGCGGTCCGGGAGTGCGTGCCCCAAAAACTGGTCACAAGTGCCAAGGCTGCGTTGGTGCTTGTTCGATCGCATCGATCAGATGTTGATCTCGTGGCTTTTGCCGCTGGGACGCTGCCGCCACCAGAAGGGATGACCTGGAACATGGTCCCCTACTACCAGACGATTGAGGATATCAACGATTTCTTTGAAGATCAAACAAATGTTCTCCTGTTGCAGTAGTAGCCTAGTTTGTATCCTGCACATAGATGTATAGGTGTTGTAAAATTCATATAATTGTGTTGGGTGTGTTTGATACCCATTAATGTGTAAAGATCTTGCTAGCTTTGTATATTTTTCGAGTGTATTATAAGGTACAAGTCCTTTTCATTAGCCTGACGTATATTCATCTTAGCACCTTGCCAACCTATCAGGTGCGTTGCAGCTAGCTTGGTGTTATCAAGGGTTCGATTGGTAGTACGTCAGCTACTCAGGATACTGTGTTGTTCGTGGAATGAGATGTAAAGGGTGGCGTAGCCCTAGAGTGAAATAATTGCAAGGAAAACAGAAGAACACAGGGTTTGGGGAACTTAGGTTTATTTATTCACAGAATATCATGAGGTACAATGTGTGGCTAAGTAGCTTGGCTGAATAGCCTTATATGCAAAGTAAAAACATCTAGGGGTAGAAGCGACACAGCTGCATGACATTCCACGGATTGTAGTATGCGAATCCACTTTCTACATCTTTAAGGCGATAGGCTCCACCTGGGATTACTTCGGTAATCACGTAAGGTCCTTCCCAAGGGGGCTCGAATGTTAGGTGCCCTTGCTGCTTCAGTCGCAGGACCAGGTCTCCTACGACAAAGGATCTGGGGCGTAGCCTTCTACTGTGGTAGTTGTGGAGGTTTTACTGGTAGATCGTGGATCTCTCTGCCGCAATCTCGTGTGCCTCGTCGAGGAGGTCGATGGAGTCTTCGAGTGCGAGGGTTGATTCTGCCTCGCTGTATGCTACCACCCGTGGGGCCTTGTAGCGCACCTCTGCGGGTAGTACCGCCTTGGCGCCATGTACCATGAAGAACAAAGTGTAGCCTGTGGTGCTGTTTGGAGCTGTGCACATGCTCCATAGCACTGATCGCACCTCATCTGGATAGCATCCGATAGCTTTTTTGAGTGGTTGGAGGTGCCTTTTCTTGATCCCGCCGTAGATGAGGCCATTGGCCTTTTCGACTTGACCGTTAGTCTGGGGATGCGCCGCCGAGGCGTAGCTGATGTTGATTCCCAGGTTCTCGCAGAAATCCTAGAACTCCTTTGAAGTGAAATTCGTCCCGTTGTCCGTGATGATGCTATATGGCACCCGAAGCGGAAGATGATGCACTCGAATAACTTGATGGCATTGAATCCTGATTGGTTTGTCACCGGCATGGCCTCGATCCACTTGGTGAATTTGTCGACCGCGACTAGGAGGTAGACGTATCCTCCTCACGAGGATCTCTGGATCTTTCCAACCATGTCAAGTCCCCATTGTGCAAAGGGCCAAGCCACGGGTATTGGCCTGAGTTCTGCGCCAGGTGCATGTGGCTTGTCCATGAATCACTAGAAGAGTTGCAATGCTGGACTATATCCTCGGCGTCGCGCATGGCTGTTGGCTAGTAGAATCCTGCTCGTAGAGCTTTGGCGACAAGGGCGTGACTGTTAGCATATTGGCCACATGTGCCTTCTTGTATATCGATGAGGATTGCTCTGTCATCTCTGTTAGAGACGCGCCGCTGAAGAACTCTTATGATGTTGCGCTTGTATAGTTCGCCATTGATGAGGGCGAATGCCTTGGATCATCGCGCTATATGACGTGCATCAGTCGGGTAGCCTTTTGTTGAGCAAGTATGTGACATATGGTTGCGTCCAGGATGGCTCGATCATCACAACCTCCATGGGACCTTCGAGTCCTGAGGCTGGCTCCATGTCATCGAGTGCCATTGGCTCATTAGGTGGCGTATCCCCCGAGTCCGTTGGCGTGCTTGTTTTCTTTGCTAGAGCCTTGGGCTTGATGGAGTGTTTGCAGATGCGCTCTAGAAATACTCCAATTGGCACTGGGGCATAGGTGCAGCTGATGCTGGCTAGTGTGTCTGCCTCCTCATTGCTTTCACGGACAACGTGCCATAGCTCGCAGCTGTCGAAATCTCCGTCAAGTGTGTCGTAGAGGTCGCGGTAGGCGATCATGTTATCGCTCAGAGCATCACACTTGTTCATTGTTTGGTTAACCACCAGTTTGGAGTCGCCGTATATGACGACTCGCTTGGCATCGCAGGCTTTCGCCATCCGCATCCCATGGAGCAAGGCTTCGTATTCAGCTTCGTTGTTGGAGGCAGTGAACATCATTCGCAGAACGTACCTCATCTTGTCACCTTGGGGTGATGTTAGTATGACACCTGCACTAGCTCCTTCCTTTTTCTTGGATCCGGCAAAGTGCATTGTCCAGAGGTAGGACATGTCTGGCTTGTCGGGGAGCTGGTTCTCCATCCAGTGCACGAGGAAGTCCAGGAGAACTTGCGATTTGATCGTGTTGCGCTTCTCATATGTGATGTCTTGTGGAGATAGTTCGATTCCCTAGAGTGTGACTCGTCCAAAGGCGTCAAGATTGTTGAGTATGTCCCTGAGCGGGGTGTCAAACACCACCACGATTGGGTGCTCCTGGAAGTAGTGGCATAGTCGACTGGCCGTCATAAAGACGACATACGCCAGCTTCTAGTAGTGCGGGTACCGCTGCTTTGTAGGCGTGAGCACCTCGGTGTGGTAGTAGACTGGGTGTTGTACCCCGTGGTCTTTGTTTTCTTTGGCTCGTTCCACCATGAGCACGGTGCTTACCACGTGGTTGGTGGTGGAGATGTACAACAGTACCGGCTCTTTATGGTGCGGTGTCACCAATACTGGCGAGGTAGACAGCAGACGCCTGAGGTCATCGAATGCTTCTTGTGCTTCATTTGTCCACTCGAATTTCTCAGCCTTGTGGAGAAGTTGGTAGAAAGGCAGTGCCTTTTTGCCCATGCGACTGAGCGTCGCGATTCACCCAGATAGTTGTTGGACACCTTTTACGTTCTTCGGCTTCTCCATGGCCAGTATGGCTTTTATTTTCTTCGGGTTTGCCTCGATCCTCTCGCAGAGATGAGATACCTAAGCAGTTGCCCAGATGGTACGCCGAAGGCGCGTTTGTCCGGATTGAGCATGATCCGGTAGCGATCAAGATTATCGAAGGTGTCGCGGAGGTCGTCGAGTAACGCAGCTTCCTCCCTTGTTTTGACGATGATGTCATCGATGTAGACCTGGATATTGCGACTAAGTTGGTTCTTGAGGAAGGCCTACATGCACCACCGATAGGTGGCTCCTGTGTTTTTTAGCCCGAAGGGCATTGTGTTGTAGCAGAACACGCAGAAGGGTGTTGTAAACGTCGTTTTCTCCTGGTCTTCCTCCTTCATTCGAATATGATTGTAGCATGAGTAGGCGTCCATGAAGCAGAGGCGCTCAGATCCCACGGTGGAGTCGATTATTTGATCGATCCGTGGCAACGGGAAGTGATACTTCGGGCAGTGTTTGTTCAAGGAGGTGAAGTCCACACACATCCGCAGGATATCCATATCATTTTTAGGCACAAGCACTAGATTTGCTAGCCAGGTGGTTTCCTTGATTTCACGTATGAATATTGCATTGAGGAGTCTATTGACTTCCATACCAACCGCTTTTGCTCGTGGTTCAGACAGTCGCCGTATTCTTTGCTTGACTAGCCTTGCGTCTAAATTTACGTTGAGTGAGTTCTCGGCGAATTTCCTGGGAACCCCTAGCATGTTCATAGGACACCAGGCGAAGATTTCCCAGTGCTCACGGAGGAATTCGACGAGCGCAAGTTCCTATGCGGAACTCAAGTTGTTGGCGATGAGGGTCGTCTTGGTCGGGTCCGTTGGGTGGACCTGTACTTTCTTGGTGTGCACCGACGAGTCGAAGGTTAGGTCGGGTGAGCTTAGCTTGCTCAGGGGGGCAGACTGTTGTCTATCGACTCCTTCAACCTTGCGAGTTCCTCTTGCATTCCGAAGGACTAGGATATTCTGTTGAATTCCCTATCGCAACTGTCAGACCTCTCAAAGCTTCCGTTGATTGTGATGACGCTGTTTGGGCCTGGCATCTTCATCTACAGGTAGGCATAGTGTGATACCACCATGAACCTTGCGAACACGACACGTATGAGGATGCAGTGGTACTGTGAAGGCCAGTCGACAACTTCGCTCTCGCCGAAGGTTTTGTGGCGTGCCAAAGATGATGTCTAGGCTGATCTTGCCTAGGGGGTACACGCCCATCCCCGGGACGATGCCGTGGAACATTGTATCTGAGATTTCCAGACATGTCAGGGGGATCCTCATCGCGTGCAAGGTACTTGCGAACATGAGGTTGATGCCACTTCCGCCGTCCATGAAGACGCTACTCATCTCGAAGCCCCCCATTTGTGCCTCGAGTACGAGGGGACAGTGGCCTAGGTGAGGTACTTGGCGCAGGTGGTCATGCTTGTCGAATGTGATGCATGACTCGCTTCCACTAAGGTACTCAGTGGTGGAGGGAAGAGAGTTCGTCCCCAAATTGACTTGGCTAGTGATTGCCTTTTGCACTTGAATTGAGGGGCACCCCTTTTGGATCATCCCCATGTCGCCCAGCGCTCGTGGGTACGACTCGCCTCCATGATTCTGGAATGGTGCAGCCCCAGGTGGTGCTGGCCCGAGTGGCGGTGTTGGTGCTCCATGAGCTACGGGACCCGGGTCATCTCCGTATCCCTAGTTGATCGCGTCGCAATTCATCTGGGCCAGGCCTTCGTGGAGTTTGAGGAACTCGCGGCAGTCCTTGAGAAGGTGGCTGGACTTTTTCTTGCCATCGTGCTTGTCGATGTAGAAGTGTACGTTGCACGGTCCTGAGAGTTTGTCCTAGATGGATATTCCAGGTGCTTCATCGTGAGTGCGGTCCTGCCACACTTGTGTGGTTTTACCGCTGTCGCGGTATCCACTGTTGTGGTTGTCGTCACATTTGTCGGTGTAGCCAGCCGCTACCATGTCGACCTCTTCATGGTCCTCGTAGATGCGTATTCGATTTTTCCCTCGGCAATCGTGTTTGCGCTCGAGGTCGTCATCTTCATTGGAGTAGGTATGGTTTTTCACCGAATCCTTTCCATCGGCCCACCGATTCGCGATCTCCATCAGGTGGTTGATTTTCTTGGGCTTTGAGCGGCCTAGCACCTCCCTGAGTTCTCTACGGCGCACGCCGTTGTTGAACACGTTGATTGCACGATCCTTAGAGATGTCTGCTGCGGAGTTGTTTATGATGGGCCATCTCTAGATGTACGAGCACAATGATTTGCCGGACTTCTAGTGGCAGCCTCTTAGCTCCTCGATTGATGCGGGCCTTTTGTAAGTGCCCTTGAAGTTTCGCAAGAAGCTGTAGACAAGCTCTTCCCAGCTGCGAATTAATCTGCGCGGGAGATTGTTGAGCCATACATGGGTGGCGCCTTGCAGCTGTAGCTAGAGGCATTGCATTGCTGTGCTTGAGCTCCCGCCATGCAGCCTAACGGAGGAGATATGATCCTCCAGCCAGATATTCGGGTCCTGTAGGCCATCGAATTTCTGATTTTCCAACGGGAGTTTGAACCCCTTAGGCATTCGATTTTGCCTGATGGCTCTGCTGAAGCACCTAGCGCCGCAGAGCTCTATCTCGTCATCATCTGAGTCAGTTGAACGGACATCTTCCGCGCATCTAGTCGATCTTGCGCTACGTGATGTCATCACGTGCGTCGTAGTTGGAGTCGTGCCGCCGTGAGCAGCATCGTCATGACAAATCATGGTTGTCGTCGTTGGAGGAGTATGAATAGTAATACTTGTCCAGAGCTTTTCTTTTCTTCGGCTCCGGTGTTGGCTCCTTGATGAAGGTGGCCTCGAATAGTCGCAGGCACACGATCGTAGATCGGTGCATGGCGGCCTAACGGTCTCCAGGCCGATCCCGATCGCCCACGGACTCGAAATCCGGGCGAGTGGCTGGTGTGTGGATGGTGAAGTCGAAAGTGCCGAAGAGTTGGCGAATCTCCGTTGTTGGAGAGTTATAGATCGCAGTTGACGGGGCCGAAGAAGCCGCGACATCAGCACTCCCACTTCCCACAAACGGTGCCAATTGACGAGGGTTCAACACATCAATGCCCATTGTTATGGACTTGGGTTTTGGAGAAGGAGGGATCACTGGAGGCCTCAATCAGCTAGCAAACAAGCACATAGGGACACAAGTTTTACCCAGGTTCAGGCCTCGTAGAGGTCCCTACTCCTGCTTGTCTACTCTTGGAATTATCGAGGAAGTCGAAAGTTATAGGGGGTGCACAGATGCAACCTGGCGATGGTTGTGGAAACTAGGGTTGTGATCGTCCTCCTCACTGCCCCCTCCTAGCCATTATATAGATATGCTAGGTCTCGGGTAGCAGGTCGAATCGGTTACAAATTACGGTTTATCCCTTCAAACTTCTATCTTAAGCTTTGTCTTGTGCTGCAAGCAATCAGAGTCTCCGTGAGTCACCACAATCTTGTATTGGGCCCTGGTGACATTGTGGGCTTCTGCCATACCTGGACCGTATATTCCAAGCTCGAGTACCTATAAGGTATACCCACGTCAGTTAAGACCAAACACTCATCGTTTTTACATTTAGGGCCGTTTTCATGAGTTATTGCCCTTAGTTTTGGGGTTGTAGGGTGATTTACAACGACTGTGACAACCGATGCATGCGTGAGTGTTATGACCAAAAACTCGTCTTTTTCGCATTTAATGGCCGTTTTCATGAGCTATTGCCTATACTTTTAGGGTTCCAGGGCGATTTACAATGACCATTAGACCCGATACATGTTTGAGAAATATGACCAAAAACTCGTCCTTGTTGCGCTTTGTCGCCATTTTCATGGGCTATTGCCCTCAGTTTTGAGGTTTTAGGGCAATTTACAACGATAGTGAGACCCAATAAATGTTTGAGAGATATGACCAAAAATTCGTTGCTTTCGCGTTTGACGCTCATTTTCATGAGCTATTACCCACACATTTGGGCCTCCAGGGCGATTTACAACATCCGTAAGACCCGATACATGTTTGAGCGATATGACCAAAACTCATCGTTTTCGTGTTTATGGCCGTTTTCATGAGATAGTGCCCACACTTTTGGGGTTCCAGGGGGGCGTGGTACATGTTAGGAAGTTAAAACCAAAAAATCGATGTTTTCACATTTAGGGCTATTTTCATGAGCTATCGCCCTTAATTTTACGGTTTTATGATGATTTACAACGACCGTGAGAACCGATACATGTTTGAGTGTTATGAGCAAAAACTCGTCATTTTCGTGTTTATGGCCTTTTTCATGAGCTATTGCCCATATTTTTGTGGTTCCTGGGATATTTACAATGACATAAGACCCGATACATGTTTGATAGATATGACAAAAAACTCGTCCTTGTCGCGCTTTATGGCCGTTTTCATGTGTTATTTCCCACAGTTTGGGGGTTTTAGGGCGATTTACACCGATAGTGAAACTCAATAGATGTCTCAGATATATGACCAAAAACTCATCGTTTTCGTGTTATATGACTGTTTTCATGAGCTATTGCCCAAACTTTTGGGGTTCCAGGGCGATTTACAACATCTGTAAGACCCGATACATGTTTGAGCAATATGACAAAAAACTCGTCGTTTTCGTGTTTTATGGCCGTTTTCATGAGCTATTGCCCACACTTTGGGGGTTCCAGGGCGCACCTGGAACATGTTTGGGAGTTAAGACCAAAAATCACCGTTTTCACATTTAGGGCTGTTTACATGAGCTATCGCCCTTAGTTTGGGGTTTTATGTCGATTTACAATGACCACGAGAACCGATAAATGTTTCAGTGTTATGACCAAAAACTCGTCATTTTCGTGTTTATGGTCGTTTTCATGAGCCATAGCCCACAGTTTTGTGGTTCCAGGGAGATTTACAATGACCATAAGACCCTATACATGTTTGATAAATATGAAAAAATCTCGTCCTTGTTGTGCTTTATGGCCGTTTTCATGTGTTATTGCCCACAATTTCGGGGTTTTAGGGAAATTTACCACTATCGTAGGACCCGATACATGTTTGAAAGTTATGAACAAAAACTCGTAGTTTTCGAGTGTTATGGCCTATTGCATGAGATATTACCCACACGTTTGGGGTTCCAGGGCGCATCTAGTACATGTTTGGGAGTTAAGACCAAACACTCGTCGTTTTCACATTTAGGGCCGTTTTCATGAGCTATTGCCCTTAGTTTTGGGGTTTTAGGGCGATTTACAATGACCGTGAGAACCGATACATGTGTGAGTGTAATGACCAAAAACTCGTCTTTTCACGTTTAATGGCCTTTTTCATGAGCTATTGCGCGCTTTTTTTGGGGTTCTAGGACGATTTACAACGACCATTAGACCCAATTCATGTTTGTGAAATATGACCAAAAACACTCGTCCTTGTCAGGCTTTATGATCGTTTTCATGTGTTATTTCCCACAGTTTCAGGGTTTTAGGGTGATTTACACCGATAGTGAAACCCGATAGATGTTTGAGATATATGACCAAAAACTCGTCGTTTTCGTGTTTTATGACTGTTTTCATGAGCTATTGCCCAAAATTTCTGGGGTTCCAGGGCGATTTACAACATCCATAAGACCCGGTACATGTTTAAGCGATATGACAAAAAAATTCATCGTTTTCGTGTTTTATGGCCGTTTTCATGAGCTATTGCCCATAGTTTTGGGGTTTAAGGGCGATTTACAATGGCCGTAAGACCCGATACATGTTTGAGAGATATGACCAAAAACTCATCCTTGTTGTGCTTTATGGCCGTTTTCATGAGCTATTGCCCATAGTTTTGGGGTTTTAGGGCGATTTACAACTACCATATGACCCGATACATGTCTGAAAGATATGAACAAAAACTCGCTGTTTTCGAGTGTTATGGCCTACTTCATGCGATATTGCCCACACTTTTGGGGTTCCAGGGCGCATCTAGTACATGTTTGGGAGTTAAGACCAAACACTTGTCGTTTTCACATTTAGGGCCGTTTTCATGAGCTATTTCCCTTAGTTTTGGGGTTTTAGGAAGATTTACAACGACCGTGAGAACCGATACATGTATGAGTGTTATGACCAAAAATCCCTCTTTTCGCGTTTAATGGCCGTTTTCATGAGCTATTGCTCACAGTTTTGTTGTTCTAGGGCGATTTACAATGGCCATTAGACCCGATACTTGTTTGAGAAATATGAAAAAAAACTCGTCCTTGTCGCGCTTTGTGGCCATTTTCATGGGTTATTACCCTCAGTTTTGGGGTTTTCGGGCAATTTACAATGATAGTGAGACCCAATAAATGTTTGAGAGATATGACCAAAAACTCATCGTTTTCACGTTTTATGCCCATTTTCATGTGCTATTTCCCACACATTTGGGCCTCCAAGGCAATTTACAACATCCATAAGACCACATACATATTTGAGCGATATGACCAAAACTTGTCATGTTTGTGTTTATGGTCATTTTCATGAGAAATTACCCATACTTGGGAGTTAAGACCAAAAAATCGATGTTTTCATGAGCTATCGCCCTTAGTTTTGGGGTTTTATGACGATTTACAACGCCCGTAAGACCAGATACATGTTTGATAGTTATGACCAAAAACTCATCGTTTCCACATTTTATAGTCATTTTCATGATCTATTGCCTATAGTTTAGGGGTTCTAGGGTGATTTGCATGCCCCATAATACTCGACACATGTTTGAGGGTTAAGACCAAACACTGATCGTTTTCATGTTTTATGGCCTTTTTTCATGAGCTATTACCCAAAGTGTGGGCGTTCCAGGGCGATTTACAGCGACCATGAGACTCGATACATGTTTGAGAGTTATGACCAAAAACTCGCCATGTTCACGTTTTATGGCCATTTTAACGAGCTATTGCCCACAATTTTCGGGTTTCAGGGCGATTCGATGACTCGTAAGGCCCGATACATGTTCGAGAGTTAATTCCAAACACAGTTTTGGGGTTCCAGGGTGATTTACAATGCCTGTAAAACCCGATGCATGTTTCCAATTTATGACCAAAAACTCGTTGTTGTCACATTTTATAGTCATTTACATGAGATATTGCCTACAATTTTGGGGTTCCACGGCGATACGCATGGCCCATAAGACCAGATACATGTTTGAGAGTTAAGAGCAAACACTCATTGTTTTCGTGTTTTATGGCCTTTTTCATGAGTGATTACCCACAGTTTGGGAGTTCCAAAAAGGTTTACAGTGACCGTAAGACTGCACACATGTTTGAGAGTTATGACCAAAATCTCATCATTTTCATGTCTTATGGCCGTTTTCATGATCTATTGCCCATAGTTTTGGGGTTTCAGGACAGTTTGCATGGCTTGTAAGAGCCCATACATGTTTGAGAGTTAGGACCAAACACTCATTGTTTTCGCTTTTTAGGGTCGTTCTAATGAGCTATTGCCCACAGTTTTGGGGTTCTATGGGGATATGCAAGGCTCATTAAACCCGATACATGTTTGAGAGTTAGGACCAAAAACTTGTAGTTTTTGCATTTTATTGCCATTTCATGAACTATTGCCCACATATTTGTGGTTCCAGGGCAATTTACAATGCACATTAGACCTAGGGAATGTTTGAGAATTAGGACCAAAAACTCATCGTTTTCATGTTTTATAGTCGTCTTCAGGAGCTATTTCCAATGGTTTTGGGCTTCTAGGGCGACTTGCATGGCCCATAAGACCCGATACATGTTTGAGAGTTAAGGCCAAACTCTCGTCGTTTTCGTGTTTTAGGGTCGTTTTCATGATCTATTGCCCACAGTTTGGGCGTTCGAGGGAGATTTACGGCGACCGTAAGAGCCATTACACGTTTGAATAGTATGACAAAAAACTCGTCGTTTTTGTGTTTTATGGCCATTTTAATGAGCTATTGCCCACAATTTTGGGTTCTAGGGCGATTTGCATGGCTCGTAAGACCCGATACATGTTTGAGAGTTAGGACCAAAAACTCGTAGTTTTTGCTTTTTATGGTTGTTTTCATGAGCTATTGCCCACAGTTTAGGGGTTCCAGTCCAATTTACAACGCCCTTAAGACCCAATACATATTTGAGAGTTATGACCAAAAACTCATCATTTTCATGTTTTCTAGTATTATTCATGATCTTTTGCCCATAGTTTAGGGGTTCTAGGGCGATTTGCATGGCCCGTAAGACCCGAGACATGTTTGAGAGTTAAGACCAAACACTCGTCATTTTCATGTTTTATGGACTTTTTCATGAGCTACTACCCAAAGTGTGGGCATTCCAGGGTGATTTACAGCGACCGTAAGACCCAATACATGTTTCAGTGCTATGACCAAAAACTCGTCTTTTTCACGTTTTATGGCCATTTTAATGAGCTCTTGTCCACAATTGACGGGTTTCAGGGCGATTCTATGACTCGTAAGACCCGATACATGTTTGAGAGTTAAGACCAAACATAGTTTTATGGTTCCAGGGTGATTTACTATGCCTGTAAAACCTGATGCATGTTTCCAATTTCTGACCAAAAACTCATCGTTGTCACGTTTTATAGTCATTTACATGAACCATAGCCTACAGTTTTGGGGTTCCATAACGATATGCATAGACCATAAGACCAGATACATGTTTGAGAGTTAAGATCAGAAACTCATTTTTTTTCATGTTTTATGGCCTTTTTCATGATCTATTACCAAAGTTCCGGAGTTCCAAAGTGGTTTACAGTCATTGTAACACTGGATACATGTTTGAGAGTTATGACCAAAACCTCATCGTTTTCACGTCTTATGGCCGTTTTCATGATCTATTGCCCATAGTTTTGGGGTTTGAGGGCAGTTTGCATGGCTTGTAAGAGCCGATAAATGTTTGAGAGTTAGGACCAAACACTCGTTGTTTTCGTGTTTTAGGGTCGTTTTAATGAGCTATTGCCCACAGTTTTGGGGTTCTAGGGGGATATGTAGGGCTCATAAAACCCGATACATGCTTGAGAGTTAAGATCAAAAACTCATAGTTTTAATGTTTTATTGCTGTTTTCATGAACTATTGCCCACGTCTTTATGGTTCCAAGGCAATTTACAACGCCCATAAGACCTAATACATGTTTTAGAGTTATGACCAAAAACTTGTCATTTTCACATTTTATAGTCATCTTCAGGAGCTATAACCCACGGTTTTGGGGTTCTAGAGCGATTTGCATAGCCCGTAAGACCCGATACATGTTTGAGAGTTAAGCCCAAAATCTCGTCATTTTCCTCTTTTATGGCCTTTTTATGATCTATTGCCCACAGTTTGGGCGTTCAAGGGAGATTAACAGCGACCGTAAGAGCCATTCAACGTTTGACAGTTATGACCAAAAACTCGTCCTTTTCGCGTATTAGGGTCATTTTTATTAGCTATTGCCCATAATTTTCAGGTTTTAGGGTGATTCCATGATTAGTAAGACCTGATACATGTTTGTGAGTTAAGAGCAAACAAAGTTTTGGGGTTCCAGGGTGATTTACAATGTCTATAAAACCCGATGCATGTTTCCAATTTATGACCAAAAACTCGTCGTTTTCACGTTTTATAGTGGTTTACATGAGCTATTGCCCACTATTTTGGAGTTCCACGATGATATGCATGGCCCGTAAGATTAGATACCTGTTTGAGAGTTAAGAGCAAACACTCATTGTTTTCGTGTTTTATGGGTTTTTTCATGAGCGATTGCCCTCAGTTTGGGAGTTCCAAAGATATTTACAGCAACCGTAAGACTAGACACATGTTTGAGAGTTATGACCAAAACCTCATCATTTTCATGTCTTATAGTCGTTTTCATGAGCTATTGCCCACAATTTTGGGGTTTCAGGGCGGATTGAATGGCTTGTAAGAGCCCATACATGTTTGAGACTTAGGACCAAGAACTCGTAGTTTTCGCGTTTTAGGGTTGTGTTGGGGATATACTTTCCGGGTATCCTCACAGATCCTCACTGACCAGGGTGGCCCACTTCGGGTTAGAGCTTTGCTTCACGGGCGGCCCAGTTAGGGAGAGAAGACATAGTCCAATCGGACTACGGGAAGGCCCAGAAGACTTACTGACTTCGGGTTAGAGCTTTGCTCTGCCGTATTACTGGATTGCTAGCAGGAGTAGGGTCCGTCCAAAGCCGGCGGATTCGAACCTAGGTAAACTTGTGTGCTCACCGTCCCGGAACACCGTACGTCTCACACCCCTCTCTCCCGCAAGCCTCAAGGACCCCCTCATGGCGTACTTGTCCTCAAACCGACGACAGTTGGCGCCCACCATGGGGCAAGTGAGCTTCGGATCTGCGTTCCGACCGGAATCTGCAAGAATCGGAATTGGCGGGACCATCGCCGTCGGTCTCATCCTCTACGCCAGCGACGTCCCTCTCATCGTTCTCGACGAGACTTGGATTCCGGCTAGGGAGGCCGTGACTGCCTATACAACCATGTCTTTTGGCGAGATCGATGTTTACATCGGTTTCGCTGAACCTGCCCAACCCACCCCAGCGGTGATGATAGAGGCAGAAGAATCTTCTGGGTCCCCTTTTTCTGCAGAGGTGGCAGAGTTCCGGATGGCATAAAACCCTAATCCCACCCAGCCCGCACCAGTTGTGGAGATAGTGGAGAAATCCGAGCCTGAAGAAAACCTCACGGTCCAAGTCGAATCTGGAGTGGATCTCCCTGGAGAAGCCGGATCCCAGATCGACCCACCCGTGGAGGTCGAAATCTAGGAGGAGCACTTTAATGACATGGATTCCGACTCTGACGATCTCGGGACAGACAGGCCTTTCCTCAGGTACACACTAAGACGTATGATACTGCAAGGCGCTAGCGCAGATGCAATCCTCGAAACCATTAAAAGTTTCGATATGGATGATCGCGAAAGCCACAGGTACCTCAGGAAGCACGCATCGCACTTCATCGGATATGTTGGATCCGGATCCGGCTCTGCCGATGCTGGAGAAAACATCGACTCGGTGCTGGAGGCAATTGGAACAAACGGTGACGTTCCTGCATCCTCGGATGAATCCATGACGTCGGCAGATTTCCAAAAGTTCTCCGCGGAATATGACAAGGAGTAAAACTCCAAAGCTGCAGAAGAGGGAGAAGCCATGGACGAAGGATCCAGGGAATACTCTTCCAAAGCGCAGGATGATATGGAAGTCGGAAACAATCCCGAAGTCCAGATGTCTGAAAGTACCGAACAGAGCTTGACTCCGGGAAACGGACCAAAAGCCGTCTTTGCTACCGGCGTTGCCAAGAAGGCAAAGAAGAGGAACAAGAAGAACAAGACCCTAGCAAAAGACACTCTAACAGAGGAGGTGATCACCGAGGAATACGAGGAAGACTCAGATGGAGCACTTATCCTAGACGAGCCGAAAAAAGAAGCATCGGTGGATGGACATGTGATCACTGAAGGTGCGCGTAAACTCATCGATGTTGCATTAACCACAGCTATCCCTACAGCTGCAGAACTTACTGCGGATGAGCTGGACGAAAGGGCACAAGCCCTAGAAGCGCGTCGTCAACAACTCCTCGATGAAGCCAAAAACATCGAGGTGGAGAAAAAGCGCATGTCAAACAAGGAGTATATGTCCCGTCTACATCAGAAGACACGGAAGCGTCACATAGATGACAACCAATTCCCACGCGTCCGCGTCGTCCTTTTTGGAGATGAGATGGGAAAGCCATGGAAGGACAGCAATGGAGATTGGGTTTACCCAACACCGGTGCAAAATACCGTGGCAGCTCGCAAAATTTTATCGGCTAATCCAGGACCAAAGGAGATACGTTTAGGTATCAAGCTACTCAATAAGGGACTGGAGCAGCAAAAGGTCGCCCTGTCTGGAAGCCAAAAGCTGGTCTCGGATTCCGACCAATGTCGCACAGATCTGGCATGGGCTAGCGTAAGATCCCATTACGTTCGGGCGCAGTATCATAACCCCGAACAACGGGAAGACAATTATTCAAGAACCGGATCATCAGGACAGCATCACAGAACTACCCGTAACTGGAGCAACGTCGCTCCTGAAGCCGAGAAAGATGCCATTGCTGCACTAAATCCGAAGAACCCTTCCCAACGAGAATCCAACGATCGAAGGGGAGAGGATAAAGAGAAACGTCGGGAGGAGGATCGTCAGAAAATGCCACCTCCTAGACATGAAAACCGTCCCGCTGAGCCTTACCATGGTGGGAACGACGGACGAAGGAACGACAGAAACCACGCTGGCACAAACCGGCAGGGGGCTCGTCACAGTCAAGAACCTACCCGGAACCGGAATAATGATGCTCCGGACGGAGGCCAGCGATCAGCCGGAAACAACCCAGCTACACTACCCTCTCCACAGCACAGTTATCACAATGGCCCTCAAGGAGGACGACATGGTGGAGGAGGTGGTGACAGAAGCCGAAGTCCGGCTCCAAGGCACCGCAGCCACAGCCGATATTCAGGACGATCCCTATCCCCGAACAACGCAACACACAGTATCAACTCCAACATAGAGGCTCGGCGCTACGAAAACGATGACGTGTACGTGGGCCCAAAGTGCTTCGGACCACGCATCAGAGCTACAAAATTCCCAGAAGAATTTGCAATCTCAAGACATATTCAAGCCTACGACGGCATTGCTCGGCCAAACACCTGGTTACAGGACTTCTTCCAAGCTTGCTGCATCGCCAAAGGCGGAAACAGCCTGGTCGCAACCCGATATCTCCCACTTATGTTGCGGAAGACGGCACGATCATGGCTCAATGAACTTCCGACGAACACCATCCACAACTGGTATGACTTACAAAGTGCATTCTTTCGGAATTTCGAAGGCACATATCGGAGGCCCTGTACGGTTGGAGACCTACAGCGTTGCACCCAGAAAGCCGGAGAAACTTGCCGAGATTATCTCGGACGATGGATTGACACCAAAAACTCCTGCGAGGGAGTAAATGATCAAACTGCGATTGAAGCTTTCATTTCAGGTCTCCCAATTGGTTTACTGCACCATTGCTTGAAGTGTGACAAGGTTACTGATCTAGGAGAGATGATAGAAATGGCGAGCAAGTATGCAGATGCTGATGACGATGCAGAGGGATTACTCAACGTCCTGGCTGTACCTTAGTCAGCAAAGACAAAGCAAGAGGCTCAGAAGCGCAAAAACACCTCGGAAGAAAAACCCAACACGGAGACGGCAGTAGTCACTACTGTTTCTGGGTCTGGAGGACGAGGAGGGCGCAGCGGAGGCCGCGGGCGTGGCCGTGGGAAATCAAGGGTCCAAGGTAGAGGAGAGCAACAACCAGGTAAAACCTACACTTGGGCCGACATTGCCAATAACCCATGTGTGCATCACTTGGACGCCAATGGGGGCTTGTCCCACACCAACGCTGAATGTCGTTTTAACGACGACATCAAAAGAGATGATACCGCGGGCTACAAAGCTAAGCGGAAGAAGGGAAAGAAAAATCCCGAAAAGGACAAAGAGACCAAGGAAGATTCCGACATGGAGGAAGCCGACGCTTCAAATCCCAAGTCGGAAGGGAAGAAAACTTTTCCTACCAAGAAGGACACTTACGTCACTTTCCTCGGATCTCAACCAGCAAAGGTCAAGAAAGCAGTTCTCCACGAGCTCAACGCAACATTTCCGGCTGTCCCTCAGTATTTGGACTGGTCGGAAGTGGCAATAACGTTTTACGGTGCTGATCATCCGCCTAAACTACACAGGCGAGGAAAATACGCCTTAATCGTCAATCCACTTATTGACGGTTATGGTTTCTCCAAGACCCTCATGGACGGTGGTAGCAGCATCAATATTCTGTATGTAGAAACACTACGCCGGATGAAGATCTCGGAAACACAGCTTAACCATAGCTCTGTGATTTTTCACGGAGTTGTCCCAGGAAGACAAGCTAACTCCCTTGGAGAAATCACTTTGGATGTTACTTTTGGAACACCAAAAAATTATCGAACGGAGGCACTTTCCTTCGAAGTGGTCCCGTTCAAGAGCGCATACCACGCTATATTCGGACGTCCGGCTTACTGGGCTTTTATGGCTCGTCCGTGTTACATTTTCAATATGATGAAAATTCCAGGTCCCAACGGCGTGATCACCATCAGGGGAGACCCGTAGAAAGCGCGAGAGTGCGAGGATGGAAATGCCGCCTTTGCCGAAGCCGTGCTGCACGCCCAGGAGTACCAGGAGATCAAGAAGAGCATAGATCCGCCCGAGATGCCCGCGACAAAGAAGGAGGTGACAAAGCCAAATCCGGAGTTCAAGGCATCAGAAGAGACGAAGACGACGCCGTTGAAGGATGATGACCCCTCCAAGGTGACCCAGATAGGCGCAGGCCTAAGTAGCGCATAGGAAAGCGCGCTCGTCAAGTTCCTCCGAGCAAATCAAGATATCTTCGCATGGCAGCCATCTAACATGACCGGAGTACCTAGGGAACTTGCCGAGCACTCTCTAAATGTAAACCCGAACACTAAACCCGTCAAACAGTCCTTACGACGGTTTGGTGATGAAAAGCATAAGGCAATAGCTAAGGAACTAGCGCGGCTTGAGTTAGCCGGATTCATAGAAGACGTCATCCATACTGATTGGTCGGCCAACCCTGTAATGGTCCCTAAAAAGGACACCACTGATTTAAGGATGTGTGTTGATTATACTGCCTTGAACAAGGCCTGTCCAAAAGATCCGTTCGCTCTGCCTAGAATTGATCAAGTTATCGATTCTATGGTAGGCTCGGAACTCCTCTATTTTCTCGACGCATATTCCGGTTATCACCAAATCCGGATGAAGGAATCTGACAAAATCAAGACTTCATTCATAACCCCTTTCGGAACCTTCTGTTATGTTACGATGCCCTTTGGGCTGAAGAACGCAGGAGCTACGTACCAGCGCACGATGCAGCGTTGCCTCCATGATCTACTCGGACGCAATGTACATGCATACGTGGATGATATCGCGGTCATGTCCAAAAAGAAGGAAACATTGATTTCCGACTTAGAGGATACGTTCGCCAATTTACGAAAATACAACATCATGCTTAACCCGAAGAAATGCTTCTTTGGAATACCAGCCGGAAAATTGTTAGGTTTTATCGTGTCTCAACGAGGCATAGAGGTGAACCGTGACAAGATCAAGGCTATTTTCAATATTTCCAGGCCAACTCGCCTGAAGGACGTACAAAGATTAACTGGTTGCATTGCTGCGGTCAGTCGATTTGTAAGCCGGCTTGGTGAAAGAGCCGCACCATTATACAAACTCCTAAAGAAAACCAAGGATTTTGTCTGGACTGACGAAGCTGAAGCTGCACTACAAGAACTGAAGAAAGTACTCTCATCTGCTCCTATCCTTGCAGCGCCGGAACCTCAGGAACTGATGTTGCTTTACATTGCTGCGACAAATAGGGTTGTCCGTATAGTTATGGTGGTGGAGAGACCAGAATAAAATCAGGAGCACCTGGTGCAGCGCCCGACATACTTTGTCAGCGAGGTCCTGACAGAATCAAAATAGCGATATCCGCACTATCAAAAGCTGGCTTATGGTGTTTTTCTAGCATCTCGTAAGTTACGACACTATTTTCAGGAGCACCCAGCTACCGTGGTGAGCAAAGCTCCCATGAGAGATATAATCAACAATAGCGATGCCACAGGACGCGTTGCCAAATGGGGCATAGAGCTTGCAGCTTTCGATATTGAGTACAAACCCCGGACAGCAATCAAATCCCAGATCCTTGCCGACTTTGTCGCTGATTAGACAGAGACCAAGGAGAATATGGTCCTACCTGAGTCAGAATATTGGACCCTCTTCTTCGACGGATCCAAGGCTAGGGGGGCTCGAGGGCTGGTGTGGTGCTGAAATCACCCCAAGGAGATAAACTTTTAGACGTGTTGGAGATCCACTTCACAACGACAAATAACATTGCCGAGTATGAAGCACTGCTGCATGGAATCCGGATTGCTAAGGATATCGGCATCCGACGTTTGATGTGTTACGGAGATTTGGAGCTTGTTGCTCAGCAAGTCTCGGACATTTATAATGCAAATAAGCACATGGCAGCATATAAAGCTGTTGTGGATGATCTATCTAAATCGTTCGAGGGGTTTGAAGTTCAACACATCCCTTGAGCAGAAAACGAGGAAGCAGATGCACTATCTCGAATAGGCTCTACGCGGAAAGAGGTTCCGGATGGCGCATTTTTAGAGCACCTCAAAGTTCCCTCGATAATGGGAGTAGATGAGGATTATCCGACAAAATCCGACTCACCTTTAATAGCAGTTTTGGCTATAACTCCCAGCTGGACTCGACCCTACCTTGATTACTTGGTAGATGGCAAATTACCCGAAGATGAGGTGCTGAGCCGGCAGATTATCCGACGAGCAAAAGCCTATACTATTGTTAAAGGTGAGCTCCATAAATGGAGTGTTTCTGGGGTTTTTCAGCGTTGTGTATCTCCGGAAGAAGGAGTGGAAATCTTAAGAGAAATCCACGAAGACGAGTGTGGTCACCACGCTGCAGCCAAATCTTTAGTGGCGAAAGCTTTTCGACATGGTTTTTTCTGGCTTACAGCTCAGGCAGATGCCGAACGATTAGTCAAGACATGCAAAGGCTGCCAAAAGTACGCCAAGCAAGCTCATGTTCCGGCTGATCAGCTGCGAACAATACCTATAACATGACCTTTTGCGGTCTGGGGGCTTGATATGGTAGGACCTTTTAAACGAGCTCCAAGTGGATTTACTCACCTCTTAGTGATGGTGGATAAATTCACGAAATGGATCGAGGTTAAACCTGTCACTAGTTGTGATGGAGCAACAGCCAAAAGATTTTTCGAGAATGTTATAATCCGGTATGGTTATCCGCATAGCATTATCATGGACAACGGGAGTAACTTTTCCATGGGAGAGTTGGCTGAATTCTGTGACAAGCAAAATATCCGGCTTGACATTGCATCAGTCACACATCCACAGGCTAACGGACAAGTCGAAAGAGCAAATGGTTTAATTCTACAAGGCTTGAAACCAGGACTCGAAGCACCACTGAGACGTGCTGCGGGGGCTTGGGCAGAGGAACTACCCTCTGTAATTTGGAGTTTGCGAACAACTCCGAACAGGTCAACGGGATATACACCTTTCTTCTTGGTCTATGGCGCAGAAGTTGTTCTTCCTAGTGATTTGATTCATACTTCTCCTAGAGTGTTCGCGTATATCGAAGAGGATGCCGAGATCTCTCGACAAAATGATCTCGACTTAGTCGAAGAAGTTCGCGTCGTAGCTGAAATGAGATCTGCAGCCTATCAGCAGAAGTTACGCAAGTATCATAGCCAGAGAGTTCGAACTAGATCCTTCAATAAAGGTGATTTGGTTCTCTGGCTTGTGCAACAAAGAAAGCACAAACTTTCCCCAATATGGGAAGGGCCCTTTTTAGTTAGTCGAGTATTGCACAATGGGTCGTACTACTTAACTGACATGAGGCCAGTCAAAGAAAGACCTGCTACTAAGAAGAGAAAGAGAGCTGGAGGCAGTACAAATCTAGATGAGTTAGACAGACTGTGGAATATTGCTCAGCTACGTCCCTTTTATTCTTAGTTTATCTTTCTTTGTAATCATACATATGTACATGCTCTGTGAGAAATAAAAGTATTGGTTACCTCAAAGTTTTCCTAAGAAGTTTTTACCATCTTATTTCCTAATGATCATGTCATAGTCGAAAATCCCAGAATGCTTGAAAGTACTTTATGCTCATGTTTGTTCTGGTTTAGATTTCCGATTCTAAAACTGCTACCTTCGTGTATAACTCTAAAAAAATTCTAGTCTTTACTTGGGTTATTTGTCTGATTGCTGGATGCGGGTATCTTCCGAGTAGTGAATTGTTGCTACTGGAAGCCGGCTTTGTTTTCGATTTTAAACTGGTTTAGCAATTGAGCTCCGTTGCTCGGCAAAGTTTCCGGCTGAAGGTTTAGCCAGCTCAGGACGAGGCAGAATGCCAGATAAACGATAAGTAGAGACGGAAAATTCTAAGAGAAAACATTTTAGGCATGCAAATAGTCTAAGACAAAAAAGTGCTGAATAGATAAAATACTTAGCACGAGCAAAAGTCATAGTACTTAATATTTACAAAACGCATCATGTCTTTCCAGAATAATACATAGTTTTCTGATCTATGATGCAGGAGGAGATGAAGGAACCGTCGGATCACTGGTTACTTCGCCTTGATATCGTGCTGAGATGTCTGGATCCGAGGTGGTCCGTTCATCGTCGGAAACTTCTTCGGCGTCTTCTGGAGGAGGTGGCGGAGTATCCACGCGGGTGAAGAAGGGTGTCACGTAGCTGGTAAGATCAGCTACGTGGCACCCATATCTGGCACAAGAGTGCATGATGGCTTCAAGGTCTTGCTCCTGGCCGTCTTCATCTACTTTGCAGTACCCTCTGGTCACTTGCCATATCTCCATGTCCCATGGTGGCTCATGACCATGGTGAGAGCGTTCTGCGCAGCAGTCCACGCGTAGGACATGTTCCAGTCCCGAACAGGCTGCGGAATCTCCTTGGCCTTCTCCTGCACCTGGAAGTCCGACATGCTTGGCATGTCCGGAATCCTGAGAGACTCGTTAATGTCCTCAAGAGACTGTCGGTAGTCATGAAGAAGATCACCGACTTGGGTAAGCCGATGAGTGCGGGGTTCGGACGAGGAGGAGTTCGTCAAATTCAGAGGACCTATACACAAAACAAGGATATGAAAAAACCGACATTGATTAAAGTCGAAGAAATGATAAGTCAGATATATGGAACATACCAAGAATGACGTCGTCAATCTTGGCTTTCTCCTCCTGGAGACTCTGGAGTTCAGCCCAGAGCGCCTCGGAGATATCCTTTTCTCTGCCAACCTCATTCTTGAGGTCCGAGATAACCTTATCTTGAGCGGCAATCTTGAGATCGCGCTCTTCAGTGGCCATGGAGGAGGACTCGAGGACTTGAGCTATGGTCCTTTCATGATCCGCCTTGAACTTATCCAGCTCTTGGCGAAGTCCCTTGTTCTCCACCACCAAGGTCTTGAGGTTCTCGGCCTCTTCAATCATAGCGATGGATTGTTTCACCAACGCTGTAAGACAAAAAGAACAAAAGTTCAGAAAAATTCGACATTGAAAAAAGAAAAAGACAAGGTTTGAATCTCGAAATGTTTACCTTCGGCTTCATCCTTGGCTAACTTGAGCTCAGCATTTTTAAGCTGGAGAGCTTTGATTTCTCTCCACTTATCACAGACATTTTTTAACAATTCCTGGTTATAGGAATACACTTTCTGTAAGTCAGAATACCCAAAGTCAGAAAGCTACTTAAGACTCGGGCTAATATTTTTTGCTAAATATCAGCACGAGCCTTGGGGCTACACTAGTTCGTTCTTTGGCATCCTAATGAAAGCATAAACCCAGATTTCTATATCCTACTTCATGCTTGGGGGCTAGAGGATATGATATAACATAAGGTAAAAAACAAAAGTTGGAATTCTGACTTACATATTGTTCGCGGGTGAGTTTGTCTAATCCCGCGTTCACCTCAGCTGCCACCTTCTCGGCGAGATTAAGAGGAATTACTGGGGCTGTTGGAAGCTCACCAGTCCTAATCCTCTCGTCGCGAAGGCGGACTTGGGCGAGAAGGTCAGAGAACTTGACGCCCTCTGCTTCTTGCGCTTCCTCTTTGGGGGATAGATGGCTTTTGTCTAGGACTTGCCTGGCTAGCCACTGGATCTCCTCTGTGGACTTCCGAGATAACCAAACTTGGCAAGTTCGGGATTGCTGAGGAGGTTGTCAGCGAAGACTTCAGCCGAGGGATCATTACCCGGAGAGGGTTCACCCTTATCTTGAGCTGACGCACCCACGGTGACGTCAGTGTGCGATCCAAGGATCACAGGCGCCGTTGGAGGAGCCGGATCTTCTACAACAACCGAAGAAGGAGTAATCGCCGGTGTTGCAGAAGGTTGAGGGGCAGGAGTTGGAGGAGCCGTGGCAGGGGAAGCTATGGTAAGCTTCGTCTGTCGCAGGGGCTTTGCAGGAATCCCCTTCCCCTTACCCTTGATGAGAGGCTTTTCTCTGAGAATGTGGTAAAGTCAGAAATATTACATCTCAGAAAGAAATTCAAGAAAGGTACAAAGGCGGAAATTGTGAATGAAAGTTACCTCTTCACAACGGGCACTTCCTTTGTGCCAACAGCCACTTTCGGAGCTTTGCGCTTCTTGAGCGCAAGGTCCGGCAATGGGACCACTTCAGTCTCCTGAGAAAACTCAGGAGGATATCCTTCGAGTGGAGCAAGCTCCGACTCGGGGATATCAGCAAGCTGAAAACAAGAAAACATATCAGCATTGCAGTATATGACTTAAAAGATTGAAACACGTAAAAGGTGTACTGATGGAAGCTTACCGCTACCACGGTGTTTTCCGCCGTGTGCATGTCCAGAGAAATCTCCGGAATTTTCCTCTCGATCCGCTCCTTGATCAGCCATTTGATCTGGCTTATGTAACCTTGGATGGTGTAGGCTTTGGGGCTGATGTGGAGAGAATCTTTTTTGGAAGACGTGATGGTGTGCATCAGCCTATCCCCGTGGTACTGAAGTGGCTGGATCCGACGTGCGACCCAGCACTGGACTAAGTCGGATCCTCTCAGACCCTTGTGCTTGATAAGATATTCGATCCGCCTCTTAGCGAGGATCAGATCGTCGATGAGAGCCGGAGCGGCCTCATCCCAGGAAGGTTGGGCTGTGGCGGCTCCGTCGACAGAAGTCGGCAAAGCAGTGGATTTACCGGGAGCCGGAATGTCTCTATGATAGAAAAAAGTGGCTGGCCACTGTTTGACCGAGTCACTGGCTGAAATTTTGGGATATGCCCGGTCTCGTCTAACAGAAAAACTAATGGTACCGGTGATATAAGGAACACCGGCAGTAATGGAATTTCTCCGGACATGGAAATAGTACCGGAAGAGAAGCAAACTCGGCCTAATGCCGAGAAAGCCCTCGCAAAGCGTAGCATATGCGCTCATCTCTAGAAGAGAATTGGGAGGAAGATTATGGAGTTGAACTCCATAGTGGTCAATCACCTCGGAGAAGAACTCCGAGGGAGGAAAGGACAATCCTCGGTCCAGATGGGTGCCGAAGTGGACGCGCTCGCCCTCGCGTGGATTGGGGACGGTTTCACCGAAACCGCTCCGCCAGTTGCCGGCGGCGAGAAGCCCCTCCTTCTCCACATTTTTGAGGCCGTCGTCATCGAGGGCGCAGGGGATCCAGATTCCCCGGAAGCTCTCTTTCTCCGCAGCTGCTTCCGCCGATGCCGCCGTCGCCGCCGCCAGAGAGGAAGAAGAAGATGAAGCCATTTTCTCTCTGGTGGAAAAGGGTGACCTTAAAGTGGCGGCGCTAGGAGCTCTATGGGAAGAGGACGAAAAGGCTCTGGGCGCACTGGAGGATTGGGAAAAAATGAACGGCGAAGGACTAGTGAAGAGGAGAAGAAGAAATCTAAACCCCTTACATCCACCTACCTGTGCCAAGATTCGTGCAAACGCTACAGTTTAATTGCCAGGCGTCATGGAAAGAACTGGGAAGGGCCCACGTGATGATTGCGTCGCCTCGATCTCCACGCATGCATTGAAATGGCGCCTCGGTTCCGCGAACCGTGGACCCACCAACGGTCGTGCTGACGGAACGTCTGTCAGATGACGTGACTTGACCATGCTTGTGTCAGGTGGCGTTAGAGACCAAGTTCCGGCTTAGTTTAAAAGCAAGCTGGAAAATTCGAATAAATAATTGAAAGGTCTGACTTACTTTTAAGACCCTGATCGTATTTTTTGTTGTGAAGTTTCAGGAACCCTTCAAGATTCTGCAAGCCGAAGATCAAGCTAGACGATGATAAAGTCCGACTTTGGATCTTGGAGGCCTCCGGGGGCTACTGTTGGGGATATACTTACCGGGTATCCTCATAGATCCTCACTGACCAGGGTGGCCCACTTCGGGTTAGAGATTTGCTTCACGGGCAGCCCAGTTAGGGAGAGAAGACGGAGTCCAATCCGACTACGGGAAGGCCCAGAAGACTTACCGACTTAGGCCCATAATGTTACTTGTAGTTCAAGATGTACTCTGTAACCAACTCTTAGTCGTAGCTGGATTGATCTCTCCTGTAAACCCTAGGCCAGATATCTATATAAGCCGTCCTAGGGAGAGCATTTAGGGCAAGAACACCAGACACCTCAATAGTCTACAATCTCAACTCTCACAGGCAAAACCCTTGTAACCCATATCCCGGCTCTGCCGTATTACTGGATTGCTAGCAGGAGTAGGGTCCGTCCAAAGCCGGCAGATTCGAACCTAGGTAAACTTGTGTGCTCACTGTCCCGGAACACCGTACATCTCACACCCCTCTCTCCCGCACGCCTCGAGGACCCCCTCATGGCGTACTTGTCCTCAAACGGATGACAGGTTGTTTTAATAAGCTATTACCCATAGTTTTGGGGTTCTACAGGGATTTTTAAGGCTCATAAACCCCGATACATGTTTGAGAGTTATGAGCAAAAACTCGTAGTTTTCACATTTTATTGCTGTTTTCATGAACTATTGCCCACAATTTTGTGGTTCTAGGGCGATTTACAATGCCCATAAGACCTAATACATGTATGAGAGTTATGACCAAAAACTAACCTTGTTAACGTTTTATAGTTTTCTTTAGGAGCTATTGCCCACGGTTTTGGGGTTCCATCGTGATTTGCATGGCCCGTAAGACCTGATACATGTTTGAGAGTTAAGCCCAAACACTCATCGTTTTCATGTTTTATGGCCTTTTTCACGATCTATTACCCATAGTTTGGGTGTTTGGGGGAGATTTACAGCGACCATAAGAGCCGTTACATGTTTGAGAGTTATGAGAAAAACTCGTTTTCATGTTTTATGGCCATTTTAATGAGCTATTGTCCATAATTTTCAGGTTCTAGGGCCATTTGCATGGCTCGTAAGACCCGATACTTGTTTGAGAGTTAGGACTAAAAACTCATAGTTTTTTCTTTTTATGGCTGTTTTCATGAGCTATTGCCCATAGTTTGGGGGTTCCAGGGTGATTTACAATGCCCGTAAGACCCGATATATGTTTGAGAGTTATGACAAAAACCTCATCGTTTTCACGTTTTATAGTCATTTTCGTGATCTATTACCCATAGTTTAGGGGTTCTAGGGCGATTTGCATGGCCCGTAATACCCGATACATGTTTGAGAGTTAAGACCAAACACTCATTGTTTTCATGTTTTATGGCCTTTTTCATGAGCTATTACCCAAAGTGTGGGTGTTCCGGGGCGATTTATAGCGACCGTAAGACTCGATACATGTTTGAGAACTATGACCAAAAACTTGTCATTTTCGTGTTTTTTGGCCATTTTAATGAGCTATTGCCCATAATTTTGGGGTTTCAGGGTGATTCCATGACTCATAAGACTCGATACATGTTTGAGAGTTTTAGGGTTCCAGGGCGATTTACAATGCCTATAAAACCCGATGCATGTTTCCAATTTATGACCAAAAACTTGTCGTTGTCACATTTTATAGTCATTTACATGAGATATTTCCTACAGTTTTGGGGTTCCACGGCGATATGCATGTCCCGTAAGACCAGATACATGTTTGAGAGTTAAGACCAAACACTCATTATTTTCGTGTTTTATGTCCTTTTTCATGAGCTATTGCCCACAGTTTCAGAGTTCCAAAGAGGTCTACAACGACCGTAACACTGGATACATGTTTGAGAGTTGTGACCAAAACCTTGCCGTTTTCAAATCTTATGGCCGTTTTCATGATCTATTGCCCACAGGTTTTGGGTTTCAGGGTAGTTTGCATGGCTTGTAAGAGACGATACATGTTTGGGAGTTAGAACCAAAAACTTGTAGTTTTCGCGATTTATTGCCGTTTTAATGAACTATGGCCCATAGTTTTGTGGTTCCAGGGCGATTTACAATGCCCATAAGACTTGATACATGTTTGAGAGTTATGACCAAAAACTCGTCATTTTCATGTTTTATAGTCATCTTCAGAGCTATTGCCCATAGTTTTGGGTTTCTAGGGCGATTTGCATTTCCCGTAAGACTTGATACATGTTTGAGAGTTAAGCCCAAACTCTTGTCGTTTTCGTGTTTTATGGCCTTTTTCATGATCCATTGCCCACATTTTAAGTGTTCAAGAGAAATTTACAGCGACCGTAAGAGCCATTACACGTTTGAGAGTTATAACAAATAACTCATCGTTTTCGCGTTTTATGGCCATTTGAATGAGCTATTACCCATATTTTTTAGGTTCAGGGCGATTTGCATGGCTCGTAAGTGTAGCACCCCGCTAAAACCACTACTAGAAAATTGCGTGATATTTTTATTTTCTGCATCATCATGACCGCATGCTCATGTCATCATGCCACATTACATTTGAGCATCATCATCATTCATATGTTTGTTTAGAACTATTTTGCAAAAGCCTATTTTCCTTTTTCTGATATACCCCTCTTTTTATTTCAAATCAAAACCCCGGTCTCTTCCGCATATTTTGTTTGTCTAAAAACTATTCGCAAACGTCTATTAAAAATAAAACAAATAAAACTATTTTGTACCGGGGGAGGCAGTCCAGCCTGTAGGCCAGACCACCTACTACCCATCCTAATCAAACCTTAAATCTACCCCACCTACCCAGACCCTACCCTCCACCGCCGCCGCACTCACCTAATCCCGCGTAGCCCCGCGGCACACCACGTCGCACTCCGCTACACGCGACATGCAGCGCGCGCCGCATACACATCACGCCTGTGCCCCAGCCCCGTCATCCCCACCTAGACTCGGTCCACCCCTTTCACGCACGAGACCCCGCCTCATCCCCACCTACCATGCGTCGCACGCCATCCTCACGATCCCCACCTCACCTGTCTCTCCCTCTCGAACCCCACATGTCCTCGCCTCTCTCCCAGCGAGATTCCGTCGCTCAACTCCGGTCGGTGCCGCCCGGGAGCCCCTTGTTGCCACCCCTCTGCAGTCGCCTCCTGAGCGCTCCCGTCGACTCCGCGACCCCACCTCCTCGTTGCGCCGCTCTCCCTCGTCCCCTCTCGCAGAGGAGCACAGCCTACCATCTCAAGCCACCCCGGCCACGAGCGTGCACCACCTCCGTTGAGCTTTGCCGCCCTCCATCACCTCTGCGGCGCCCTCTCCCCACCTGGCACGACCCCCCCACCAGGCGCCTCCCCACCACGTCGCCTCCTCCCCTGCATCCCCGCCTCCACGGCCGCGAGTTTGCCCTGCTCCGACGGAACTTCGTCACCACGGACGCCCTTCCCCAACCTCACCACCACCTCGCCACGGCCCTCTCCTGAGCTGTGCCGCCTCTTCGGCCGCCGTCGCCCTACCCCTTCCACGGTCCGTCTCACCATCGATCCGCACCCGCATCGCCTAGCGCCTCCCCGTGCTCGCCTCCAGTGCTGCTAGGACCTTCCTCCCTCTGCAGCGATGCAGCGCCGCCGGGCCCGCCTCGCACTCGTGTCCCCGTCCTTGCCCCTCGCCGCTGCCATCCTCGCGACCTCGCCCCGAGCAGTTTCTATCCTTGCACCCTCGCGCCATGGCTGCCTGCAGGCTTGTCCCTGTAGGTGTGTTTCTCCTCCAAGAGGTGAGGTTCCTAGCGCCCTCGCAGACCTCGTGTGTGTGATGCATGCCGCCTCCAAGTCCCTGTTGCAAGCCTCCACACATGTCAATCTATCTCTACCGAGTTGCTCTTGTCCAGTAACTGTTCGTGTTGATCCCTCCTTAGGTGTTGGTGTTGGTGTGTTGCTGATCTGTTGATGTTCATGGAGTTGTCCTGTGGATAGACTCCTATCGGTGCGCTTCTTGTGGTAACAGAGAGTATGTGATGGTGATACCCCCATACAACTTTAGACGGCTATCGAGGAATAACAAGAGGTCACCATGTTCTTAGCTTCGACTCGAAGACTGCTGGAACCAAGCTCACCCTCCACAACGGAAGTCAAGGATGACAAGATCGACATCCACCCAGACAAACCCTAGGAACCACCGGCGCTTGGACCCGAGAGAACCACGTCGAGACCCTCGGAACGCCAAGTCCTCCTTCACGGATGCAAAGACCGATCCCACCGAACCCGAAGACCTTACCCGTGCCTAGATCCGAAGACCAAAACCGAACCCCCGGAACCCCAAGATCACCAAGTCCCCGAGGTGCGACCCCTTTTATGAGACCCATATTTTTATAATATATGATATACACCTGTTGCATATTAAATTGTTCATACTACATGCATATTGTGGGTGTTTGGGGCTATTTCGACGATCCACCTAAATTAAATATGGAGACCATATGCGGGCTTTTCTATTCTTATATTGGCCCCATTTAAATTTGCGTAGCGAACCGATGTCATATTTTGCTTGTTAATAGAACATTTAAAATGCGGGGTATCTAAACAACATGAATCTTCGAATTAATTGTTAGGACCCTGGTTCCACTTAATATTGCCTAATTGCATCGCATCCTTGCCATGTCATGCACCATACCTGCATTATGCCTGATCTTCTACCATAGTATTAAATAGTGCATCCGATGTTTCTTCTAGTGTTTCGCTTCTTCACGGATTAGGCCGGTGGGTTGATGCGAGTGTCGACCCGATCTTCGGTGAATCTTTGACAGTGTTTCCTAGGCGAGCATCTCCCCCTTTCTACCTAGTTTGCTTTTAAAGTTTTTATTTCCTCCTGTTGATCTATTGTTATCTGTGTTGCGATGCTTTAGTTTCCGTGCACCATTTATACTCCTTGCAGCCCCTATATTGCCATGGACAAATCCTATTGCCCGTTGTTTGACAAATAGTTGGCCTTGCGAGTCGTAGTTGCTTGCTTATGTGTTACTTCGCGTCGTTGTCGTTCCACCGTTGACGGCAAGTTGGCACATGATAAATGGTGGAGATGCTTAATGGTGGAGATGATCATGACTTCAATTACAACTTGATATTAAAATGCTGGGAATAGATATAACTAATGTAGAGGCACCGGTGGGCAATAGATAATATTTGGTTCTTCCACACTCACTTGTGTCCCGTAGGCCCCGAGTACTTGATAGTTGTTCCTTGACTATTCGCACTATCCACATATGGGAGACTCTATGAATCCCCCTTAGCCAGAGCTTGATTCATTTCTTATTTCATGGGGCCACAAACTAGTTTGGGGCTTTATTACTATCCTGTACTTATGCCATGCTTTACTGCTTTATTTAAGATTGTGCGTGGAGCACCTGTATTGTTTTGGATCATGCCACGTTTTCGCGGTATCGACAAGCCCAGTCACACTTTCGGGTTCCCAGTCATTTACAGCCATCGTCACAAACCCTGGGTCCGTTCTAGAGCCGGCCAACTTTGTTGCGGGTATCTTAGTGGGGTGGCCCCCTGAAATCTTATATGAATCTTGTGATTGCTTTGTCGTGAAAGCCTCGTTGGGTTTTGATTTGGTTTTTCCGAGGTTGATCGTGTGTGTGTTGCTATTTGTGCACCCCTGCAGGGTAAATCTTTCTGAAAGTCGTGTCTGCGGGTATGGACGATGTGGAGCACAATATCTCAATCATAGACAAGCATAACTAAAGTAGTGCTATAAATTTGACTTAATATGTGACTAGTAATCAGCTTCACTACAATGGAATGGATAATAAAAGTGCCAACAACTGGTGGAACTGGGGTGTATCGTGTCATGTTATACCTTCCTACTAAGTATCGCAACTCTAATGGAATGAAATAAAAGTGCCAACAACTGCTGGGTTTGGGATGTCACATGCTAATTGTATCTGACTAGTAAGTACTGCAAGTACAACTGAATGGTTAACTAAAACTGCCCACTACTTATGCTATCAGGATGACCCGTGCTATCTATATCTGACTAGTAAGTGCTTCAACTATAATGGAATGAATAAAACTGCCAACTGTGTGAGTTCCTCGGTTTGACTTCCTCGTTTGGTCTCGAGGGGGAAATTCCAGGATGGGTATGTTTGGTGTTAGTATCAGGTTGGATCCGAATAGGTGTTTCTTATCCCTCTCAGATAGCCACTAGTTTTACTGAGTCTCTATAGGTTGTTTAGTGCTGATGCGCTGCCGCTTCAGTCCACCATACCTATGTAGGCGAGAGCCGCCGAATTCTAGCCTCGCCGTGTAGTGGCCTCAGTAATGACTGCTCTCTTTTTCCTTTGCCCTTGGTTGGCAACCCTTTTGTTTTAGCAGGTATAGGTTCGACGTCGTTAGTAGGGTTACCCTTCCTGCTTGGCCTGGGCAGGGTTATGGACGCCATTGGTTATTCTCTAGGGCTCTTAGCCCCATTTGCATCTTATCCGTACTCGGATGTTGTATCATTTTCAAGGTGATTTGGATCTTTGTATTGTATATCTGTATTCTTGACTCTTTGAGTCGTTGTTGTATATATATGTTCTGTGTGTTCCATCATGGACTAATGTGTAATGGTATTACTTCTTTTTCCACCCGCACGCAAGTGCCTGGTGGGCGTCCTTGAATCGTTTCTATGCGGGTTTTGCGGGAAGCGCTAAAATCTGTATAGGGCCGGTTCGAGGGTGTTAGAGTAAGACCCGATACATGTTTGAGAGTTAGGACCAAAAATTCATCATTTTCATGTTTTATAGTATTTTTCATGATCTATTGCCCATAGTTTAGGGGTTCTAGGGCGATTTTCATGGCCCGTAAGACCCGAGACATGTTTGAGAGTTAAGACCAAACACTCTTCATTTTCATGTTTTATGGCCTTTTTCATGAGCTACTACCCAATGTGTGGGTGTTCCAGGGCGATTTATAGCGACCGTAAGACTCGATACATGTTTTAGTGCTATGACCAAAAACTTGTCTTTTTCGTGTTTTATGGCCATTTTAATGAGTTCTTGCCCTCAATTTTCGGGTTTCAAGGCGACTCCATGACTCGTAAGACCCGATACATGTTTGAGAGTTAAGACCAAACATTGTTTTTTAGTTCCAGGGCGATTTACAATGCCTATAAAACCTGATGCATGTTTCCAATTTGTGACCAAAAACTCATCGTTGTCACGTTTTATAGGGCTTGTTCGTCTGCGGTACCAAAGTTGGCAGGCCAGCGCATGGCGGTGCCTAAGGTGCCTAAAATCACCGCGTTTCGAAAAGTTGGGCCGCCAACTACCGAGAGGGGCCATTTAGATACAAACTCGCCTCACCCCTACCAAATCCAAACATGTCGTGAAACTGCCCGTGAAGTAGACGGTCGGGACCCTCATGTCAGTAATATTTCCGTGACTCAAGCGCCAACGTGGCAACCACGTAGGAGAAACGAGATACCAAAGGAGCATCGTGCGTTGACCAAATTCACAAATCCACTCCCTCCCTCCTTTCGCATGAACCCCACTACCGGCGGCGTCGAAATCCCCTCTCCAACCAGAATGATCTCGTCGGGCATTTGACTTTCGGCGCCAAGTTGTTGCACCTACTCATTGCTACCGAGCTCTAATGCCGAATGTCGTGCCAGCCGTTGCGACGATCTAGCCCGCCTCTACTGCCGACGAGCTGAGCAGCGCGGAGGATGGCAGATCCATTTGCCGAGGAAGAAGTACTTCTAGCTAATTTCGGGTGAGCTACTCTTCTCTTTGCTATTCGCACTACCTATAACTTCTAGCTGCCTATTGGCATTACAGAGATATATCGAACATAGAATTGTTTGCTAGCACGCGCTGACAAACAATTCTTATCTTTTGTCTCCAATTTTCTGTCAACTAGGATCTCCGCTGAACCCAGCTACACGGTTCTGGTGAGCATCTGCGGCTACCTCATTAAATTAGGACATGGGAAGAGCACGTGGAAACAGGCTCAGAGTCTGAGGATGGAAGTGGCGCCTGTGCAGTTAGGCACTGTCCCTCGTTTGGTTGCTGCTGTGCGTGAACTTGCTGAAATGGAGCCAGAGCAGACTGCACGGTTTAGCCTCGTTGATAACCGAGGCTTCAAGGTTCCTATAGCGTGTGACAGTCAGCTAATGGGGTTGATGAAGCAACATGTTAGGCTTCGCGTGGTTATGCTGGTGTGTAACATAGTGGATGAGGAAGATCTTGCTACTGGGAGTCGCCCAGCTATTATTGGACAGGGAGGTCTAACTCGAACCCCTACTGTTGTTGAGAAAAATGTGGTTCCTCGTCCGCGACATGCTTCTGTCAGGCAACCTCCTCGTATGAGTCCCCGTATTGCCGTTGTGGAGAACTCTGCTCTAGAATATGCTGGTACTGGTCGTCCCCTTCACCGTGCCCGTGTTACTGCGGCTGCTGCTCACCAAATCCATGCCGTTGTTGAGAAAACTAAGGCGTCTGTAGGCTGCCCCGCTGTTGTTGCCAAGACCGCCGCCTTGTGCGCTGCTCCTCGAAACCGTCCTCAAGTTGTGTGAACCCGTGCTCTGGAATCTGCTGGTACTGGTCATCCTCGTGTTGTTGTTGATCTGGACGTTGTTGACCCAATCCCTGCTGCCCTTGAGCAAACTAAGGCTTCCGGAGACTGCTCCACTGTTGTTGCAAAGACTAATGCCTTATGTCCTCCTCGAACTCGTGCTCGGGTTCAGCGGGCTGCTGGTCTGAAGCCAGCTCATGGTCTGGACTCTGCTAGCACTCGAAACACTGCTGTTGTGTGAACTGCTCCTGACTGTCGAGGTGGCATGGCAGCAGCTAATCCTATTGTGGCTGCCGTTAGAAGGGGCCCTACATGTGCACTATGTAATGCAGCTCCCGCTGCTAAGGGCCCTCGCCTTGCTCCTGGTCTTGGGACTTCCACCGAGGTTGATCCAGCTAATGATGATGCTGGTGATGGTGGCAGTGGCATTGGGGCTGGGTCTGATGGTGCCGCTCCATGTCTTGAACCTCTCGGAGGTTTCTATCCTGAAGAACCTGATGATGGCAAAGTAATTGTTCGTATCGGTGTTGCGGATTATACTGCAAAATTAGATGATGGCACAGAAAAATTCTATGACGAGTTTGATGTAATCCTTGGCAGATACGACCCTGAAGTGGTAGAGTTATCTAACCTGATGGCATCCTTATGTGTGAAGGTGTTGTGGGGGTCCTCCCCCGAAGCACGTTTGTTATATTATGGTTACAGGAGCAAAAAGGCTATCGAAGTGAAAGATACCAGGGATTTAGTCGTACCGTTTACAAGGAAACATTATAGAGGTGAAGTTTACTTCCACTTGGTAGTGCTCACGGTTGGAGAGGAATTGGAACTTGACAATAGAGATGATGGACTTTTAGATTGCATGCATGACCTGATCCATGGCATCACTAGGGCTGGTGCGACTGAGGGTAGCTTCGAACAGAGGAGAGTCTTACAGAGGAGCGTCATAAAGAGGAGCAGGAAGAGCATCCCCAGAAAGGGCACCCTGAAGAAGAACGTCACCAAGGAGACCACGCCAGAGAAGAGGACGCCCAAGAGTCGCACGACAAAAGGCACCACGCCGCAAAGTACACCCCTGAGATCTAGTCAAAATGCCACACCGAACAGTAGCAGCAAAAACGCTAAGAGGGCTAGCACGGTGGTGAACACTCCCAAGAGTGGTAGCAAAGAGGCGAAGATGGCCAGCACGAAGGCTACCACACCCAGTAGGAGTAGAAAAAACACTAATTTGGAGTGGAACACGTTGCTGTCAGGGAATTATGCCAGCACGAAGGAGAAAACGCCCAATAGTAGCAGCAAAAGGGCTAATTTGGAGCGGAACACGCCACTGAGGTCAGGCAATAATGCCAGCACGAAGGAGAAGACGCCCAATAGTAGCAGCAAAAGGGCTAATTTGGAGCGGGACACGCCATTGGGGTCAGGCAATAATGCCAGCACGAAGGAGAACACACCCAATAGTAGCAGCAGAAGGGCTAATTCGAAGAAGAACACGCCGTAGAGGTCAGGCAATAATGCCAGAGCCCTAGAGCCAACACCAGTGAGGGGAGGCAGTAAGGAGATCACACCCAGGAGCGGCAGCAAAAAGCCTAGTTCGATGGGGAATGGAACGCGGATGTCAAGCCCTACAGATACCATCAGGAAAGATTACATCAGGAAGGAGGATGTACACAGGAAGCGCAAGAGGGTTCTGTACACTCAAAATGAAATTGATTCTGACTGATGTTTGTCCACTGAAGTACCTGGGATGCATGCAAATGTAAGACCACCCCATGTGGTTGCAGCAGAACCAACCGAGTGTCTTGGAGAAAACAGAGTTGCCGCTGAGGCGGACTGGGGCAATGTTCCTGTCCATCCGGGTGGAGACGATGGTGCAGCCCCACCCATGGGAGTCAATATGATGTGTGCAGTACTAGGCATTAGAGACGATGGCGAAGATTCTGAATCAGATGAAGAAGAAGGCACTGTAGAGGATCAAGAATCCGGTGATGATGAAATAGACGAGGAACTTAACGATGAGGCTAGTATTCCAGTCGATGATTTGGGTGTTGAAGTAGAAGAAATGAAACATGACCACGAGTATCCTATAATTTTGGTCGGCACCGAGTTCAGGAGCATGCATGAGTTCAGGATGTCGTTCCGGCATTTTCGTATCAAGGGGGAGTTCGACGTTTATCGACTAAAGAACTCTGCCGAGAGGTATGGGGCCATTTGCAAGTTAACGTGGATGAATGGGCGGGCCGAGGTACATTGTCCATGGAGGATCACAGCAAGATCCTTACCTGCGTCGACTGCAATTAGGGTATTGGGGCAATGAATGCAGCAAACCATTAGAACTCTCTCTCTTTTCACTCTATAACTACAATTGATGTGCGATATCTTTCTGGCAACTAGTCGACTCTGCTTATCTTTTAAATGAATCTGTGTTGTAGGTGAACAGAATGGGCCCTCCACACATGTGTCCGACAGGCAGCAAACTGAAATCCTCAATGGCTGATAAGGAGTGGGTGGCAATGCAATCTATGTCCATACTAAAGGATAACCCTAAGGAGACCGCGAAGAATATTCAGACTAGCCTCGGTTCTAAATACAACATTGTCCTTCTGTATTACACGGTTTGGAAAGGTAAAGAAAAAGCTCTGGGGGTCTTGCATGGGGATTCGACCAATAGGTTTAGGATGCTATACAACTTCAAGGCGGAGGTACAAGCTAGGTGTCCGTGGAATGTTGTGGAGATTAACACCGAATCAGAAGGTGGTAAAATATATTTCAAAAGATTTTTCATGGCGCTTAAACCTTGCATCGATGGATTCAAGGACGGCTGTAGGCCGTATCTGAGTGTAGACAGCACTGTCCTAACTGGCAAATGGAAAGGCTTCCTGCCATCTGCCACAGCACTTGATGGTCATAACTGGATGTTCCCAGTGGCATTCGGGCTGTTTGAAACAGAAACGAGGAAAACTGGGTCTGGTTTATGAGGCAGCTCAGGAGATCAATAGGCCACATGGATCCATTGGCTATATCCACGGATGCATGCAAAGGGCTGACGAATGCAGTGAAGGAGGTGTTCCCGGGAGCTGAAGGTAGAGAATGCCATGCCCATATGATGCTCAACTTGTACTCACACTACGCAGACAACGTATTTCGTTACTTGTTTCCTGCTGCTAGAGTTTACAAACCTAGCAGCAGCGATTATTTCATGAGTAAGATTTTTGCCGAAGCCCCTGAACTTCTAGAGTACTTAGCCATCCATCATTCGCAGCTATGGAAGAGGAGTCAATTCAACCCTGACAGCAAAGTTGATTACATAAACAACAACCTTGCCGAATGCCTGAATAACTGGGTGAAGGACATAAAAGTGTGTCCTGTTCATATCTTGATGGACAGCATACGTGGTATGATCATGAAGCTGTTAAATATAAGGAGAGAGATTGGTAGGAGACTTAGAGGACATATGCTACCGCCAGTTGTATAGCAACTGCACAAGAGAAGCCGAGGACTTGCTCATCTTAAGGTTCTCCCGTCAACCAGCAGAAGCTGTGAGGTGGTCGATATGTCCAAGAGTGGCAAAAGGGATGTTGTGAACATCCAGCTGCGAGAATGCACCTACTTAGAGTGGCAGCATACCGGGAAACCTTGCGACCATGCCTTGGCCTTCTTGGTGAAGAAAAGAACTCTACCACATTTGGATCAGTATTTGTCAGACTACTACTCTATGGAAAAGTTCAGAGCTGCGTATGCTGGATCCATCGAGCCATGTACAGACCCATCTCAGTGGCCTCAAGTCCAACTGTCTTTCGAGCTTTGCCAGCCAGTTACAAAAAGGGGCAGAGGAAGACCCTAGGTGAATAGGTTTAAGAATTTTCTCGAGAAGAAGGGTTCGGCTTTCTGAGCTACAAAGAAGGGCAACAACAGATGCAAGACCTTCCATCTTATAGGCCATAGAGCAGTTGGATGTCCCCTTAATGCTCCCAAACCTAGGTATGAGATGGTACATTCACACAAAAAAATTATTTATAGTCTATAGATATAAGGTAGTAATCCATGTACTGTTTTTTATAGGAAGCGCAAGGTAAGAAACAAGACAGCCGACTCAGTGATTTTGTTGCGGGGAGAAAACCAAAACGAGTGGAGTGATGATGCCGGACAAGATTCTGGTGTTGATTGGCCTGACTTCCCTCGGCCCGGAGATGCCGGGTACGTGAAGGTAAGAAAATTGGCACCTAGGAAGAGGAAGAAGGCAGGAGATGAAGAAGCTAGTGGACGTGAAGGAAAGAGGAAGAAAGTTGGCACCCAAGCAGAGAAAGAGGGCTAGCAGTGTAGCAGCCTAATGATGTATTGAACTTGAACCTATATATGTAGTTCAGTTAAACTCTAGAGCTGTGTGCGTGGAACTTGTCGGGCGAAACAATCTGCCTCCCATACTCGGAGTAAAATGTATCGCAACTTTAGGATTTGATATGGCCGAGGCCACTAGTTGAATCCAAAACTGTGATTGTGCCACTACTATCTGAACAATCGCGACAGTTGAGCGGTTAAATCCTCTCCAAAATCGATGGGTGTTAGTGGCACAAACATGATTTATTTATAGGCGCTTAATAAATCCCTGCGGTTGGCATTACACTTATGATAAGTTTCTGGGATGGAAAACAATTTCTTAAGCTGGCCGCTACACTCCACGAAGCAGCAACTTATTTCAGCTGTTGGACAACGACATGGCAACATAAACTGCAAATGCAACAGATAATGAGGAAATTGTGTCCACTATCTGGGCTAATCTTGAGCCCGTCTGTCTCACCACCTCCCTGCCCCTGCCTCCGCTGCACTTGGCAAAGCTCCCGGATCTCTCGCTCCATCGCACGAATCACCTCTTTCTTGTCCCACACAGCATCACGCAGATCCTGAACAAGCTCTCTGTGAAAACCTGTCAGTGGCTTTTTGATCCACACAAACTTGTCACAGCCAGTCCCCCTCCCTTCATGCATAGTAGATCGAAGGAAACACAAAAAAGAATTACATTACGATTTCCGGATCCGGGTTACCACTGTACCTACAGTAGGAACTTACCGCTCTGATGCTGCAGTTGCTGAATTTTCCAGCAATATTTTCGTCGGTCCACAAAATCCATCTCGGCATCTTCTCACCACACAAACACAGCATATCGGGGTATTAATCATAGGGCACCCTCCGGTACCTGATGGGGCACCCGCCTGACGGTGTTGAGCCGACCCTGATTCCGCCCGAGACGAACTGCACGAGCTGCGAGCCATGAGCGAGGGGAGCGAGGGCAGAGGAAAGAGGAGCCTTTGGATGTCAGGGTAGTGGTGAAGCGTGATTTATCCCTACTTAATAACTCGAGCAGAATCCTACCGTCCACATTCGGCTGACAGGTGGGGGACCTAGCATGTGGACTTGTCAAAAAAACACGCGCCTTCGTGGTTCAAAAGTCCTACCGCACGCATTGGACGAAATTTTTTGGTACCTTGCCCGCGTACATATCACTGGGAGGTCTTGCTCAGGAACCAGACACGCCTGGCCCACAATCTTACTCCCTCCTAGGAACTTTTCATAGCTCGCGCCGGCAGATCCATCCGCTCCACCGCTTCCGTTAGGGCCTTGGTGGATCCACCCCAAGATCCTACCGTCGCAGTATCAAATGGCCATGGTTTCTTGAGAGAAGCGACGACGCTGCGTATGCGAGCTCGGCCCCTCCTACCTGTAGAAGGACTGATGCGGTGTCGAGCTCGAGCAAGAGCCGCCAGGCACGACGGCGCTCGGTCCATGCCAACCCCGTCGCCTTCGTCATTGTCGATTCTGATGTGGAGGACGACGGGGACGAAGCTGTGCAGAACGCCATTGTTGCCTCCTTGGCGAAGGGCAAGCCACGGGCGGGAGTGGATGTCGCCGGGAAGGGCACGGCGGTGTCAACCAATCGAGGTGGACTCCGACGACAGCGGTGTGATGTGGGTTTAGATGTTGTTTAGGATGTTGCAATTTCGGTTGTGTTTAATGCGAGTACAATTATTGTAATGTGTTTGTCGAGCTATATTGAGAAATTTGTGCAATAGCAGCGTGTGAGTGCTTCCACTTTAGAAATTGTGTCGGTGCCATTTGCATGTTACATTATCAATGTAGATTACTTGTAAACAATCCAACGGAAATCATCAGATTACAACCATCGGACGGGAGTGGCAGGATGGAAGAGAAGTTGGGACAATGGCTTCGAGGGGAAGGACACTGGCAGGTGGGCCGAACACGTGACACTAACATGCGGGAGCGGGAGCACACGGTATTGCCGGTTTGTCCAGAGCAAGCGGACTTTGCAACGTGACAACAGCAAGCTGATTGGACCAATATAATAACTCTTCGAAGTATTAAGGAGTACTGAAACTACAACTGGGGTACATTCGCACAACACGTATGCTCTAAGCACCTGAGAAGCATCGCTTAAGTCTAACAGTAAAGACAGCACAAGTTACTACATTTTCCTGTCAGTCTTCTCGATACAAATGTAGAAATGCATCTGCCTGTTCGGTCCAGCACCGACAAGGTACTGAGATGGCATTCATAAGATCGACCTTAGGTCCACATACTCCACCTCCCGCGGCGTCGGGCAGTGCGGCGCCTCGGCTAGCACAAGAATGCTACCCGACGATGGCAGATGGGCGTTCTCCCACATGCGCACCGTGCATACGGGCTAGGCGCACGAGACCGACCTGACACATACGGCACCCACGATGGTGGGCCCGGCTCTGGTTCCCGGAACACCAGCGGTGATGGTCAGGACGAAAACAGAGCCGTCCCCCCTAGAAAATTAGCAGGCGGCGTGCCGAGTCAGTGAACGGCACCTGCTCTTGGAGAGTTGGGCTTGCCCATATGAGATCCTAATCACTTCGATCAAGTGCCCATCTGCAAGGTGGACGACGAGCTCTGCCGGCGGGCCAGTGTAGTTGCAGCCCGGCTCCGTGCAGGCGCACGTGCCGTGCGGGCATGCGAGCTCGTGGAGCGGGAGCTCATGGTAGGAGTAACGGTGAAAGAATCCTGGGTGGGAGCACATGAGCGGGAACGCCGCTGCGAAGTTGCACGCGAGGATCTCCAGATTCTTGGGCTCCCACATCTGCCACATTTGAAGTTCGTCGAGAAATCGGAAAAAAGATCAGTAGTTAGATTGGCGAATAGCAGGAATGTGTAGGATAAGTTGAAAAGCTTACAAAATTATTTCTTACCATGAAGGTAGCCACCAGAGAATTGGCAGATGTCGTCGGTTTGCGGCTACGGCAGGATGGAAGTGAAGTTGGGGAAAGTGGCTCGAGGGGAAAGGAAGAGAAAGTACGGGGAGGAGGAGAAGTAACGGGAATGTGACACTAGGATATGGCCCACTGAACTCGTGAGTCGTACACTCGCAACATGCCAGTTGTCTACAGCAAGCGTGGCCAATCATGCAGCAGCAGAACAGCCTACTCGAGGACCGCTACTCGCGAAGACCATCCCAATAATCCAAGCACCCCAATCGAACGGTATGTAACAATCGTCAAGCAGAAACAACTATGTTATGGCGTGCCTTCTAGAAGACACGGTCCAACGGTGGATCCATTGGGGGGCAGTTGCTATTTTAGTATAGTATAAGAACAAGCATGAAATGACTCACATGGATCCATGTGTGGTTTGTGGAAATAACACACTTGCAATGACTCTAGTGGTTGATCCATGTATGGTTTGTGGAAATAACACACATGCAATGACTGTAATGTGATCCATAAGTGGTTTATGGAAAGAACACACATGCAATGACCACTGGTTGATCCATATGTGGTTTTTTGGAAAGAATACACATGCAATGACTCTAGTGGTTGATCCATGTGTGGTTTGTGGAAAGAACAT
>OU342746.1:229709501-229854400 GCA_910589775.1 Avena eriantha | reverse complement strand
AATGACTCTAGTGCTGGTTTATGGTTATAGTATAAGAACAAACATGCAATTACTCAATGGATCCATATGTGGTTTGTGGAAAGAACACACATGCAATTACTCTGGTTGATCCATATGTGGTTGGTGGAAAGAACACACATGCAATGACCACTGGTGGATCCATGTGTGGTTTGTGGGAAGAACACACATGCAATGACAGTGGTGGATCCATGTGTGGTTTGTGAAAAGAACACACATGCAATGACTCTATTGTTGGTTTTAGTATAAGAACACACATGCAATGACTCTAGTGGTTGATCCATGTGTGGTTTGTGGAAATAACACACATGCAATGACTCTAGTGCTGGTTTTAGTTTAAGAACACATATGGATCCATATGTGGTTTGTGGAAAAGAACACACATGTAATGACCACTTGTTGATCCATGTGTGGTTTGTGGAAAGAACACACATGCAATAACAGTGGTGGATCCATGTGTGGTTTGTGGAAATAACACACATGTAATGACTCTAGTGCTAGTTATAGTATAAGAACACACATGCAATGACTCTAGTGGGTCCACATGTAGTTTGTGAAAAGAACACACATGCAACGACCACTAGTTGATCCATAAGTTGTTAATGGAAAAGAACACAGATGCAATGAGTCTAGTGGATCCATGTGTAGTCTATGGAAAAGAACACACATGCAATGACTCTAGTGCTGGTTTGTGGTTTTAGTATAGGAACAAACATGCAATTACTCAAATGGATCCATATGTGGTTTGTGGAAAGAACACAAATGCAATGACTCTGGTTGATCCATATGTGGTTTGTGGAAAGAACAACATGCAATGACCACTTGAGGATCCAGGTGTGGTTTGTGGAAAAGAACACACATGTAATGACCACTGGTTGATCCATGTGTGGTTTGTGGAAAGAACAACATGCAATGATAGTGGTGGATCCATGTGTGGTTTGTGAAAAGAACACACATGCAATGACTCTAGTGTTTGTTTTAGTATAATAACACACATGGAATGACTCTAGTGGTTGATCCATGTGTGGTTTGTGGAAATAACACACATGCAGTGACTCTAGTGGTTGATCCATGTGTCGTTCGTGGAAATAACACACATGCAATGACTCTAGTGGTTGATCCATGTGTGGTTTGTGGAAATAACACACATGCAATGACTGTAATGGATCCATAAGTTGTTTATGGAAAAGAACACACATGCAATGACCACTTGTTGATCCATATGTGGTTTGTGGAAAGAACACATGTGCAATGACTCTATTGGTCGATCCATGTGTGGTTTGTGGAAACAACACACATGCAATGACAGTGGTGGATCCATGTGTGGTTTGTGGATAGAAAACACATGCAATGACTCTAGTGCTAGTTTTAGTATAAGAACACACATGCAATGAATCTAGTGGGTCCACATGTGGTTTGTGAAAAGAACACATATGTAATGACCACTGGTTGATCCGTAAGTTGTTTGTGGAAAAGAACACACATGCAATGAGTCTAGTGGATCCATGTGTGGTTTGTGGAAGAGAACACACATGCAATGACTCTAGTGCTGGTTTATGGTTATAGTATAAGAACAAACATGCAATTACTCAAATGGATCCATATGTGGTTTGTGGAAAGAACACACATGCAATTACTCTGGTTGATCCATATGTGGTTGGTGGAAAGAACACACATGCAATGACCACTGGTGGATCCATGTGTGGTTTGTGGGAAGAACACACATGCAATGACAGTGGTGGATCCATGTGTGGTTTGTGAAAAGAACACACATGCAATGACTCTAGTGTTGGTTTTAGTATAAGAACACACATGCAATGACTCTAGTGGTTGATCCATGTGTGGTTTGTGGAAATAACACACATGCAATGACTCTAGTGCTGGTTTTAGTTTAAGAACACATATGGATCCATATGTGGTTTGTGGAAAAGAACACACATGTAATGACCACTTGTTGATCCATGTGTGGTTTGTGGAAAGAACACACATGCAATAACAGTGGTGGATCCATGTGTGGTTTGTGGAAATAACACACATGTAATGACTCTAGTGCTAGTTATAGTATAAGAACACACATGCAATGACTCTAGTGGGTCCACATGTAGTTTGTGAAAAGAACACACATGCAACGACCACTAGTTGATCCATAAGTTGTTAATGGAAAAGAACACAGATGCAATGAGTCTAGTGGATCCATGTGTAGTCTATGGAAAAGAACACACATGCAATGACTCTAGTGCTGGTTTATGGTTTTAGTATAGGAACAAACATGCAATTACTCAAATGGATCCATATGTGGTTTGTGGAAATAACACAAATGCAATGACTCTGGTTGATCCATATGTGGTTTGTGGAAAGAACACACATGCAATGACCACTTGAGGATCCATGTGTGGTTTGTGGAAAAGAACACACATGTAATGACCACTGGTTGATCCATGTGTGGTTTGTGGAAAGAACAAACATGCAATGATAGTGGTGGATCCATGTGTGGTTTGTGAAAAGAACACACATGCAATGACTCTAGTGTTTGTTTTAGTATAATAACACACATGGAATGACTCTAGTGGTTGATCCATGTGTGGTTTGTGGAAATAACACACATGCAGTGACTCTAGTGGTTGATCCATGTGTCGTTCGTGGAAATAACACACATGCAATGACTCTAGTGGTTGATCCATGTGTGGTTTGTGGAAATAACACACATGCAATGACTGTAATGGATCCATAAGTTGTTTATGGAAAAGAACACACATGCAATGACCACTTGTTGATCCATATGTGGTTTGTGGAAAGAACACATGTGCAATGACTCTATTGGTCGATCCATGTGTGGTTTGTGGAAATAACACACATGCATTGACCACTTGTTGATCCATATGTGGTTTGTGGAAAGAACACACGTGCAATGACTCTATTGGTTGATCCATGTGTGGTTTGTGGAAAGAACACACATGCAATGACAGTGGTGGATCCATGTGTGGTTTGTGGATAGAACACACATGCAATGACTCTAGTGCTAGTTTTAGTATAAGAACACACATGCAATGAATCTAGTGGGTCCACATGTGGTTTGTGAAAAGAACACATATGCAATGACCACTGGTTGATCCGTAAGTTGTTTGTGGAAAAGAACACACATGCAATGAGTCTAGTTGATCCATGTGTGGTTTGTGGAAGAGAACACACATGCAATGACTCTAGTGCTGGTTTATGGTTATAGTATAAGAACAAACATGCAATTACTCAAATGGATCCATATGTGGTTTGTGGAAAGAACACACATGCAATTACTCTGGTTGATCCATATGTGGTTGGTGGAAAGAACACACATGCAATGACCACTGGTGGATCCATGTGTGGTTTGTGGGAAGAACACACATGCAATGACAGTGGTGGATCCATGTGTGGTTTGTGAAAAGAACACACATGCAATGACTCTAGTGTTGGTTTTAGTATAAGAACACACATGCAATGACTCTAGTGGTTGATCGATGTGTGGTTTGTGGAAATAACACACATGCAATGACTCTAGTGCTGGTTTTAGTTTAAGAACACATATGGCTCCATATGTGGTTGGTGGAAAAGAACACACTGATTGATCCATAAGTGGTTTGTGGAAAGAACACACATGTAGTGAACACTGGTTGATCCATGTGTGGTTTGTGAAAAGAACACACATGCAATGCCACTGGTTGATCCATACATGGTTCGTGGAAAGAACACACATGCAATGACACTGGTTGATCCAAATGTGGTTCATGACAGGAACACACATGCAATAACTCCTGTGGATACATATGTGGTTTGTGGAAAGAACACACATGCAATGAACTCTAGTGGATCTATCTTGGCATACGTTGATGTATGCCACGATGCATTTCATTGTAAAAGACACCCACTTTCCATTTTTATAGTACTCAGCTTTGCCCCCCTCTCTCTCTTTCGTAGAAGCTCAAACCTGTGCCCACTCTGTCTGCTACGCCCTGATTGGTTGTCATAGTTGTCACGCGGATCGTGCGCACCAACCAATGATCTTGTGTGATCCAACGAGGCTCGTTGCACACGTTGTGCCCTTCACAGGACAACGCGAGATAGCATGGACGTCTCCCTCAACAAGACTTCCACAAGAAGGAACACGATGCCGTCCATGGAAGAAGTGGTCGAGTGGTCATGTCATGTTTAATCTAGTCTGCAAAGGCTACAAGTCTACTACACGGCAACTGGTCATCCACGGACCACCGGCTATACCATTTTTACTATGTAGTGTGCCTGCACTCTCACTTCCGTCAGGCCCCCACCACATGAACCTTCCACACGGCAGCCGCAGCCGGAAGAGCTGTCAACCGGGGCCCTCGAGGAGGCCTAAACGTCCCCGCATTAAAAACCGAGCCAATCGTGTCCTCCATTCGCACTCATCCACTACTCTCTCTTCCCTATCCAGCAAAACACCACAATCTTGAACATACTTGCATGAACCTTCTCCATGAAAACCAGTGCGTGCGGGTGAGTGTCCGGGCTTCGCCGCCGGGGTGGTGCTTTACACGACAGATCTGGAGGAGCATCACGCAGCACAGGCCGTGGAGGACGTGCAGTTCAACCCCTTGGGGGACCATGTGCAAGCCGGTGCTGACGACTTCGGAGGCGCCGATGAGGGCGTGGAGTTGGACGAACACGCTCCGCTCGTGTACCCGGAGGTACATCTATTTCTACATGATTCATATTTTTTGCTCGAGCTTAATCTATCCAGGCGTCATAAAAAAATCTAGTCCTAATGATTAGATGCAACGAATGAACCGGTACATGGAGAGATCTTGTCTGTTCTGAATGAATCCACATTATTTATTTGTTAATAAGTTACCAAGAACACAAACTACATTAATTTGGGAGCAAGCTGGGGAGACGGCCGTAATGAACTGATGAACCTGTATAGACATGTTATTGCATCGAAAGTAACTTGGAATGGTTGAAGGAATATATATTTATTATTTTGCTCATTTCTGTTTGTATTCCATACACTACAGGTATATTCAAGTGATATGGACTCTGACAAGGAGACCAGGGACAACAAGAGCTGCATGTCACGAAGAAGCTCAAGAGCGGGATAATCCATTTCTGCACTCAACTTGGGGAGCTCAGGTGCCCTTTCTGTAAGAAAGGAGTTAACCCGAGGATTGCCAGCTTGATTCCGCATGCGGTTGGCATTGATAAAAGCCCGGCTAGTAAACACAAGTTGGCGACCAAGGCTAAGCACGCTGCTTATGGCAAGTTCCTGAGGGAGTATGTCAAGACCGGCCTAGTGTCCCCTTACTTTGGAATCAACAACTCCTAGCCGACCAACCCCGTCACTGTGTTGGCCCGACCACTAATAATATTTAGTTCTCTTACCGTATCTAGACCCTTAAACTATGTGGATTTCTATTTTCATAGCCTTCAAAATATATTCAAGTTCATCTATTTATGTTGTTAAAGTTCCGGTGGCATACTCGTTATTTTGCATGGATAGAGGGGTACCCCCGACAGATATAAGGGTTATCCTGTCCGTTAGATCACAGAGGATCAACGGTTGGTGGGCAAAACTGAGTACAACTGAATCGCCATGGTTAGACACGAGGGAAAAAAACGTGACTCACGGTATGCGTGTGCGGTGCACGGGGCGGTAGCGGACACGTGTGGCCGTGCACGGTGCATTAGCATACGCGGTGCACGGTAGTGCAACAAAACGCCGCTGCCCTTCTCCTTTATTAGAGGCCTCCCCACTCCCACTCATCATGCACTCGCTCACTCAACCGTCTCCACTGTCCCATCACCTTCTGCAAACCCCCAACAAAACCCCAACCACGCCGGCGATGGAGAAGATTGGCGCGGTGGCCATCGGTGCCTCCAAGGCAGCCGGCGAGGAGCCCCCGTCCCCGTCCCCGCATCCGTCGTATCCTCTTGCCGGTCTCGGACAGATCCCGCTCGGCTGGGACCCCTATGAGGAGGTTATCTACATAAGGCCGGAGTACCCCTACGACACCAGCATCGCCGACCCGTGGTCTGGGGTAACCAAGGTTTTCTCCCCTTCCCTTGTTCTTCCCCCTTTCCCATCGTTGGATGCTAGATCGTATGTTATTAGGGCCCGGCTGTTCGTATTTTTTATAGTAGCTAATCCTATTGTGTTAGATCTCGATTTTTGATGAATCCCCCTGTTCGTAGTTGGGATCAGTATTCGATTTGGTTTGAGATTTGGGGAATAATCAGGAGATCTGATTCGGTTTATTTATGCAAAAAATCAATCTCGATAATCAAAGTATCTCAATCATGTCCTTATTTCACTCTACTGTTTTTTTCCAACAGGAGGATAGCAGCGACCTCCGCAGCGACGACGAGTCGCAGGACACCAAGACTCGTCATGTGCTGAGGAGGCTAAAGTCCGGTCAGTACAACAACTTCTTCGCCGGCGACGTGTACAGGTGCCCCTTCTGCCACACCAGGAGGCTCCGCGGCACGGACTTCCACTCCCTCATGAAGCATGCTAAGGACGTGAGGACCTACGGCGAGTCCGTGAACGTCCACGGCTTCAGGGATAAGCACCAGGCGCTTGGTCTTCACCTCTGCAACCTCTAGAAGGTGTCTATCGAGGAGGGTCGCATGCCCCGATCAGACCCAAGGTGCCCAAGGTCAAGGGGCTGGGTAGCAAGAAGTGGAGGAGGCGCCATAGGGAGGAGGTGGATGCCCTCCTGGAGGAGGCCACGAGGGGCCACTGATCAGCTGCTGCTGCTGTAAAGCAGTTTCTTTTGTCTTGTCTGTGTTGAAGCAGTCCGCTGCTACTGCTGAGCAGCCTAATTATCGAACCTCATTAAGTACTGTACTATATAACCTATATTAGCTGCTTTATCTACATCTTCTCTGTTTACTAAATTTATTTATGGTGCTGGTTTGTTTTGCTGCTCTAGATTTGCTACCAGATTGGGGAAAAACGATCACAAAAGGAACAATGAATGAAGAGAGAAGCTGCTCTAGATTCCCTACCTTTTGGGCAAAAAAAACACAACTGTTAGAGAGAGAGAGGGGAAAAGGTGCTCTTAAAAAGGCCAAATAACAAAAAAAAACTTCCACTTTAGGCATCATGGCGCACGTAATGGCCAAGCCTTTAACTAGACGGCACCCTCCTCCGAGCGCATGTGAGGGCTTCGGAATATTGGGAGGGCAAAAGTGAGGACAACCGAGATACAATGTTGCTATAGCTAAATCTTAGAAAAAGCTGAATTTGGCTTTACCATGCAACTTGTCTAGAGCTCCACAATGTAGCTATTCTAAATCCCTAAACTATGTGGTGCGTTGAAACCTAATGCTTTTCCACCGACACGTGTGTTGCAAAGTTGCTTGATCGTACATGCTTACACAAGTGGCCTACAGAGAAACTTATAGAAGCATGGGCAAACGAGCTTCATTTTGGCAAATTCGGGACAAGCTTTGCGCAATCGGCAAGCCTGATTGGTTGGGAGGCTACCCCGGGGTGCAGGGATGCTAGGTCCATGTCTATGCTTACACTTCTTAAATTTGTTAGGAATTAATAATAACTGTACGCTTTCTTCTGTCCTGTCACATTACGTCATGTCAGCACCGCGCACCCGCTGCCGATCGGCAACGGGACGGTGGTCTACGTGACCGGTCTCTGCCACGCCAAAGCCACGTCGCACACCCGTCCCGTTACCTACCGGGACGGACGCCGAATTTAATCGCTAGGATTGGAAACCATCGGTGCTCGACCGGTCAAACTTGCTTCCGCATGGGTATGCCCAGAATATTGGTAAACGGAATTTAAGCATCGCCTTCTGTCTCCTCAGCACATCACTGTGCAAAAATCCCCAACTCATTCCTTCCGCCGGCGCCGCCACCGCAAGAACCATCGACGCTGCCACAGGCAGTGCCTCCGCCTGGCCATACCACCGCAACATATCACTCCACCTCCACGCCTAGTCCCAGCCACGGCTACCGACCCTAGGCCACCGCCGCCCCATTAGCTGCTGCCATGGATGCAGAGTAGTGGCGTGTTCGGCGACAGGAGCGACTACACCGACGAGTACACCGTCACCGCCCATGGCACCACCGAGCTGCGGTCGTCCACACAAATGCGTCAGCGGAGGTGGCCAAGGTCATCGCAATGTACGAGCGGTGGCTACAAGATCTGATGGACAGGTACAAGATCGTCGGCCTTGACCTCGAGTATACCAGAGATAGGAAGAGGACGACGCTTTTGCAGCTATCCATGCGCAACCACTGCCTACTATATCACATATGTAGGGCCAAATTTGTATGCCCGGAGCTTCGCGAGTTCCTACATAGGAGGGAGATCTACTTCGCCAGCGTCCGCATCAAGAACGACACTCCGAAGCTAGAACGGGATCTCCTCGTTCATGTCGTCAATCATGTCGATCTCCAACGTTTGTGGAGGTACCCGGATGGCGGTACGGGGAAAGCCGGCATGGCTAGACTCGCTTCCGACATCATCGACCACGAGTACGCCGGCATGAAAATCGAGTTCCTGAAGCACCTGCACGAGCGATGGGAGTGGAGGCACCTGGATTACGATGCGATCAAGTATGCAGCCAGGGACGCGTATGTCTGCTATGAGATGCTCAACATGATCTAGCGGGTGGGTGAGTGTGCTGTTTACCACTACTAGTTTTGCATTTTGTTCCTAGTTTTATCTCGCATGTATTTTATCTCGCATGTATTTTCTAAGCATTCTGTGTGTAAGAACCAAGCTCGTATGATCCCTGTGATATTAGCTACTTAACCTGTATGAATTACATTCCCCCTTTTGTATGCTCAACATTCATTCTTACAAATTCTGTCTGTGCCATTTGCAAGTGGCGGAATCCAGGACTGACATGCATAAGGTGTGATACAGTCATAAGTCATAACCAAACCCAGATTATAGAGAAGGATACAGTCATAAACCAGATTATAGTTTGACAAAGGTAATACACTGCAGTTCGTAATTTCTCACATAGTGTACTTATGAAATAACATGTTTTCATAAACACAACAATCATGCACTAATAGTCTACATCCCAGCCTATTGGAGAAGGCAACCGATCCCAGGATGCCTTCGGTCGCTTGCCCTGGTTTGTAGATTCATCTACGATCCGGCATTTGGGAAAAACGACCTGCCTTGGTGGTGGTTCAATGATGCGATGCCTGGAACGAGATTTTACAATCCGGCAGTATAGCTCGTGGCTAACATACCCGTCAATTGCAGCATACTTCAGATTAGGTTCAGAAAGTGGCTTATCCTCCCAGTAATCATGCCCTAAACGCCTCCACGAACATCTCGGTGATCTGTCCTTCATGTCAGCATACCACGGGTCTATGAGTTCGGAGGCAAGAGCGGCCATCCCGGTCTTGCTGCCCTTCGTCCCTGGGATCCAGTAAATTTCCTAGATGTCCACTCAACACTCCTTTGGGATTCTAATGTTGACAGTCAGGCTTTCAAGAAGTTTACTGTCATTCTTGATGTCAACACTAGTAAATGTTATGTGCTGGTTCACGAGAAAGTCATGAAACAGATCCCTAATGCTTTCGCCCCACCTGCATGAAAATGAATTCAGACAAATAATATAGCAATAACTTTTGCAAACAGACGGTCCAGGAACAAAAAGATAGCAAAATCTACCAGATCCCGTCAGCCCCCTTCTCGCAAAAGGCTGGTATTCGAGGACGTGCCCCTTCATGGAGAGTTGCACCACGGCGATCCTACAGGGATCACAGCTGTACTCCAGGTCGAGGCCTACGAACCTGTTTCCTTCGAACTGCAGCAAACTCGTGAAATTATTCATAGTGTTCCTCACCGTCCGAGGGTCGGTGGTGTAGACGACATTGATCTTCTTCCAGCCATGTACTTCGATGTCGAAGTGCGCAGTTTCTTGCCTGCCGTCGTTTCATACGTCCGGAGCATCCATGACTACATGCAAGAGGGAAAGGATATGGAGGAAGAGGATGATGCGGTGGTGGAGGAAATGGATGAGGCCGTGGAGGAGAAAGACGATGAGGCCATGGAGGAGGAAATGAGACGGAGAAGTGAAAGATTCGAACCGCCCTTACCAATATCTGGAATGGTGCACAACCGTTCGTAGTAGGGTGAAGGTGGCGAAAAACAGAGGTTTTACATGTCGACGCTAGCACTTCCTAAAATTTGTTCTGTGCCACTTGCATGCGGTGGAATCAATTCAAACGTAGGAACGTTTGCGCGTGCCGACCTTCACTCACTGACAGGCGGGCCGCACATTTACCAATTACGATTTATTTTTTCACTTCCTCTAGACGGTTCTGCTGCCCGCCCTCAATAATTATGCCCCCCCTTCTTTTCTTCCATGCAGACGAGAATCGGCGGCGGCGGCAGTTCCTTGCACATTCGCTCCCCAGTCGAACAACTGCCCCCATCCCTCATTCCACCCCCTCTCGAATCCATCCGCCTCCTTATCACAATGCCTCCATTAATCTACCGGATTCCAAACTCCATTTGCCGCTATGGGTAGAGCTTGGGGTAGCAGCAGGCTGAAGCGAATCATTTAAGACTATTCTCTACAACGGAAGCTTGGGGTGCACGCACGGTTTGAACAAATCGAACCATTTAAGACTATTCTGTACAACGGAAGCTCTGCTCGTACCTGATATTCTGGTATTTTCGTAGTGACAAAGTCTTACTTTAGGTGATAGATGAGTTGTCAATTTCGATTTTGCAATGGAATGCCTGCTAGGTGATATTCTGTTTGCTAAAATAAAAAAAATAGATTAGACGATTTAAGGCTGTTATGCCTCGAGCTATTTAATTAGGATCATCGTCAGGAGTTTTTTCTAGGGGGCTCTGCTCCTACTCCATATATTGAGTATCTTCGTAGTGACACAGGCACAATTTAGGCGATATCTGAGGAGACACTCGTATTTAGGCGATATTTTGTGTACTTTAATCTAAAGGTTTAGTTGTCAAATTGTATTTGCAATGGAATCCATGCTAGGTGATTGTACCAACTGATAACAAACTCTGCAGAATATTCATGCAAAACTGATGCTGCTAGATAAGTGGTCGGAATAAGTAGTGGTGAATATCAAGGAAGAAGAAGAGATGGAAATGGGAGATGACCAGAACTGGGTGGGTGGCAACGGCGAGTGGCTGGTCCTTTTATCCCAGGATGGGAGTACTTGGACTCTAAAAAATTGCTACAGGTCGAAGAGACTTGCAGTGCCATCTTTGAAGGGTGTCGGCATTACTGCATTCGACAGCGGGTGGCCACCGCCCATTTCCGAATTCGCTTACAGGTTCAACATGGTAGAACTTGAGCTCTCCCACATAGACCGCGGGAGGGGGCGTGGAAGAACTGGGAGTACGACCTCTTAGCGGTGTTCGACAAGGCAATCACATTCATTAGATGCCCAGAAGACAAGGAATGGACAGTCTTGCGCGATGACTTCCTGCGACCGGAGAAGTATGTCGACGCCGTCTTCACCTATGGCTACTTTTCGTACAGACCGCAATGCATTTATGCTGTCACTGAACCTAGCGGCGACGTGCGTGTTTGGGAGGCGTCCATTTGGGGTGAGTCATGGTGTCATATAGCATGTAAAATCCCATTCAAAATTCTGCTTACTGACTGTTAGTAACACGCAGGTACCCACGCAGCCCCGCGCATCATTCCAGCTCCGGTCATCGAAGATGCAGTAGTAGATGCTAAACTTGGGACACAGCGGTGGTTCTTGGCACCTCTCGGAGACAACACAGAATAGGATGGTGAACTCTTGTGGATTCATATCAGGGGAGCACTAAACAGCGTTGGTGATATAATAGAACATATGGGGACACAACTTTCTTCATACCCATCACTGCGGTGTCACGTTTTCTCGAGGTCCGCATGCCCATCCAAAGACCTAGTAGAGCAAGTCTGGAGCAGAGTCAACAATCTGAAGGGACAATCTGTGTTTCTTGGGATCAACTACCATTTCTTTGTCGGAGCCCCTGGAGCTGTTGAACCTGTAATTGCTCAGGCAGCCCTAGCCCCTTATGCTACTGTTTCTAGTGGTGGTGTTGGTGGTGGTGGAGCTGACGAAGAACTAGCTGCTGCTACTCCTGGTGAAGCTGACAAAATACTTGGTGATGCTATTGCTGGTGAAGCTGACAAAATACTTGTTAATGCTGCTACTGGTGAAGCTGACGAAATACCTACTGAGGCTGCTACCCGAGTCTAGGAAGAACATGCTGGTGTTGTTGCTGAGGTGCCAGCACTTCTAGTGTTGATAGCAGACTGTGTGTTTGCTGCACACTCACGCGCCTATCATGTTGACACTCCAGATCCGACCTGGAGCCAAATCCACGTCGGGGGGAGGGGGCCTAGAATTGGCTCATCAGTGGGGTCGTACTATTTGAAGGAGAATGAAAGACGGCCAAACACAGCATTCTGGTTCGTTCCGATGATACCACCAGCTCCAGGGACCTAGTGCTCCTACTGGCAGATCCGATGAACCATTTGTCTTTATCTTTATCATTAGTTACGCTTATGTGTGTAAAGACTAAGCTGTGCTTATTTGTGTAAGACTAAGTTAGGCCTAACTGCGTAATATTCAGTGAATCCCACCTTTTGTTTCCACGCCCATAACAACAGAATTGCAGCATAGAACATAGAAATGTAATGTGCATACCAGGCATTTTTGCTCAGGATAACAACCACTTCAAGCAAATGATACATCGTGTACGCATTTGAACGTATCACTAGAATGTGCCACCTATTGATGATTGATGACATGGATCTAGCTTTTCTGTGCTTATTTGCATTGAGTCGCTCATTGATTTGTTCACATATTTTTTGGCAATGGCTGATGAACTCCACTCTCTTGGTAACTTGCTTCGTCAGCGAGCACTTGTTGATGCAATGCAAAGTACAAAACATGGTCATCATCGTCATTCCATTTAGGTTCTCTATGTTTCGTCATCATGGAGCTACTAATTTCAAATGAAAATCTAGTAAACAATATATGTGTACATTCTTAGAGTATGCTACGGCCACGGTACATACATGGTTTTCTACAATCACAAGAAGAAAACTTGATGCATTTTCGCCTTGTTGGCGTTGTGTCGAACTGGGTGGATGTGGCTTTGGGGTTCGGAGAGGAAGGCGCCGTGGCTGGTGCGTGTGCGACCACGGCGACGGCGAGCTCGGATTCTGGAGGAGACCAACAGGACCGAGCATGGTCGGCATGGTGATAGATCTCACCCGGGAATGAATTCCCGTCCCCGCGCCGTGCCAATGGTGCAGTCATGGTGAGGGCAAGCTCCGATTCGGGATAGGAAGGAGAACGGGCCGAGCAGGTTTGTCCAAGTCCTAGCTCCGCGCCATGGCCTCGACCATAGATTGCCGCCCGGAGGAAGACGCAGACGCGTAAAGGATGCATGCGCCAATGCTGCAAGCCTACATGGGAGCGACGACAACAGTGACATAACGACGAAAGATGACAGGAGGACCCAACTTGACAGCCGTTAGCCTGATTTTTTGTATTGAAACGTAAAGTTGAATTCGTGCCGAAAAGGACCCTCTGAGTATTTGGCATGCCAACTATAGTCATCGCAGATGATATCAGGGAACTCGGGTACCGCGATGCCTGGCCACCACAACTTTCGGGCCGCAAAATGATATTCTCGTTTTATAGTCATTTACATGAGCTATTGCCTACAGTTTTGGGTTCCACGACGATATGCATCGCCCATAAGACCAGATACATGTTCGAGATTTCAGACCAAACACTCATTGTTTTCGTGTTTTATGGCCTTTTTCATGAGCTATTGCCCACAGATTCAGAGTTCCAAAGTGGTTTACACTCACTATAACACTGGATACATGTTTGAGAGTTATGACCAAAACCTCATCGTTTTCACGTCTTTTGGCCGTTTTTCATGATCTATTGCCCATAGTTTTGGGGTTTCAGGGCAGTTTGCATGGCTTGTAAGAGCCGATACATGTTTGGGAGTTAGGACCAAACACTCGTTGTTTTCGTGTTTTAGGGTTGTTTTAATGAGCTATTGCCCGTAGTTTTGGGGTTCTACAGGGATAGGCTCATAAAACCCGATACATGTTTGAGAGTTAGGACCAAAAACTCATAGTATTCATGTTTTATTGCTGTTTTCATGAACTATTGCCCACAGCTTTATGGTTCCAAGAAAATTTACAACGCCCATAAGACCTAATACATGTTTGAGAGTTATGACCAAAAACTTGTCGTTTTCACATTTTATAGTCATCTTCAAGAGCTATTATCCACGGTTTTGGGGTTCCAGGGCGATTTGCATAGCCCGTAAGACCCGATACATGTTTGAGAGTTAAGCCCAAACTCTCGTCATTTTCGTCGTTTATGGCCTTTTTATGATCTATTGCCCACAGTTTGGGCGTTCAAGGGACATTAATAGCGACCGTAAGAGCCATTCCACGTTTGAGAGTTATGACCAAAAACTCGTGGTTTTCACATATTATGGCCATTTTTATTAGCTATTGCCCATAATTTTCAGGTTTTAAGGTGATTCCATGACTCGGAAGACCCGATGCATGTTTGTGAGTTAAGAGCAAACAAAGTTTTGGGGTTCCAAGGCGATTTACAATGGCTATAAAACTTGATGCATGTTTCCAATTTATGACCAAAAACTCGTTGTTTTCACGTTTTATAGTTGTTTACATGAGCTATTGCCCACTGTTTTGGAGTTCCACGATGATATGCATGGCCCGTAAGACTAGATACCTGTTTGAGAGTTAAGAGAAAACACTCATTGTATTCGTGTTTTATGATCCTTTTCATGAGTGATTTCCCATAGTTTCGGAGTTCCAAAGATATTTACAACAACCGTAAGACTGGATACATCTTTGAGAGTTATGACCAAAACCTCATCGTTTTCACGTATTATAGTCGTTTCCATGAGCTATTGCCCACAATTTTGGGGTTTCAGGGCGGTTTGAATGGCTTGTAAGAGCCGATACATGTTTGAGAGTTAGGACCAAGAACTCGTCGTTTTTGCGTTTTAGGGCTGTTTTAATGAGCTATTACCCATAGTTTTGCGGTTCTACAGGGATTTTTAAGGCTCATAAACCCGATACATGTTTGAGAGTTAGGAGCAAAAACTCGTACTTTTACATTTTATTGCTGTTTTCATGAACTATTGTCCACAGTTTTGTGGTTCCAAGGCGATTTACAACGCCCATAAGACCTAATACATGTATGAGAGTTATGACCAAAAACTAATCTTTTTAACGTTTTATAGTTGTCTTTAGGAGCTATTTCCCACGGTTTTGGGGTTCCACGGTGATTTGCGTGGCCCGTAAGACCTGATACATGTTTGAGAGTTAAGCCCAAACACTCAAAGTTTTCATGTTTTATGGCTTTTTCATGATGTATTACCCACAGCTTGGGTTTTTTGGGGGAGATTTACAGCGACCATAAGAGCCGTTACATGTTTGAGAGTTATGACAAAAAACTCGTCGTTTTCATGTTTTATGGCCAGTTTAATGAGCTATTGCCCATAATTTCCAGGTTCCAGAGCGATTTGCATGCTTCGTAAGACCCGATACTTGTTTGAGAGTTAGGACCAAAAACTCGTAGTTTTTGCTTTTTATGGCTGTTTTCATGAGCTATTTCCCACAGTTTGGGGGTTCCAGGGCGATTTACCACGCCCGTAAGACCCGATATATGTTTGACAGTTATGGCTCGGGTATTACGGGTCATGCAAATCGGCCTAGAACCCCTAAACTATAGGCAATAGATCACCAAAAAGGACTAAAACGTGAAAACGATGAGTTTTTGGTCATAACTGTCAAACATATATCGGGTCTTACGAGCGATGTAAATCGCCCTGGAACCCCCAAACTGTGGGAAATAGCTCATGAAAACAGCCATAAAAAGAAAAAACTATGAGTTTTTGGTCCTAACTCTCAAACAAGTATCGGGTCTTACGAGCCATGCAAATCGCTCTGGAACCTAGAAATTATGGGCAATAGCTCATTAAACTGGCCATAAAACGTGAAACCGACGAGTTTTTTGTCATAACTCTCAAACATGTAAGGGCTCTTATGGTCGCTGTAAATCTCCCCCCAAAACCCAAACTATGGGTAATAGATCGTGAAAAAGGCCATAAAACATGAAAACGATGAGTGTTTGGGCTTAACTCTCAAACATGTATCAGGTCTTACGGGCCACGCAAATCACCATGGAACCCCAAAACCGTGGGCAATAGCTCCTAAAGACCACGATAAAACGTTAAAAAGATTAGTTTTTGGTCATAACTCACATACATGTATTAGGTCTTATGTGCGTTGTAAATCGCCCTGGAACCACAAAACTGTGGGCAATAGTTCATGAAAATAGCAATAAAATGTGAAAACTACGAGTTTTTGCTCCTAACTCTCAAATATGTATCGGGTTTATGAGCCTTAAAAATCCCTGTAGAACCGCAAAACTGTGGGTAATAGGTCATTAAAACAGCCCTAAAACGCGAAAACGACGAGTTCTTGGTCCTAACTCTCAAACATGTATCGGCTCTTTCAAGCCATTCAAACCGCCATGAAACCCCAAAATTGTGGGCAATAGCTCATGGAAACGACCATAATACGTTAAAACGATGAGGTTTTGGTCATAACTCTCAAACATGTCTCCAGTCTTACGGTTGTTGTAAATATCTTTGGAACTCAGAAACTGTGGGCAATCGCTCATGAAAAGGATCATAAAACACGAAAATAATGAGTGTTTTCTCTTAACTCTCAAACAGGTATCTAGTCTTACGGGCCATGTATATCGTCGTGGAACTCCAAAACAGTGGGCAATAGCTCATGTAAACGACTATAAAACGTGAAAACAACGAGTTTTTGGTCATAAATTGGAAACATGCATCGGGTTTTATAGCCATTGTAAATCGCCCTGGAACCCCAAAACTTTGTTTGCTCTTAACTCACAAACATGTATCGGGTCTTACGAGTCATGGAGTCACCCTAAAACCTGAAAATTATGGGCAATAGCTAATAAAAATGGCCATAATACGCGAAAATGACGAGTTTTTGGTCATAACTCTCAAACGTGGAATGGCTCTTACGGTCGCTGTTAATCTCCCTTGAACGCCCAAACTGTGGGCAATAGATCATAAAAAGGCCATAAAAGACAAAAATGATGAGAGTTTGGGCTTAACTCTCAAACATGTATCGGGTCTTACGGGCTATGCAAATCGCCCTGGAACCCCAAAATAGTGGATAATAGCTCTTGAAGATGACTATAAAATGTGAAAATGATAAGTTTTTGGTCATAAATCTCAAACATGTATTAGGTCTTATGGGCGTTGTAAATTTTCTTGGAACCATAAAGCTGTGGGCAATAGTTCATGAAAACAGCAATAAAACATGAATACTATGAGTTTTTGGTCCTAACTCTCAAACATGTATCGGGTTTTATGAGCCTATCCCTGTAGAACCCCAAAACTACGGGCAATAGTTCATTAAAACAACCCTAAAACACGAAAACAACGAGTGTTTGGTCCTAACTCTCAAACATGTATCGGGTTTTATGAGCCTATCCCTGTAGAACCCCAAAACTACGGGCAATAGCTCATTAAAACAACCCTAAAACATGAAAACAACGAGTGTTTGGTCCTAACTCCCAAACATGTATCGGGTCTTACAAGCCATGCAAACTGCCCTGAAACCCCAAAACTATGGGCAATAGATCATGAAAAACGGCCAAAAGACGTGAAAACGATGAGGTTTTGGTCATAACTCTCAAACATGTATCCAGTGTTATAGTGAGTGTAAACCACTTTGGAACTCCGAATCTGTGGGCAATAGCTCATGAAAAAGGCCATAAAACACGAAAACAATGAGTGTTTGGTCTGAACTCTCGAACATGTATCTGGTCGTATGGGCGATGCATATCGTTGTGGAACCCAAAACTGTAGGCAATAGCTCATGTAAATGACTATAAAACGTGACAACGATGAGTTTTTCGTCAGAAATTGGAAACATGCATCAGGTTTTATAGGCATTGTAAATCGCCCTGGAACTAGAAAACTACGTTTAGTCTTAACTCTCAAACATGTATCGGGTCTTACGAGTCATGGAATCGCCCTGAAACCCGAAAATTGAGGGCAAGAGCTCATTAAAATGGCCATAAAATGCGAAAAAGACGAGTTTTGGTCATAGCACTGAAACATGTATCGAGTCTTACGGTCGCTATAAATCACCCTGGAATGCCCACACTTTGGGTAGTAGCTCATGAAGAAGGCCATAAAACATGAAAATGACGAGTGTTTGGTCTTAACTCTCAAACATGTCTCGGGTCTTACGGGCCATGCAAATCGCCCTAGAACCCCTAAACTATGGGCAATAGATCATGAAAAATACTATAAAACATGAAAATGATGAGTTTTTGGTTCTAACTCTCGAACATGGATCGAGTCTTACTGTAACACCCTCGAATCGGCCCTATGCAGATTTTAGCGCTTCCCGCCAAACCCGCATAGAAACGATTCAAGGACACCCACCAGGCACTTGCGTGCAGGTAGAAAACGAAGTAATACCATTACACATTAGTCCACGATGGAACACACAGAACATATATATACAACAACGACTCAAAGAGTCAAGAATACATACATATAATACAAAGATCCAAATCACCTTGAAAACGATACAACATCAGAGTACGGATAAGATGCAAACGGGGCTAAGAGCCCTGTAGAATAACCAATGGCATCCATAACCCTGCCAGGCCAAGCCGGAAAGGTAACCCTACTAACGACGTCGAACCTATACCTGCTAAAACAAAAGGGGTGCCAACATAGGGCAAAGGAAAAAGAGAGCGGTCATTACTGAGGCCAGTACACGGCGAGGCTAGAATTCGGCGGCTCTCGCCTACATAGGTATGGTGGACTGAAGTGGCAGCGCATCAGCACTAAAAAACCTATAGAGACACAATAAAACTGGTGGCTATCTGAGAGGGATAAGAAACACCTATTCGGATCCAACCTGATACTAACACCAAACATACCCATCCTGGAATTTCCCCCTTGAGACCAAACGAAGAAGTCAAACCGAGGAACTCACACAGTTGGCAGTTTTATCCATTCCATTATAGTTGAAGCACTTACTAGTCAGATATAGATAGCACGGGTCATCCTGATAGCATAAGTAGTGGCCAGTTTTAGTTAACCATTCAGTTGTAGTTGCAGTACTTACTAGTCAGATACAATTAGCATGTGACATCCCAAACCCAACAGTTGTTGGCACTTTTATTTCATTCCATTGGAGTTGCGATACTTGCTAGGCAGGTATAACATGACACGATACACCCTAGTTCCACCAGTTGTTGGCACTTTTATTATCCATTCCATTGTAGTGAAGCTGATTGCTAGTCACATATTAAGTCAAATTTATAGCACTACTTTAGTTATGCTTGTCTATGATCGATATATTGTGCTCCAAGTCGTCCATAACCGCGGACACGGCTTTCGGAAAGATTTACCCTGCAGGGGTGCACAAATAACAACACACACACGATCAACCTCGGAAAAACCAAATCAAAACCCAGCTAGGCTTTCACGACAAAGCAATCACAGGATTCATAAAAGATTTCAGGGGGCCACCCCACTAAGCTACCCGCAACAAAGTTGGCCAGCTCCGAAATGGACCCAGGGTTTGTGACAACGGCTATAAACGACTGGGAACCCGAAAGTGTGACTAGGCTTGTCGATACCGCGAAAAAGTGGCATGATCCAAAAAAATACAGGTGCTCCACACACAATCTTAACTAAAGCAGTAAAGCATGGCATAAGTACAAGATAGGAATAAAGGCCCAAACTAGTTTGTGTCCCTAGGAAATAATAAATGAATCAAGCTCTGGCTAAGGGGGATTCATAGAGTCTCCCATATGTGGATAGTGCGAATAGTCAAGGAACATGTATCAATTACTCGGGGCCTATGGGACACAAGTGAGCGTGGAAGAACCAAATATTATCTATTGCCCACCAGTGCCTCTGCATTAGTTATATCTATTCCCAGCATTTTAATATCAAGTTGTAATTAAAGTCATGATCATCTCCACCATTAAGCATCTCCACCATTTATCATGTGCTAACTTGCCGTCAATGGTGGAACGACAACGACGCGAAGCAACACATAAGCAAGCAACTATGACTCGCAAGGTCAACTATCTATCAAACAACGGGCAATAGGATGTGTCCATGGCAATATATGGGCTACAAGGAGTATAAATGGTGCATGGAAACTAAAGCATCGTAACACGGATAGCAATAGATCAACAGGAGGAAATAAATACTATAAAAGAAAAATAGGTAGAAAGGGGGAGATGCTCGCCTGGGAAACACTGTCGAAGATTCACCGGTGATCGGGTCGACACTCGCATCAACCCACCGGCCTAATCCATGAAGAAGTGAAACACTACAAGAAACACCGGATGCACTATTTAATACTACGGTAGAAGATCGGGCATAATGCAGGTATGGTGCATGACATGGGAAGGATGCGATGCAATTAGGAAATATTAAGCGGAACCGGGGTCCTGACAATTAATTCAAAGATTCATGTTGTTTAGATACCCCGCATTTTAAATGTTCTATTAACAAGCAAAATATGACATCGGTTTGCTACGCAAATTTAAATGGGGCCAATATAAGACTAGAAAAGCCCGCATATGGTCTCCATATTTAATTTAGGTGGATCATCGAAATAGCCCCAAACACCCACAATATGCATGTAGTATGAACAATTTAATATGCAATAGGTGTATATCATATATTATAAAAATATGGGTCTCAGAAAAGGGGTCGCACCTAGGGGACTTGGCGATCTTGGGGTTCCGGGGGTTCGGTTTTGGTCTTCGGATCTGGGCACCGGTAAGGTCTTCGGGTTCGGTGGGATCGGTCTTCGCATCCGTGAAGGAGGACTTTGCGTTCCGAGGGTCTCAGCGTGGTTCTCTCGGGTCCAAGCGCCGGCGGTTCCTAGGATTTGTCCGGGTGGATGTCGATCTTGTCATCGTCGGCTTCCGTTGTGGAGGGCGAGCTTGGTTCCGGCAGTCTTCGAGTCGAAGCTAAGAACATGGTTACCTCTTGTTATTCCTCGATAGCCGTCTACAGTTGTACATGGGTATCACCATCACATACTCTCTATTACCACAAGAAGTGCACCGATAGGAGTCTATCCACAGGACAACTCCATGAACATCAACAGATCAGCAACACACCAACACCAACACCTGAGGAGGGATCAACACAAACAGTTACTAGACAAGAGCAACTCGGTAGAGATATATGGACACGTGTGGAGGCTTGCAACAGGGACTTGGAGGCGGCATGCATCACACACACGAGGTCTGCGAGGGCGCCGGGAACCTCACCTCTTGGAGGAGAAACACACTGACAGGGACTAGCCTGCAGGCGGCCAAGGCGCGAAGGCGCGAGGACGACAACTTCTCGGGGAGAGGTCGCAAGGATGGCAGCGGCCAGGTGCAAGGACGGGGGCACGAGTGCGACACGGGTCCAGCGGTGCTGCGTTGCTGCAGAGGGAGGAAGGTCCTAGCAGCGCTGGAGGCGAGCATGGGGAGGCGCCACGCGAGGCGGGTGCGGATCGATGGTGAGACGGACCATAGAAGGGGTTGGGCGACGACGGATAGAGAGGCGGAGCAGCTCAGGAGAGGGCCGTGGCGAGGTGGTGGTGAGGTTGGGGAAGGGCGTCCGCAGTGAGAGAGTGCCATCAGAGCAGGGCGAACTCGCGGCGGTGGAGGCGGGGATGCAGGGGAGGAGGCGACGGGGTGGGGAGGCGCCTAGCGGCGGGGTGATTCCAGGTGGGGAGAGGGCGCCACAGAGGTGAGGGAGGGAGGTGAAGCTCAACGGAGGCGGCGCACGCTCGCGGCCGGGGTGGCTCGAGACGGTAGGAGGTGCTCCTCTACGAGAGGGGACGGGGGAGAGCGGCGCGACGAGGAGGTGGGGTCGCGGAGTCGACGGGAGCGCTTGGGAGGAGACTGCAGAGGGGCGGGAATAAGGGGCTCCCGAGCGGCACCGACCGGACATGCGTGACGGCGTCTCACTGGGAGAGAGGTGGCGGCAGGTGGGGTTCGAGAGGGAGAGACGGGCGAGGTGGGGATCGTGAGGATGGCGTGCGACGCACGGTAGGTGGGGACGAGGCGGGGTCGCATGCGCAAAAGGGGTGGACCGAGTCTACGGGATGGACAGGATGGTGGGGCGGGGCGCAGGCGTGATGTGTATGCGGCACGCGCTGCATGTCGCGTGTAGCGGAGTGCGACGCGGTGTGCCGCGGGGCTACGCGGGATTAGGTGAGTGTGGCGGCGGTGGAGGGTAGGGTCTGGGTAGGTGGGGTAGATTTATGGTTTGGTTAGGATGGGTAGTAGGTGGTCTGGCCTACGGGCTAGACTGCCTCCCCCGATACAAAATATTTTTATTTTTTTTATTTTTAACAGACGTTTGCGAATAGCTTTTAGACAAACAAAATATTCGAAAGAGACCGGGGTTTTGATTTGAAATAAAAAGAGGGGTATATCTGAAAAAGGAAAATAGGCTTTTGCAAAATAGTTCTAAACAAACATATGAATGCTGATGATGCTCAAATGCAATGTGGCATGATGACATGAGCATGCGGTCATGATGATGCAGAAAATAAAAATATCACGCGATTTTCTAGTAGTGGTTTTAGCGGGGTGCTACAATTCGACACGAGTAACAATGGATCTCGCCCTCCAGATCCGCCTCATGGTACGGGAAAGAAGACCGACGATCTGAATCTTCTTGCTTCATGTAGATCCTTGTGACACCACTAACAAGGATCCTAGGTCCATCTTGAAATCAGCGACACCACCAACAAGGGGTTGTTTCTCTTGTTTATCGAGAGAACACTCCGGAGAACAAAGAACGAAGATAATGGTATCAAAAGATAATGCCACCTTTAACTTCTGTGAGAGGAGAGAATAAGTGCAATATAATCCACTTCAATGTACGAGAACGAATAGAATGAGTAGTCGACATTGGGCCAATCCATCACGCACCCAAACTATTACTCCACACATGCAGTAGAAAATCTTGCAAACCATTCTCGGAATTTAGACTGAAGATCTCGACAAGCGACGTTCAGAAACAAAGGAGTGATGCAGGCTCCTCGTTAGATCTAGCATAGATAATGTTGTCGCGTTGAGAACCACTGTAAGATACAAAGTTAATTTTAGTGACTTTTGGGTCACTTGAAAGGTACACAGAGGAAAATTTCCGCAGAGATGAATACGGGATGTAGCAACGCCGTTAAAAGAGGGAAACGAAACCCTGAAGGTACGACAAAGGCCCAACCTCGAGAAAACCTGGACTCGAAGGAAAGGTAAGAGAGTAGATTCGAAACACGTAGACGTAAGACGAGAGTAGCATTAGGGGTAAGGAGTAAAATCAGACCTAATCAGATCTATCCAACCGATTTTACAAAACAGTTTTGACACTCTACATCGGCTGTTAGCTAGGTTATCCTACAGGCTAGACTAGTGGGGTATCGCAACTACTGAGCTCTAATACCACTTTGTAACACCCTCAAATCGGCCCTTTGCAGATTTTAGCGTTTCCTGCCAAACCCGCATAGAAACGATTCAAGGACGCCCAGCAGGCACTTGCGTGCGGGTGGAAAACGAAGTAATACCATTACACATTAGTCCACGATGGAACACACAGAACATATATATACAACAACGACTCAAAGAGTTAAGAATACAGATATACAATACAAAGATCCAAATCACCTTGAAAATGATACAACATCCGAGTACGGATAAGATGCAAATGGGGCTAAGAGCCCTGGAGAATAACCAATGGCGTCCATAAACCTGCCCAAGCCAAGCCGGAATGGTAACCCTGCTAATGACGTCAAACCTATAACTGCTAAAACAAAAGGGGTGCCAACAAAGGGCAAAGGAAAAAGAGAGCGGTCAGTATTGAGGCCAGTACACGGCGAGGCTAGAATTCGGTGGCTCTCGCGTACATAGGTATGGTGGACTGAACCGGCAGTGCAGCAGCACTAAACAACCTATAGAGACTCAGTAAACCTGGTGGCTATCTGAGAGGGATAAGAAACACCTATTCGGATGCAACCTGATACTAACACCAAACATACCCATCCTGGAATTTCCCCCTTGAGACCAAACGAGGAAGTCAAACCGAGGAACTCACACAGTTGGCAGTTTTATCCATTCCATTATAGTTGAAGCACTTACTAGTCAGATATAGATAGCACGGGTCATCCTGATAGCATAAGTAGTGGCCAGTTTTAGTTAACCATTCAGTTGTAGTTGCAGTACTTACTAGTCAGATACAATTAGCATGTGACATCCCAAACCCAACAGTTGTTGGCACTTTTATTTCATTCCATTGGAGTTGCGATACTTACTAGGCAGGTATAACATGACACGATACACCCCAGTTCCACCAGTTCTTTGCACTTTTATTATCCATTCCATTGTAGTGACGCTGATTACTAGTCACATATTAAGTCAAATTTATAGCACTACTTTAGTTATGCTTGTCTATGATCGAGATAATGTGCTCCAAGTCGTCCATAACCGCGGACACGGCTTTCAGAAAGATTTACCCTACAGGGGTGCACAAATGGCAACACACACACGATCAACCTCGGAAAAACCAAATCAAAACCCAACGAGGCTTTCACGACAAAGCAATCACAGGATTCATAAAAGATTTCAGGGGGCCACCCCACTAAGCTACCCGCAATGAAGTTGGCCGGCTCTAGAATGGACCCAGGGTTTGTGACAACGGTTGTAAATTACTGGGAACCTGGAAGTGTGACTAGGCTTGTCGCTACCGCAAAAACGTGGCACGACCCAAAACAGTACAGGTGCTCCACGCACAATCTTAAATAAAGCAGTAAAGCATGGCATAAGTACATGATAGTAATAAAGCCCCAAACTAGTTTGTGGCCCCAAGAAATAAGAAATGAATCAAGCTCTGGTTAAGGGGGATTCATAGAGTCTCCCGTGTGTGGATAGTGTGAATAGTCAAGGAACAGGTATCAAGTACTCGGGGCCTACGGGACACAAGTGAGCGTGGAAGAACCTAATATTATCTATTGCCCACTGGTGCCTCTGCATTAGTTATATCTATTCCCAGCATTTTAATATCAAGTTGTAATTAAAGTCATGATCATCTCCATCATTAAGCATCTCCACCATTACGCATCTCCACCATTTATCATTTGCCAACTTGCCATCAACAGTGGAATGACAATGACACGAAGCAACACATAAGCAAGCAACTACGACTCGCAAGGCCGACTATCTATCAAACAACAGGCAATAGGATGTGTCCATGGCAATATAGGGGCTGCAAGGAGTATAAATGGTGCCCGGAAACTAAAGCATCACAAAACGGATAGCAATAGATCAACAGGAGGAAATAAAAACTATAAAAGCAAAATAGGTAGAAAGGGGGAGATGCTCGCCTGGGAAACACTGTCGAAGATTCACCAGAGATCGAGTTGACACTCGCATCAACCCATCGGCCTAATCCGTGAAGGAGCGAAACACTAGAAGAAACACCGGATGTACTATTTAAAACTACGGTAGAAGATCAAGCATGATGCAGGTATGGTGCATGACATGGCAAGGATGCAATGAAATTCAAAGATTCATGCTGTTTAGATACCCTACATTTTAAATGTTGTATTAACAAGCAAAATATGACAATGGTTCGCTACGCAAATTTAAATGGGGCCAATATAATACTAGAAAAGTCCGCATATGGTCTCCATATGTAATTTAGGTGGATCGTCGAAATAGCCCCAAACACCTACAATATGCATGCAGTATGAACAATTTAATATGCAACAGGTGTATATCATATATTATAAAATATGGGTCTCAGAAAAGGGGTCGCACCTAGGGGACTTGGCGATCTTGGGGTTCCGTGAGTTCGGTTTTGGTCTTCGGATCCGAGCACCGGTCAGGTCTTTAGGTTCGGTGGGATCGGTCTTCGCATCCGTGAAGGAGGATTTGGCGTTCCGAGGGTCTTGGCATGGTTCTCTTGGGTCCAAGCACCGGGGGTTCCTAGGGTTTGTCTGGGTGGATGTCGATCTTGTTGTCCTCCCCTTCCATTGTGGAGGGTGAGCTTGGCTCCGGCAGTCTTCGAGTCGAAGCTAAGAACATGGTTACCGCTTGTTATTCCTCATAGCCGTCTATAGTTGTACCGGGGTATCACCATCACATACTCTCTGTTACCACAAGAAGTGCACCGATAGGAGTCTATCCACAGGACAACTCCATGAACATCAACAAATCAGCAACACACCAACACCAACACCTAAGGAGGGATCAACAGGAATAGTTACTAGACAAAAGCAACACGGTAGAGATAGATGGACACGTGTGGAGGCTTGCAACAGGGACTTGGAGGCGGCATGCATCACACACACGAGGTCTGCGAGGGCACCAGGAACCTCGCCTCTTGGAGGAGAAACACACCGACAGGGACTAGCCTGCAGGCGGCCATGGCGCAAGGGCGCGAGGACGGCAACTGCTCGGGGCGAGGTCGCGAGGATGGCAGTGGCCAGGGGCAAGGACGGGGGCGCGAGTGCGAGGCGGGCCCGGTGGTGCTGCGTCGCTGTAGAGGGAGGAAGGTCCTAGCAGCGCTGGAGGCAAGCACGGGGAGGCGCCAGGCGACGCGGGTGCGGATCGATGATGAGACGAACCGCATAAGGGGTGGGGTGACGGCGGCCGGAGAGGCGGCGCAGCTCAGGAGAGGGCCATGGCGAGGTGGTGGTGAGGTTGGGGAAGGGCATCCACGGTGACGGAGTTCCGTCGGAGCAGGGCGAACTCGCGGCGGTGGAGGCGAGGATGCAGGGGAGGAGGCGACACGGTGGGGAGGCACCTGGTGGCGGGGTCGTGCCAGGTGGGGAGAGGGCGCCGCAGAGGTGTGGGAGGGCAGCGAAGCTCAACGGAGGCGGTGCACGCTTGCGACCGGGGTGGCTCGAGACGGCAAGCGGTGCTCCTCTGCGATAGGGGATGGGGGAGAGCAGCGCAACGAGGAGGTGGGGTCGCGGAGTCGACGGGAGCGCTCGGGAGGCGACTGCAGAGGGGTGGCAACAGGGGGCTCCTAGGTGGCATCGACCAGAGTTGAGCGACGGCGTCTCGCTGAGAGAGAGGCGGCGACAGGTGGGGTTCCAGAGGGAGAGACGGGTTAGGTGGGGATCGTGAGGATGGCGTGCGACGCGTGGTAGGTGGGGACGAGGCGGGGTCGCGTGCACGAAAGGGGTGGACCGAGTCTATGGGGTGGACGAGATGGTGGGGCCGGGCACAGGCGTGATGTGTATGCGAAGCGCACTGCGTGTCGCGTGTAGCAGAGTGCGACACGGTGTGCCGCGGGGCTGCGCGAGATTAGGTGAGTGCGACGGTAGTGGAGGGTAGGGTCTGGGTAGGTGGGGGTAGATTTATGGTTTGGTTAGGATGGGTAGTAGGTGGTCCGGCCTACGGGTTGGACTGCCTCCCCCGGTACAAAATATTTTTATTTGTTTTATTTTTAACAGACGTCTGCGAATAGTTTTTAGACAAACAAAATATCCGGAAGAGACCGGGGTTTTGATTTGAAATAAAAAGAGGGGTATATCTGAAAAAGGAAAATAGGCTTTTCGAAAATAGTTCTAAACAAACAAATGAATGATGATGATGCTCAAATGCAATGTGGCATGATGACATGAGCATGCAGTCATGATGATGCAGAAAATAAAAATATCACGCGATTTTCTAGTAGTGGTTTTTGCGGGGTGCTACACATACGAGCCATGCAAATCACCGTGGAACCCAAAAAATATGGGCAATAGCTCATTCAAATGGCCATAAAACACGAAAACGATGAGTTTTTGGTTATAACTCTCAAACGTGTAATGGCTCTTACGGTCGATGTAAATCTCTATCGAATGCTTAAACTGTGGGCAATAGATCATGAAAAAGACCATAAAACACGAAAACGACGAGAGTTTGGGCTTAACTCTCAAACATGTATCGGGTCTTACGGGCAATGCAAATCGCCCTAGAACCCCAAAACTATGGGCAACAACTCTGAAGATGACTATAAAACATGAAAATGACGAGTTTTTGGTCATAACTCTCAAACATGTAACATGTCTTATGGGCGTTGTAAATCGCCCTGGAACCACAAAACTATGGGCAATAGTTCATTAAAATGGCAATAAAACGTGAAAACTACAAGTTTTTAGTTCTAACTCCCAAACATGTATCTGCTCTTACAAGCCATGCAAACCGTCCTGAAACCCCAAAACTATGGGCAATAGATCATGAAAACGGCCATAAGACATGAAAACGATGAGGTTTTGGTCATAACTCTCAAACATGTGTCTAGTCTTACGGTCACTGTAAACCTTTTTGCAACTCCCAAACTGTGGGTAATCACTCATGAAAAAGGCCATAAAACACGAAAACAATGAGTGTTTGCTCTTAACTCTCAAACATGTATCTGGTCTTACGGGCCATGCATATCGTTGTGGAACCCCAAAATTGTAGGCAATATCTCATGTAAATGACTATAAAACGTGACAACAACGATTTTTTGGTCATAAATTGGAAACATGCATCGGGTTTTACAGGCATTGTAAATCACCCTGGAACCCCAAAACTATGTTTGGAATTAACTCTCGAACATGTATCGGGCCTTACGAGTCATGGAATTGCCCTGAAACCTGAAAATTGTGGGCAATAGCTCGTTAAAATGGCCATAAAACGCGAAAATGGCGAGTTTTTCGTCATAGCTCTCAAACATGTATCGAGTCTCATGGTCGCTGTAAATCTCCCTGGAACACCCACACTTTGGGTAATAGCAAATGAAAAAAGGCCATTAAAACATGAAAACAATGAGTGTTTGGTCTTAACCCTCAAACATGTGTCGGGTATTATGGGGCATGCAAATCACCCTAGAACCCCTAAACTATAGGCAATAGATCATGAAAATGACTATAAAACATGGAAACGATGAGTTTTTGGTCATAACTGACAAACATGTATCTGGTCTTACGGGCGTTGTAAATCGTCATAAAACCCCAAAACTAAGGGCGATAGCTGATGAAAACATCGATTTTTTGGTCTTAACTCCCAAGTGTGGGCAATATCTCATGAAAACGACCATAAACACAAAAATAACAAGTTTTGGTCATATCGCTCAAACATGTATCTGGTCTTATGGATGTTGTAAATTGCCCCGGAGGCCTAAATGGGCATAAAACGTGAAAACGACGAGTTTTTGGTCATATCTGTGAAACATTTATTGGGTCTCACTATCGTTGTAAATTGCCCTAAAACCCCAAAACTGAGGGTAATAGCCCATGAAAATGGCCACAAAGCGCGACAAGGACGAGTTTTTTGTCATATTTCTCAAACATGTATCGGGTCTAATGGTCGTTGTAAATCGCCCTAGAACCCCCAAACTATGGGCAATAGCTCATGAAAACGGCCATTAAACGCGAAAAAGACGGGTTTTTGGTCATAACACTCATACATGTATCGGTTCTCACGGTCGTTGTAAATCTCCCTAAAACCCCAAAAATAAGGGCAATTGCTCATGAAACGGCACTAAATGTGAAAACGACAAGTGTTTGGTCTTAACTCCCAAACATGTACTAGATGCGCCCTGGAACCCCAAAAGTGTGGGCAATATCTCCTGAAGTAGGCCATAACACTCGAAAACAACGAGTTTTTGTTCATATCTTTCAAACATGTATCGGATCATACGGTAGTTGTAAATCGCCCTGAAACCCCAAAACTATGGACAATAGCTCATGAAAACGGCCATAAAGCACGACAAGGACGAGTTTTTGGTCATATCTCTCAAACATGTATCAGGTCTTACGGCCATTGTAAATCGCCCTTGAACCCCAAAACTATGGGCAATAGCTCATGAAAACGGCCATAAAACACGAAAACAATGAAATTTTTTGTCATATCACTTAAACATGTACCGGGTCTTACGGATGTTGTAAATCGCCCTGGAACCCTAGAAAGTTTGGGCAATAGCTCATGAAAACAGTCATAAAACACGAAAACGACGAGTGTTTGCTCATATATCTCAAACATCTATCGGGTTTCACTATCGGTGTAAATCACCCTAAAACCACGAAACTATGGGCAATAACACACGAAAACGATCATAAAGCGCGACAAGGACGAGTTTTTTTGGTCATATTTCTCAAACATGAATTGGGTCTAATGGTCGTTGTAAATCGTCCTAGAACCCCAAAAAAGCGCGCAATAGCTCATGAAAATGGCCATTAAACGGGAAAAGACGAGTTTTTGGTCATTACACCCTGATGTCTACGCACTTCTATTCTTGTAGACAGTTGTTCGGCCTCCAAGTGCACAGGTTTGCAGAACAGCAGCAAGTTTTCCCTTAAGTGGATCACCCAAGGTTTATCGAACTCAGGGAGGAAGTGGTCAAAGGTATCCCCTCTCAATCAACCTTGCAATCAAGATACAAGAAGTCTCTTGTGTCCCCAACACACCCAATACACTTGTCAGGTGTATAGGTGCACTAGTTCGGTGAAGAGATAGTGAAATACAAGTGGTATGGATAATTATAAGTGGTAACGGTGATAGAAGATAAGTTGATGGCATGGAAGAGACTAAAGTAAAACTGAAATAAAGATGGAAGCAAGCAAACATGTAACAGATCTAGTAGCAAACGGTGTTTCAATGCTAAGAAATAAGGCCTAGGGATCATACTTTCACTAGTGAATACTCTCTCATAAATATATTATCTTCATGATACTACTCTCCGGTGGGACACTCTAATCGTTGGTAGGGCTATAACAGCACACCTCAAAGTTCGCTTTCCGCATCTAGATAACCCCACACTGTCACCTTGAGCACTAGATGGTTCCAACAAACACCACAAGTTCATAGAGACATCCAACTCCAAATATAACTCATAACAAGTATTTGTAATCTCTAGCCTAAGTGCCACCATGGTGTGCACGCTGTCAACTTCACACACATGGGGAGAGCAAAGATCTATTAAAGCACTTGAGTAGCAAGGTACATCTACTAGATTACAAAGCTCATGATCACAATATGATCATGTATAGAGAGAGATGAACACATAGCTACTAGTAGAACCCTGAGCCTTGAGAGAGAAATACTCCCTCCTCATCATGGGAATCAGCAATGGTGATGGAGGTGGTGGTGGAGATCGATGGAGATGGCTCCGGGGGCACTTCCCCGTCCCAGCAGAGTGCCGAAACAGAGATTTTCTGTCCCCCGAATCTCCCCTTTGGGGGCGGCGGCGCTGCAGAACTTTTCGTGGCCGGAGGCTTGATGATTTAGGGTTTTTGCATCGGGAGAAATATATAGGCGAAAGGGCAATGTCGGTGGAGGCCGGAGGGGCCCACACCACCTAGTGGCGCGGCCAAGGGGGACCCGCGCCATCCTATGGCGTGGCTGGCCCCTAGCCCCTCTCCGTCTCATCTTCTGGCTCCCTGTTCCCCTCGGTGAAATATTGACTTTGGCTGTTGTCCTGTCCAATTTCGAGAATATTCATTTTCTGATTTTCTGGAACCAAAAACAGCAGAAAACAGGCAATTGGCACTGTGGCATCTTGTTAATAGGTTAGTCCAAGAAATCATATGAAAAGTACTCCAAAGTGTGGACAAACACAAGAAAGTAGATAAAACCAAGCATGGAACATTAAAAATTATAGATACGTTTACAATGTATCAACATCCCCAAGCTTAACTCCTGCTCGTCCTCGAGTAGGTAAGTGATAAAAAGAAAGATTAATTTTTGAGGTGACATGCACCATCATAAACTTCATCAAAGTATTTGTAAAAAATTTATAGCTAGGATCATAGTACTTCAACATAGCATGAAGGACAAAGTTCTAACAATAAGACATAGCAACTATGTTGTAACATGAAAATGCACAAACAAAAGATTCATGAAGAAAAATGCTTTGCAAGACGTTTGTTTGTTTCACATAAAGAAAACATAGGACAGTGGCATTCAACTTGTCCCTCACAGAGCAGAAAATATAAATGCATAGGACACCTTCAAAGTTCATAAGAGTGACTAGATACAAATATTTTAAAACAAGCAATATCAAAGTTATGCATCAATCAACAAGTCTTCGAACAATGCACATAGAACTAAGAATGGCCACTATGCTCTCTCAATAGGTGCATAAAGATAGAAGGTTGATACTCAACATAAAAGTAAAAGAAAGGCCTTCATAGAAGGAAGTAGGGATTAAGGTCTCATAAAGAGCTTCCAAAAATTATGGTACTTATTAGCTTTCAGCTCTCATTGCCCCTATCATAAGAATCTTGGAGGTGATTAAGGTTAAAGTGAAAAAACTATGAAGTATATGTTTGATGAAGTATAAGTTAGAAATCTCATGTCCCTTGAATACGAGGGCCGCTCCTCATGCTACTCAAGTTTAGTCACCGGTAAGTTCTTGTCATCGTAAGTACATGTGTATCATAGAGAACCGCCAACGGGGTACCCCTTGCCCGATCATATAGAAGAATCCCCATATCAAAATGACAAGGCAAGAAGACAAAGAGCATCTCAGCAAGCTTCTTATTTACCATGGGAATATGGTGCTTTTTTCTCTCTTTCCTCTTTTCATAATCTCTTTTTTTCTTTTTTCTCCTTTTCTCAATATAGGACTCTTTTTTATAAGAAGAATGCTTCATAGACAACTCATTATGGTTACGCTGCAGGTTTCCACCATGTCAGCATGGATTAGACCAGCGGCCCAGGCGTTTCTCTAACACATATACATAACTCCATGGACTTACAAGCTCCCCTTTCATTTCACACCGACGACATCCATAGACAAAAGAGAATGATATCAACTAGGTACAAAGTACCAAGTGCAATGTTGAAAGCGTTCCCCATGACAACATGGTTCTGCTAATTCCCAACAAATAAATGCAAGCATATACAACATAGATGACACAATGGTTCAAGTTTATTAAGGGCAAGAAAAGTAAAGTGTGCCATCAAGTTCGTGAGAGCTTTAATCACTAGTTTTCTCATAACAAGTTTAATTTGGAAGGTAAACAAAAACATGAATATACTTAGAATATCATAAGCTAGTAGGTAGGTATGGTGGACTCTTTGGAATAACTTAGTTTAGGGAGTTGGATGCATGAGTGGAACTCATACTTGGTTGCGGAGGCTACAAAAGACTGGGAGCGACAAACCAAGAGAGCAATAATGGCCATAATCATGCAGAGCAACAAAACATCACTGATCAAAGCATAAAGTGATATTACAAGTTGAAAACGAAAGGATCATAAAGGCATATGGTGACTTGATATAGTCATAACATGGTGTGAGCATGCGCCAAGTCAACCCAAATAAAGCATTAAAGGAGAATACCACTATACTATGCTTTAATATGCTAAAACAACGCATGATTCATCCAAGGAACATTAAGCAATCTCCATTGTTTATAACAATTCATGCTACAACAAATAATACTAAGCATAAAGCCAAAACAATATAAAGCATGGCATGACAAAGCATACGCCACAGTCAAAAACAAGCTCTCTTTACCACTTAAGCATGAAATTTCCTACTATTTTCCAATCCAAACCAAACTATTTGAAAACCAATGTATGAAAGAGGGGGTATAACCAATTTATTCAGAAAACTAATCAAACAAAAACAAACCAAAACCAAAAAGAAAAAGAAAAAGAAGACGCTCCAAGAACAACACAACCGTGCATGAAACAATAAAAATGAAGTATTTGGAAGGAACCTGGGATTTTTATTGATGAAGAGGGGACTGCCTTGGGCATCCCAAAGCTTTGACGCTTGTACTTCTTGGATATTTCTTGGGGTGACACACGTGGCATCCCCAAGCTTTGATGCTTGTACTTCTTGGATATTTCTTGGGGTGACACACGTGGCATCCCCAAGCTTTGATGCTTGTACTTCTTGGATATTTCTTGGGGTGACACACGTGGCATCCCCAAGCTTGAGCTTTAGTCCATCCTTCTTCTCATTACTCATTCCTTCCATACACCTGAAATTTTTCCTTCATACAAAACTTCACACAATCTTTATTAGCAACATTAGTGCACTCAAGATAATAGGTATTTAGGTTCAGTTCTAACACCAATAAACTTCCATTAAAACACTAGCTACTGTAGCACTTCCCTCAAAAAGCTCAATTCCCCAAAAGAACTCAAAAATGAACTAACAAGAAGCAAATACAGGAAATGGCAGAAATCTGTCAAAACAGACCAGTAGGTAAACACAAATTTTTTCGAAGACGTTCTGTTGCTCAAATAAAAAAGTGTTGATCTAACGAAAGTTAGATAACAACCTGGGGCAGAAGCACAAAAAATCACGCATCAAAAGGACGTACAGAGATTTTACACGAATTTTTACGGTGAAGCACAGAAATCTGTTTCGGGACAACAACTTTCCCAATCATTACTTCTCTCTCATTAGAGGTTACTCTTGGCACAAAAAGCAAATAAAAAGGATAAGGAGCTGCTATTACAGAGGTAATAACTTCCAATACTCATCTAAAACTTTTGAGTTATCTCCCATAAGTACTTTTCTTTAACGCCTTTAAGTTAGGCATGATAGTTTGAGAAGATGCTCACATAAGAAATATGAATTGAAGTAAAATAGAGCATAAAGAAGCAAATCCAAAGCACATTTAAGTCTAAACCACTTCCTATGCATAGGAATCTTGTAAAGAAACAAGTCATGAAAGCACAAAACAACAATCATAGGAAAGCAAAACAAGTGCAACTTCAAGACTTTCAACATAAAGAGGGGAACTTAATATAATTGAGATGCATAAAACCATGTTTCCCTCTCTCATAATAACTTTCAGTAGCATCATGAATAAAATTAACAATATAACTATCACATAAAACATTCTTATCATGAGCTACATGCATAAAATAATTAATACTCCCCCTATAAGCATAGCCATTCTTATTAATTGTAGTGGGAGCAAATTCAACAAAATAGCTATCATTATTATTTTCATCACCATAATCATCAAATATAGGAGGCATATTGTAATCATAATTAATTTTCTCCTCAATAGTAGGTGGATTTAAAATATCATATTCATCATTGTAATCATCGTATATTAGAGGCATAGTATCATCAAAGTAAATTTTCTCCTCCATGCTTGGGGGCCTAAAAATATCATACTCATCAAACCAGCTCCCCAAGCTTAGACTTTTCCATAGCATTAGCAATAATTGTGTCCAAAGAATTCATACTAACAACATTGCTATTAGCATGCAAATAAAGTTCCATAGGTTTTTTGATTTTCTCTTCAAACACTTCATGTCCTAACTCAAGATAAATACTATAAATCTCTCTAATTTTCTTGTTGTTTTCCATTAATCCTAACTAGTGAAACCAAGAAACAAAAGACAAAATTGCAGAATCTAAAGGAAATAACTTGGAGCACTCACACCGGAGGATGTCGGTACCTTTTACCTTACCTCCCCGGCAACGGCGCCAGAAAATAGGCGTTTTCCATGGGAGGTTCTTCTTCTTTAATCCTCCGGTGTGAATACCTTTTACCTTACCTCCCCGGCAATGGCGCCAGAAAATAGCTTGATGTCTACGCACTTCTATTCTTGTAGACAGTTGTTGGGCCTCCAAGTGCAAAGGTTTGTAGAACAGCAACAACTTTTCCTTAAAGTGGATCACCCAAGGTTTATCGAACTCAGGGAGGAAGTGGTCAAAGGTATCCCCTCTCAATCAACCCTGCAATCAAGATACAAGAAGTCTCTTGTGTCCCCAACACACCCAATACACTTGTTAGGTGTATAGGTGCACTAGTTTGGCGAAGAGATAGTGAAATACAAGTGGTATGGATAATTATAAGTGGTAACGGTGATCGAAGATAGCTTGATGGCGTGGAAGAGACTAAAGTAAAACTGAAATAAAGATGGAAGCAAGCAAACATGTAACAGATCTAGTAGCAAATGGTGTTTCAATGCTAAGAAACAAGGCCTAGGGATCATACTTTCACTAGTGAACACTCTCTCATAAATATATTATCTTCATGATACTACTCTTAACTACTCTCCGGTTGGACACTCTAATCGTTGGTAGGGCTATAACAGCACACCTCAAAGTTCGCTTTCCGCATCTAGATAACCCCACACTGTCACCTTGAGCACTAGATGGTTCCAACAAACACCACAATTTCATAGAGACATCCAACTCCAAATATAACTCATAACAAGTATTTGTAATCTCTAGCCTAAGTGCCACCATGGTGTGCATGCTGTCAACTTCACACACATGGGGAGAGCAAAGATCTATTAAAGCACTTGAGTAGCAAGGTACATCTACTAGATTACAAAGCTCATGATCACAATATGATCATGTATAGAGAGATGAACACATAGCTACTGGTAGAACCCTTAGCCTCGAGAGAGAACTACTCCCTCCTCATCATGGGAATTAGCAATGGTGATGGAGATGGTGGTGGAGATCAATGGAGATGGCTCCGGGCGCACTTCCCTGTCCCGGCAGGGTGTCGGAATAGAGACTTTCTGTCCCCCGAATCTCCCCTTCGGTGGCGGCGGCGCTGCAGAACTTTTCGTGGCTCGAGGCTTGATGATTTAGGGTTTTTGCATCGGGAGGAATATATAGGCGAAAGGGCAAGGTCGGTGGAGGCCAGAGGGGCCCACACCACCTGGTGGCGCGGCCAAGGTGGACCCGCGCCACCCTATGGTGTGGCTGGACGCTGGCCCCTCTCCGTCTCATCTTTTGGCTCCGTGATCCCCTTGGTTAAATATTGACTTTGGCTTTTGTCCCGTCCAATTCCGAGAATATTCATTTTCTCACTTTCAGGAACCAAAAACAGTAGAAAACAAGCAACTGGCACTTGGCATCTTGTTAATAGGTTAGTCCAAGAAATCATATGAAAAGTACTTCAAAGTGTGGACAAAACACAAGAAAGTAGATAAAACCAAGCATGGAACATCAAAAATTATAGATACATTTACAACGTATCACACTCATAGATGTATCGGTTCTCACGGTCGTTGTAAATCGCCCTAAAACCCCAAAACTAAGGGCAATAGCTCATGAAAACGGCCCTAAATGTGAAAACGACGAGTGCTTGGTCTTAACTCCTAAACATGTACTAGATGTGCCCTGGAACCCCAAAAGTGTGGGCAATATCTCATGAAATATGCCATAACACTCGAAAACAATGATTTTTTGTTCATATCTTTCAAACATGTATCGGGTCCTATGGTAGTTGTAAATTTCCCTGGAACCCCAAAACTATGAGCAATAGCTCAAGAAAACGGCCATAAAGCGTGCCAAGGATGAGTTTTTTGGTCATATCTCTCAAACATGTCTTGGGTCTTACGACCGTTTTAAGTCGCCCTGGAACCCCAAAAGTGTGGGCAATAGCTCATGAAAACGGCCATAAAACACAAACATGTATCGGGTCTTACGGATGTTGTAAATCGCCCTGGAACCCCAAAAGTTTGGGAAATAGCTCGTGAAAACAGTCATATAACACGAAAACAATGAGTTTTTGGTCATATATCTCAAACATCTATCGAGTTTCACTATCGGTGTAAATCGCCCTAAAACCCCGAAACTGTGGGAAATAACACATGAAAACGGCCATAAAGCGCGACAAGGACGAGTTTTTTTGTCATATCTATCAAACATGTATCGGGTTTTATGGTCATTATAAATATCCCTAGAACCACAAAAATATGGGCAATAGCTCATGAAAACGGCCGTAAACGCGAAAATGACGAGTTTTTGCTCATAACACTCAAACATGTATCGGTTCTCACGGTCGTTGTAAATCATCATAAAACCGTAAAACTAAGGGCGATAGCTCATGAAAACAGCCCTAAATGTGAAAACGGCGATTTTTTGGTCTTAACTCCCAAACATGTACCACGTGCCCCCTGGAACCCCAAAAGTGTGGGCACTATCTCATGAAAATGGCCATAAACACGAAAACGATGAGTTTTGGTCATATCGCTCAAACATGTATCGGGTCTTACGGATGTTGTAAATCGCCCTAGAGGCCCAAATGTGTAGGAAATAGCTCATGAACATGAGCATAAAATGCGAAAACAACGAGTTTTTGGTCATATCTCTCAAACATTTATTGGGTCTCACTATCGTTGTAAATTTTCCTAAAACCTCAAAACTGAGGGCAATAGCCCATGAAAATGGCCACAAAGCGCGACAAGGATGAGTTTTTGGTCATATTTCTCAAACATGTATCGGGTCTAATGGTCGTTGTAAATCGCCCTAGAACCCCAAAACTATGGGCAATAGCTCATGAAAACGGCCATTAAATGCGAAAAAAACGAGTTTTTGGTCATAACACTCACATGTCACGGTCGTTGTAAATCGCCCTACAACCTCAAAACTAAGGGCAATAACTCATGAAAACGGCCCTAAATGTGAAAACGACGAGTGTTTGGCCTTAGCTAACGTGGGTATACCTTATAGGTACTCGAGGTAGGCATATACGGTCCAGGTATGGCAGAAGCACACGACGTTACCAGGGCCCAATACAAGATTCGGGTGACTCACGGAGACTCCGTTTGCTTGCAGCACAAGACAAAGCTTAAGATAGAAGTTTGAAGGGATAAACCCTAATTTGTAACCGATTCGACCTGCTACTCGAGACCTAGCCTATCTATATAAAGGCTAGGAGGGGGTAGCGAGGAGGACAATCACAACCCTAGTTTCCACAACCATCGCCAGATTGCATCAGCGCACCCCCAATAACTTTTGACTCCCTCGATAATTCCAAGAGTAGACAAGCAGGAGTAGGGACCTCTACGAGGCCTAAATATGGGTAAACCTTGTGTCCCTATGTGCTTGTTTGCTAGCTCATGGAGGCCTTGATGCACTCGACTTTCGACGTAGAGCTCGTTGGAACCCCAAGAGGAAGGTATGATGAGCACAACAGTAAGTTTTCCCTCAGTTATGAAACCAAGGTTTAATCGAACTAGTAGGAGCAAGGAAACACCCCAAAGGTGTTACTACCTGAGCTTTGGCAGGGCGCACTACCGGTGCTAGTAGCAATGTGGAGACCTGCACAACACAACCACAGAACATTGTCCCCAACTTGCGATGAGGTTGTCAATCTCACCGTGTTTTGTGGAAAACAAAGGATTAAACATATCGACTGGAAATAAGTAAAAGTTTGCAGAAAGTAAACACAAAGCGGAAACAGTTTATAGATTGTATGTAAAGAAAAGGTACGGGATCCATAGTTCACTAGAGGTGGCTCTCCTTAGATAGATAACATGCTGGGTGAACAAATTACAGCGGGGCAATTGACAAACACCGAGAAAGCAATACATGCATATACTAATCATCTTGACTCCTCTAAGACTTGATTGGGCATTACAACATAATACATAGACCGCCATCCAACTGCATCTATGACTAATAATCCACCTTCAGGTTATCATCCGATCCCCCTCCAGTATTAAGTTGCAAGCAACAAATTATTTCTTTACGAACTGCGTGTAAAGTAAACAATAAGATTGTTCTATGAACAAAGGATTGTTGTTTTCTCCCTAGTAGCAACAACACACCTAGTACCTTTGAGATTTCTTTCACTTCCCTAGATTACCAGAGGCATGAACCCACTATCGAGCATAAATACTAACTCTTGGAGTTGCTAGCATCTACTTGGCCAAGATAGCTACTAACAACGGAAAGCATGCAAGATCTCAAATAACAAAGACATGATAGAATCAATAATCAATCTGAAATAGCATCTCAATATCCATCGGATCCCCGCAAACACAACATGTATGAATTACAAATAGATGATCTTGATCATGAACGGAGCTCACAAGATCTAAACATGAAAGCACAAAGGAGGAGAACCAGCCATCTAGCTACTACATGGATCCGTAGTCCAAGGATGAACTACTCACGCATCAGACCGTAGGCTTGCATGGTGATGAAGAAGGCCTCCAGGGTGAATTCCCCTCTCCGGCAGGCTACCGGGAAGAGCTTCAGATCCCTCCCGATCTAGGGATGGAGATGAAGGCGGCTACAAACTCTTTCGTGGAGTTTTGATCGGGTACTTAGGGTTTTCATCCCGAGGGCAATATATAGGCGGAAGGAGAGGCCGAGGGGGTGCCGGGAGCCACCATACCACCCCCTGGCGCCGGCCTAGCCTGGCCGCACGGCCAGGTGGTGTGGCCGGCCCCTGGCCCTTCTCCGTCTCGTTTTTTGGCACTTGATCACTTCCGGAAAAATAGGCACTTTGGCTTTTGTCCCGTCCAATTCCGAGAATATTCATTTTCTGACTTTCCTGGAACCAAAAACAGCAGAAAACAGGCAGCTGGCACTGTGGCTCTTGTTAATAGGTTAGTCCAAGAAATCATATGAAAAGTACTCCAAGGTTGGAACAAAACACAAGAAAGTGGATAAAAAAAAGCATGGAACATAAAAAATTATAGATACATTTGCAATGTATCAACATCCCCAAGCTTAACTCCTGCTCCTCCTCGAGTAGGTAAGTGATAAAAAGAAAGAATAATTTTTGAGGTGACATGCACCATCAAAGACTTGATCAAAGTATTTGCAAAACATTCAAAGCTGGGATCATAGTACTTCAATCATAACATGAAAGACAAAGTTCTAGCAATAAGCAAAGAAACTATGATGCAACATGAAAAGGCACAAACAAAAGATTCATGAATAACAATGCTTTGCAAGAAGTTTGTTTGTTTCACATAAAGAAAACATAGCATAATAGTATTCAGCTTGTCCCTCAATAGAGTAGCAAATATAAATGCATATGGCACCTTCAAAGTTCATAAGAGTGACTAGATACAATAGTTTAAAACAAGCAATAACAAGTTATGCATCAATCAACTAGTCTTGGGACAATGCACATAGAACTAAGAATGGCCACTATGCTCTCAAAGTAGGTGCATAAAGGTAGAAGGTGCTGACTCAATATAATGGTGGAAGAAAGGCCTTTTGTAAAAGGAAGTAGGGATTCAAGTCTCAAAAAGAGCTTCCAAAAATTATGGTACTTATAGTTTTCAGCTCTCATTGCCCCTATCATAAGCATCTTGAAGGTGATTAAGGTTAAAGTGACACAACTAAGAGGATATGCTTGACAAGTTATAAACCGAAATCTCATGCCCCTTACTTACAAAGACCGATCCTCATGCTACTCAACTTCAGTCACGAGTAAGCTCTTGTCATTGTAAGTATATGTGTATCATATACGAGAGCTTTCCCATAATCAAAATGACAAGGCAAGCAGACAATGAGCATCTCAGCGATCTTTTTATTTGCTATTTTTATTGAGGATGCTTCATAGAGTGCTCATTATGGTGATGCTGCAAGTTTCCAACATGATTAGGCATGGCTTAGGCTAGCGACCCAGGCGTTTCTCTAACACACATACAAACTCCATGATCTTACAAGTTCCACTTTTATTTCACACCGCCGGGATCCGTAAGCAAAAGAACATGATATCAACGGGGTACAAAGTACAAGTGCAATGTTGAAAGCGTTCCCCATGAAACATGGTTCTGCTAATTTCAACTTATAAAGCGCAAGAATATATGCAACAAAGAAGGACCTAATGGTTCAAGTTTATTAGAGGCAAAAAGTAAAGTGTGGCATCAAGTTCGTGAGAGCTTTAAGCACTAGTTTTCTAATAACAAGTAAGTTAAACAAAAGCATGAATATACTTGGAATAACATAAGATAGTAGGTAGGTATGGTGGACTCTTTGGAATAACTTGGTTTAGGGAGTTGGATGCATGAGTGGAACTTATACTTTGTTGTGGAGGCTAGCAAAAGACTGGGAGCGACAAACTAAGAGAGCAATAATGGCCATAATCATGCAGAGCGACAACACATCATTGATCAAAGCATAAAGTGATACTACAAGTTGAAAACTAAAGGATCATAAAGGCTATGGTGACTTTGGATAGTCATAACATGGTGTGAGCATGCGCCAAGTCAACCCAAATAAAGCATCAAAGGAGAATACCACTATACTATGCTTTAATATGCTAAAACAACGCATGATTCATCCAAAGCACATTAAGCAATATCAATTGTTTATAACAAGTCATGCTACAACAAAGAATACTAAGCATAAAGCCAAAACAATATCAAGCATGGCATGATAAAGCATATGCCACGGTGAAAAACCAGCTCTTTTTACCACATAAGCATGAACTTTCCTACTCTTTTCCAAACCAAACCAAACTATTTGCAAACCAAATGTATGAAAGAGGGGGTTCAACCAATTTATTCACAAAACTAAGAAAACCAAGCAAACTAGAAACCAAAGCAAAATCGAAAAAGAAGACACTCCAGGAACAACACAACTGTGCATGAAACAATAAAAATGAAGCGTTTGGAAGAAACCTGGGATTTTTATTGATGAAGAAGGGGATGTCTTGGGCATCCGAAAGCGTTGACGCTTATACTTCTTGGATATTTCTTGGGGTGACACGCGTGGCATCCCCAAGCTTGAGCTTTAGTCCATCCTTCATCTCATTACTCATTCCTTCCATACACCTGAAAATTTTCCTTCATATAAAACTTCACACAATCTCATTAGCAACATTAGTGCACTTAAGATAAATAAGTCTTAAGGTTCAGTTCTAACACCAAATAAACTTCTATTAGCACACTAGATACTGTAGCACTTCCCTCAAAAAGCTCAATTCCCCAAAAGAACTCAAGAAGGAACTAACAAGAAGCAATTGCAGAAAATGGCAGAAATCTGTCAAAACAGACCAGCAGGTAAAGACGAATTTTTTCGAATACGTTCTGTTCCTCAAATCACAAAGTGTTGAACTAACTAAAGTTAGATAACAACCTGTGGCAGAAGCACAAAAAATTACAGCTCAATAGGACATACAGATCTCTCTCACGAATTTTTAGGGTGAAGCACATAAATCTGTTTCGGGACAGCAACTTTTCCAATCATTACTTCTCTCTCATTAGAGGATACTCTTGGCGCAAAAAGCAAATAACAAGGATAAGGAGAGGTTATTACAGAGGTAATAACTTCTAAGACTTATCTAAAACTTTTGGGTTATCTCCCAATAAGTACTTTTCTTTAATGCCTTTAAGTTAGGCATAAGAAGCAAAGAAAAAATCAAGTGTTCTCAAATGAAGAAGCATTAAAACCAACTTTATTGCCCTTACCTCTCTTACTTTTATTCTTAACCTTGGGGAAAATATGATTGTTTGGTGGAGAAGAAAGGTGCATGGTCCCCTTTCCCACATGTATTATTGCTCCAAGGAGTTCTAATAGGGACCTTCCAAGTGTAATTTGTCCTTTTCCTGCACATTCAATAACAATATAATCAATAAAAATCGTTTTCCCAAGGATCTTTGTAAACACTCCTTCAGCTATTACAAGAGGTAATATGGTAGTATTATTAGTAAGAGTTATTTCTTTTCCTCCTTCAATGAGCCCCCAAGTATTAAGAGATTTATAAGTATCTTTGGGCATAAGGCAAAATTCAGACATGATATCACAGCGAGCTTGAAAAGTTTCAGTGTTCATCTCATTCTTTACTGTAGGGAACCACTTTGATGGTTCAGAGTTTTTTGGAACATAATCGTGATGCTCCCTAAGCGTATTATAGCAACTTTCTAGTCTAGTAATGCTAGCCTCAAGAGTGTCCAACCTGGCAAATATTTTTGCGAAAGAAGTATCAGTTTGGCTAGGCAAGTTGTAAGTGAGGATCAATTTATTTATAGCATTAATAGCATCATCCTCATTACAATGGAGGAAATCTCCTCCCACAACAGCATCTAAAGAATATCTCTAGAAAAGAGCAATTCCAAGGTAAAAACTGCTAAAGAACAAGCTTTGAGTCATTTTAGGCAAAGTTTTTTCATGTAGATCAGAGATTCTAGACCAAGCTTCCTTAAAACTTTCCTCAATTCCTTGTTTAAAAGTGAAAATCATATCCTCGGGTGACATAGTGATTGGAGCAAGGCTAGACATAGTGACAACTTAGGATAGGAACTATTTTTTTTGTGTTTTTCAAATAAGAAAGCAAACAAGTAAAACTAATTTTTTTGTGTTTTTGAAGAACAAAACAAGCAAACAAAGAAAAAAGAAAACGAAGCAAAACAAAAACAAAGAGAGATTGGTTATGAGGGACTCCCCTTCTGAACATGTACTTGACTCCCCGGCAACAGCGCCAGAAAAGATCTTGATGCGCTCGACTTTCGACGTAGAGCTCGCTGGGAACCCCAAGATGAAGGTATGATGAGCATAGCAGTAAGTTTTCCCTCAGTTATGAAACGAAGGTTTAATCAAACCAGTAGGAGCAAGGAAACACCCCAAAGGTGTTACTAGCTGAGCTTTGGTAGGGCACACTACCGGTGCTAGTAGCAACGTGGAGACCTGCACAACACAACCACAGAACTTTGTCCCCAACTTGCGATGAGGTTGTCAATCTCACCGTGTTTTGCGGAAAACAAAGGATTAAACGTATCGAATGGAAAGAAGTAAAAGTTTACAGAAAGTAAACACAAAGCAGAAACAATTTATAGATTGTATGTAAAGAAAAGGACCGGGATCCATAGTTCACTAGCGGTGGCTCTCCTTAGATAGATAACATGCTGGGTGAACAAATTACAGCGGGGCAATTGACAAACACCGAGAAAGCAATACATGCATATACTAATCATCTTGATTCCTCTGAGACTTGATTGGGCATTCCAACATACTACATAGACCGCCATCCAACTGCATCTATGACTAATAATCCACCTTCAGGTTATCATCCGAACCCCCTCCAGTATCAAGTTGCAAGCAACAGATTATTGCTTTACGAACTGCGTGTAAAGTAAACAATATGATTGTTCTATGAACAAAGGATTGTTGTTTTCTCCCTAGTAGCAACAACACAGCTAGTACCTTAGAGAATTCTTTCACTTCCCAGATTGCCAGAGGCATGAACCCACTATCGAGCATAAATACTAACTCTTGGAGTTGCTAGCATCTACTTGGCCAAGATAGCTACTAACAACGGAAAGTATGCAAGATCTCAAATAACAAATACATGATAGAATCAATAATCAATCTGAAATAGCATCTCAATATCCATCGGATCCCCACAAACACAACATGTATGAATTACAAATAGATGATCTTGATCATGAACGGAGCTCACAAGATCTAAACATGAAAGCACAAAGGAGGAGAACCAACCATCTTGCTACTACATGGATCCGTAGTCCAAGGATGAACTACTCACGCATCACACCGTAGGCTTGCATGGTGATGAAGAAGGCCTCCAGAGTGAATTCCCCTCTCCGGCAGGCTGCCGGGAAGAGCTTCAGATCCCCCCCGATCTAGGGATGGAGATGACGGCGGCTACAGACTCTTTCGTGGAGTTTTGATCGGGTACTTAAGGTTTTCGTCCCGAGGGAAATATATAGGCGGAAGGAGAGGCCGAGGGGGTGCCGGGAGCCACCACACCACCCCCTGGCGCGGGCCCAGCCTGGCCGCGCGGCAAAGTGGTGTGGCCGGCCCCTTGCCCTTCTCCGTCTCGTTTTCTAGCACTTGATCAGTTCCGGAAAAATAGGCACTTTGGCTTTTGTCCCGTCCAATTCCGAGAATATTCATTTTCTGACTTTCCTGGAACCAAAAACAGCAGAAAACAGGCAGCTGGCACTGTGGCTCTTGTTAATAGGTTAGTCCAAGAAATCATATGAAAAGTACTCCAAAGTTGGAACAAAACACAAGAAAGTGGATAAAACCAAGCATGGAACATCAAAAATTATAGATACATTTGCAATGTATCAGGCCTCCAGTGATCCCTCCTTCTCCAAAACCCAAGTCGATAACAATGGGCATTGATGAGTTGAACCCTCGTCAATTGGCACCGTTTGTGGGAAGTGGGAGTGCTGATGTCGCGGCTTACTCGGCCCCGTCAACTACGATCTATAACTCTCCAACAACGGAGATTCGCCAACTCTTCGACGCTTTCGACTTCACCATCCACACACCGGCCACTCGCCTGGATTTCGAGTCCATGGTCGATAGAGATCAGCCTGGAGACCGTCGGGCCGCCGTGCACCGATCTACGATCGTGTGCCTGAGACTATTCGAGGCCGCCCTCATCAAGGAGCCAATACCGGAGCCGAAGAAAAGAAAAGCTCTGGACAAGTATTACTATTCATACTCCTCCAATGACGACATCCATGATCTGTCACGACGATGCCGCTCACGGCGGCACGACTCCAACTACGACGCACGTGATGACATCACATAGCGCAAGATCGACTAGATGCGCCCAAGACACGCCCGTTCAACTGACTCAGATGATGACGAGATAGAGCTCTGCGGCGCTAGGTGCTTTAGCAGAACCATCAGGCAAAAGCGAATGCCTAAGGGGTTCAAACTCCCGTTGGAAAATCAGAAAGTCGATGGCCTACAGGACCCGAATATCTGGCTGGAGGATCATATCTCCTCCGTTAGGCTGCATGGCGGGAGCTTGAGCACAGCAATGCAATGCCTCTAGCTACAGCTGCAAGGCGCCACCCATGCATGGCTCAACAATCTCCCACGCAGATTAATTCGCAGCTGGGAAGAGCTATTCTACAGCTTCTTGCGAAACATCAAGGGCATTTACAAAAGGCCCGCATCAATCGAGGAGCTAAGAGGCTGCCACTAGAAGTTTGGAAAATCTTTGTGCCCGTACATCCAGAGATGGTCCATCATCAAGAACTCCACAGTAGACATCTCTGACGATCGTGCAATCGACGCGTTCAACGGCGGCGTGCGTTGTAGAGAACTCATGGAGGAGCTAGGACGCTCAAAGCCCAAGACAATCGACCACCTGATGGAGATCGTGAATCGTGGGCCAATGGAAAGGATTCGGTGAAAAACAGTACCTACTCCGATGAAGACGACGACCTTGAGCGCAAACGCGATTGCCGAGGGAAACATCGAATACGCATCTACGAGGACCACGAAGAGGTCGACATGGTCATGGCTGGCTACGTCGACAAATGCGTCGACAACCACAACAGTGGATACCGCGACAGCGGGAAAACCACACAAGTGTGGCAGCGCCGCACTCACGATGAAGCACCTGGAATATCCATCTAGGACAAACTCTCAGGACCGTGCAACGTACACTTCTACATCGACAAGCACGATGGCAAGAAAAAGTCGAGCCACCTTCTCAAGGACTGCCGCGAGTTCCTCAAACTCCACGAAGGCCTGGCCCAGATGAATTGTGACGTGATCAACCAGGGCTATGGAGCTGACCCGGGGCTGTAGCTCATGGAGCACCAACACCGCCACTCGGGCCAACACCACCTGGGGCTGCACCAGTCCAGAACCATGGAGGCGAGCCGTAACCGCGAGTGCTGGGCAACATGGGGATGATCCAAAATGGGTGTTCCTCAATTCGAGTGCAGAAGGCAATCACTCGCCAAGTCATTTTGGGGACCAACTCTCTTCCCTCCACCACTAAGTACCTCAGTGGAAGCGAGTCCTGCATCACCTTAGACAACCATGACCACCTGCGGCAAGTACCTCGCCTAGGCCACTGTCCCCTCGTACTCGAGGCACAAATTGGGGGCTTCGAGACGAGTAGCGTCTTCATGGACGGCGGAAGTGGCATCAACCTCATGTTCGCAAATACCTTGCACGCGATGAGGATCCCCCTGACATGTCTGGAAGTCTCAGATACAATGTTCACGGCATCGTCCCGGGGATGGGCCTGTACCCCCTGGGCAAGATCAGCCTCGACGTCATCTTTGGCACACCACAAAACCTTCGGCGAGAGCGAAGTTGTCGACTGGCCTTCACAGTACCACTACATCCTCAAACGTGTCGTTTTTGCAAGGTTCATGGAGGTATCACACTATACCTACCTGCAGATGAAGATGCCAGGCCCAAACAGCGTCATCACAATCAACGGAAGCTTCGAGAGGTCTGACAGCTGCGATAGGGAATTCAACAGAATATCCTAGTCCTTCGGCATGCAAGAGGAACTCGCAAGGTTGAAGGAGTCGACAGACAATAGTCTGCCTCCCCTGAGCAAGCCAAGCACACCTGACCTAACCTTCGACTCATCGGTGCACACCAAGAAAGTACAGGTCCACCCAACGGACCCGACCAAGACGGCCCTCATCGCCAACAACTTGAGTTCCGCATAGGAACTTGCGCTCGTCGAATTCCTCCATGAGCACTGGGAAATCTTCGCCTGGTGTCCTGCTAACATGCTCAGGGTTCCCAGGGAATTCGCCGAGAACTCACTCAACGTAAATCCAAACGCAAGGCTAGTCAGGCAAAGAATACGGTGACCATCTAAACCACGAGCAAAAGTGGTCGGTATGGAAGTCAATAGACTCCTCAACGCAAAATTCATACGTGAAATCAAGGAAAGCACCTGGCTAGAAAATCTAGTGCTTATGCCTAAAAAGGATACGAATATCCTACGGATGTGCGTGGACTTCACCTCCTTGAACAAACACTGCCCAAAGTATCACTTCCCATTGACACGGATCGATCAAATAATTGACTCCACCATTGGATCTGTGCGCCTCTGCTTCATGGACGCCTACTCAGGCTACAATCAGATTCGAATGAAAGAGGAAGACCATGAGAAAACAATGTTTACAACACCCTTTGGCGTGTTCTGCTACAACACAATGCCCTTCGGGCTAAAAACAGAGGAGCCACCTATCGGCGGTGTATGTAGGCCTTCCTCAAGAACCAACTTAATCACAATATCCAGGTCTAGATCGATGAAATCGTCATCAAAACAAGGGAGGAAGATGTGTTACTCGACAACCTCCGCGAGACCTTCGATAATCTCGATCGCTACAGGATCATGCTCAATCCGGACAAACGCGCCTTCGGCGTACCATCTGGGCAACTTCTCGGGTATCTCATCTCTGCTAGAGGGATCGAGGCAAACCCGAAGAAAATAAAAGCCATACTAGCCATGGAGAAGCCGAAGAACGTAAAAGGTGTCCAACAACTATCTAGGTGAATCGCGACGCTCTGTCGCATGGGCAAAAAGGCACTGCCTTTCTACCAACTTCTCCACAAGGCTGACAAATTCGAGCGAACCAATGAAGCACAAGAAGAATTCGATGAACTCAGGCTTCTGCTGTCTACCACGCCAGTATTGGTGACACCGCACGAGAAAGAGCCGCTACTGTTGTACATCTCCGCCACCAACCACGTGGTAAGCACCGTGCTCATGGTGGAACGAGCAATAGAAAACAAAGACCACGGGGTACAATGCCCAGTCTACTACCTCAGCGAGGTGCTCACGCCTACAAAGCAGCGGTACCCGCACTACTAGAAGCTGGCGTATGGCGTCTTTATGATGGCCAGTCGACTGCGCCACTACTTCCAGGAGCACCCAATAGTGCTGGTGTTTGACGCCCCGCTCGGGGACATACTCAACAATCTTGACGCCTTTGGACGAGTCACGCTCTAGGGAATCGAACTATCTCCGCAAGACATCACATATGAGAAGCGCAACATGATCAAATCGCAAGTTCTCCTGGACTTCCTCGTGCATTGGATGGAGAACCATCTCCCCGACAAGCCAGACAGGTACTACCTATGGACAATGCACTTTGACGGATCCAAGCAAAAGGAAGGAGTTGTTGCAGGTGTCATACTAACATCACCCCAAGGTGACATGATGAGGTACGTTCTGCGAATGCTGTTCACTGCGTCCAACAACGAAGCTGAATACGAAGCCTTGCTCCATGGGATGCGGATGGCAAAAGCCTATGATGCCAAGCGACTCGTCATATACGGAGACTCCAAACTGGTGGTCAACCAAACAATGAACAAGTGCGATGCTCTGAGCGACAACATGATCGCCTACAGCGACCTCTATGACACACTTGGCGAAGATTTCTTCGGCTGCGAGCTACGACACGTTCATCGTGAAAGCAATGAGGAGGCAGACACACTCGCCAGCATCGGCTCCACCTATGCCCCAGTGCCACCTGGAGTATTTCTAGAGTGCATCTGCGAACGCTCCATCAAGCCCAAGGCTCTAGCGAAGAAAACAAGCACGCTAACGGACTCGGGGGATACGCCACCTGAAATGGCCTCGATGACACGGAGCCAGCCTTAGGACTCGAAGGTCCCATGGAGGTTGTGATGATCGAGCCATCCTAGACGCAACCATATGTCACATACTTGCTCAACAAAAGGCTACCTGACTGATGCGAGTCATATAGCGCGACGATCCTAGGCATTCGCCCTCATCAATGGCGAACTATACAAGCGCAACATCACAAGAGTACTTCAGCGGTGCATCTCCAACGGAGATGACAGAGCAATCGTCCTCGGCGGCCACTATGCTGGCAGTCAGGCCCTTGTCACCAAAGCTCTACGAGCAGGATTCTACTGGCCAACAGCCATGCGCGACGCTGAGGATATAGTCCAGCATTGCAACGCCTCTAGTGATTCATGGACAAGCCACATGCACCTGGCGCAGAACTCAGGCCAATACCCGTGGCTTGTCCCTTTGCACAATGGGCACTCGACATGATTGGCAAGATCTAGAGATCCTCACGAGGAGGATACGTCTACCTCCTAGTCGCGGTCGACAAATTCACCAAGTGGATCGAGGCCATGCCGGTGCCAACGCCATCAAGTTCTTCGAGTGCATCATCTTCCGCTTCGGGTGCCATATAGCATCATCACGGACAACGGGACGAATTTCACTTCAAAGGTGTTCCAGGATTTCTACGAGAACATGGGAATCAACATCAGCTACACCTCGGTGGCGCATCCCCAGACTAACGATCAAGTCGAAAAGGCCAATGGCCTCATCTGCGGCGGGATCAAGGATAGGCATCTCCGACCACTCAAAAAAGTTGTCGGATGCTATCCAGATGAGGTGCATTCAGTTCTATGGAGCCTGTACACAACTCCGAACAGCACCACAGGCTACACTCTGTTCTTCATGGTACATGGCGCCGAGGCAGTACTACCGTAGAGGTGCGCTACAAGGCCCCACGGGTGGTAGCATACAGCGAGGCAGAATCAACCCTCGCACTCGAAGATTTCATCGACCTCCTCGACGAGGCACACGAGATTGCAGCAGAGAGATCCACGATCTACCAGTAAAACCTCCACAACTACCACAGTAGAATGCTACGCCCCAGATCCTTGGAGATGTCATGCAGCTATCCCAGAAGTAATCCCAGGTGGAGCCTATCACCTTAAAGATGTAGAAAGTGGAGTCGCATACTCCAATCCCTGGAATGTCACGCAGCTGCGTCGCTTCTACCCCTAGATGTTTTTACTTTGCATATAAGGCTATTCAGCTAGGATACTTAGCCACACATTGTACCACATGATATTCTCTGAATAAATAAACCTAAGTTACCCAAACCCTGTGTTCTTCTGCTTTCCTTGCAATTATTTCACTCTGGGGCTATGCCACCCTTTACATCTCATTCCACGAACAACACAGTATCCTGAGTAGCTGACGTACTACCAATCGAACACTTGATAACACCAACCCAGCTGCAACGCACCTGATAGGTTGGCAAGGTGCTAAGATGAATATATGTCAGGCTAATGAAAAGGACCTGTACCTTACAATACACTCGAAAAAAATGCAAAGCTAGCAAGATCTTTACACATTAATGGGTATCAAACACACCCAGCACAATCATATGAATTTTACAACACCTATACATCTATGTGTAGGATACAAACTACGCTACTGCTGCAACAGGAGAACATTTGTTTGATCTTCAAAGAAATCGTTGATATCCTCAATCGTCTGGTAGTAGGGGGCCATGTTCCAGGTCATCCCTTCTAGTGGCGGCGGCGTCCCAGCGGCAACAGCCGCGAGATCAACATCTGGTCGATGCAATCGAACAAGCACCAACGCAACCTTGGCACCTGTGACCAGTTTTTGGTGCAAGCACTCGCGGACCACGCTGATATCTTGAAACTTTGCCAGCAGAGCTAGCAAGCTTGATGGAACCATGTCCAGAGGAAACATCACTTGAAAGATATGACTAAGGCACGACTATGTCTTCTTCAAACATTGAAGCACTCGCGAGCCATGATCCTGTAGCGTCGCCAACGCGACTGCACGGTCACGATCCACCCAGAAGTAACCACTAGCTTGCAGCTGCTCCTGGGTCAGATTGTGTAGGCGAATGGCAACCCGATCCCTCTCATCCTGCGGATGATGAGCACTAACAACTAGAAGAAGCAAAAGAAGAGCATAATACAAAGCATTGCCGCGAATGGCCAAAGAAAAGAAGAGCATAACACTTAAATTGCTCATTCAATTGTGCAACCTCGTAGAGGAGATACTTCTCGCAAGCAGTGGATTTCTCAGCCTTCGACTTCCACACGTCCGCGTTACCGCGGAAAATGGGCAACTCTCACTCCAATTTCTTTATGCGATCATGCAGTCGTGCAAGCAGCGACAGCTCCTCCACTCTTGAACGTGGTTGTGCCACCGTTTCATTCGTGGGAGGAGAGTTAGGAGGACCACTCGCAGGACCTTATTACAGCCAAACAAGAGGCAAATAAGACTAAGCATACATCAACAAGGAGTGCATTCAAAGATCAGCAAAGTTTCAAAAGTGGGTACCCCCACAAAATAAGGTTTATCATAAGAAAAGCTAAGGTATTACAACTAGCAGCTAAGGCATGCTCTACTTTTTTGGCTTGGACTTCAGGGAGTTCTTCGAATCTGTGGCAGTCTCCGACGCCATAGACTTCCCAGTCGTAGCCCCAGATGCCGCAGCCTTCGCACTCTTCAGTCGCCATAGCTAAGCAAAGTAAGCAGCGACTGTATCAATAAGCCCAGGCCCGTACTTAATGCACCTAGTGGTGAAAGGCTGGAAGACTACCTCCTGGCCATATGCCTTGACTGGCATCGCTAACGAAAATCGCTAGGGTCTAGTTCCACGCCGTGGGCTTGCGCCATCGTGAGTGGCATAGTCATGCCGATAGACCTCTACGAATTCTTAAAGTCGGCCAACGCCTGGGCATCAAAAATCACGCCAGCGGCATCTAAAGAAAACACATGTCAGCAAAACACAATATGAAGACAAAAAATACATGAAAAATACAAGAAAGGCAGTGTCGTACCTCAAAGTGCCTTCGTGACTGAGAAGAGTTGTTCTACAAACAACTTTTCCCTATCAGCAGTAGAGGAGCGCAAATCTTCCTCATGTTTATGCGACTCCTGTAGGGCCTCGACCACTGTGTCGTGTTTCTTCACCACCGCGGCAAGTGCCTTCTCGAGGGCATCAACACGATGGAGAAGTTCATTATGCTCACCTAAAAAAGGATATAAACATGGAAAAATGAATCGCCAATCTCTACACCACATAATGGAGAGAACAGTTCAAGACTAACCTTGGAAGGCGCAATGGCGGTTATCTAGCAGGGCATGCTGTCGACCCAAGGACATGATTTGCCTAGCGAGGCGAGTGGAATCCTTCATGACATGCTACAAGAAAATAGAAGCAGTGTGAGCGTTAATACAAAATTTCAGTGCCAACAACACGAAGAAAACTCACGTGTTACTCTAGGGACTCTGAAGATTCTTGCAGACTCGATGTCCGGACAACAACTTCATGCTCCCCAACATGGGGAGAGCTCGAAGAATGCACGCCGAAATGTGCCGGCACCAGAGGATAAGGAGATTGCACTACCACCTCCTTATTCGTGGAGTTTGCGACTCTGGACTCCTTAACAAATTCGTAATCTTCGGAGGATGACGATGCCGTATGACTACAAAGAATCCATCACCAACTCAGAAGGGGAGAAAAATTTAAGAAAGGCAAGACAAACTCGAAAGAATAAAGACTTACCCGTCAAAAATTTTGAGGTCAAAGGAATCACCAGACGATTCCTTTGGCAAGCTCAGCTTCTTCCAAGAGGGGAGAGCCATGGCACGCACGAGCATGGCAGCGATTGGCTCCTCTGTAGCAGTAGAAGGATCCTCCGGCGTTGACGGTGAGGAGGCATCCGAGCCCTCGCTACGGGAATGCTTGCGAGTCCCATGATCACTGGACTCGTGGGCTCCTTATTCCTGCCCAACAGGGACGGTGGAGCCCGACTCTTCCTCTTCCTCCACTTCACGCGGGATAACTCCTTCAGGATGAGGAGGCAAACTGGCAGCCACTTTCTAGTCCTACAATCAGAAGAAGCATCAGCATATTAAGCACCTAACAAGCAATCAAAAATCAAGAAAACTTAGTAGAAGAAATCCACCTCAGGTGGAGGATTGCTGGTGCAGAATGGAGGCACGACTGATTCGCCTAGGAGATCCTCCTTGGCGGTGTACTTGGTCACCAGCCGCAACCTCCTGACCACTTCACCCGAAGAAATGTCCTCCGCAGAATGCGAGTGACATCGCCAGTATCGATCTAGTGGTACATCGCATGCGCCCTGGCTTTAGAGGTTGTACACGACGACGAAACCATGTGTGAATGAGTTTAACGCCACCCTCTTTCTTGCCTATGCGACGTTCGAGGTTGCAGACATGCTGATACAGCATCTATGTTTCCTCGACTTCGCCGGGCATCACGACATTCTTCAAGGATCGCCTCCTCTTGTAGATCGCCACCGGATCAAAAGGCCCGATTCTGTAGTGCTCTCCATCGGCCTTCTGGTCACGGATGTAGAACCACTTAACCCTCCACCCTTGGACGGACGCGGTGAGCTTGATGGAGAAATAAGTAACATTGGAGTCGATATGGATCATATAGCCTCTTACGTCGTAGAGTACCGAACCCGACCCCGACTGACGTTTGAGCTTAGAGAGTTTCTTAAAGAGACCAAAGTGTGGGTTGATTCCGAGCCAGCACTCAAAAAGAGTTAAGAAGCAGGAGTTGTGGAGGATAGAGTTTGGGGATAGCTGATGCAGCTGGAGCCCGTAGAAGCAAAGAAGACCACTAACAAACGGATGCAGGGGGAGAGAGACCGCGAATGATGAACGCAAGGAACATCACTCGGAAACCTGCAGGAGGACTGGCGATTACCTCTTTACCGGTACGCGAGAGTCATCCTCTGTGGGAAGAATCGCTCCATCTTGGCGCTGGATGAACAACTTCGATGGCTTGATGATCGATGGGAGCCATGACCCATTGGTGACACGAATGCCTGCACCTTTCTTCTTCCCCACCGCGGTAGGAGCACTGGTGCCCGTGGTGGTGGCACTTTTCTTCTTGGGCGCCACAATGGCGGAGCAGATCCAGTGGCGGCGTCTCCCTTCTACTTGCCCATCTTGCGCTACTCGTGCAAGCGCAGGAAGTAACTAGAGAAGGTGCGGAGTTGGTCCAGTGCCACAAAGGAGCGGTGAGCAATGGAACAGCAAGAACAGAAATGGCGGAGATGCACGAGATAGAAGAAGATGTGGGGTAATTACCGCACGGTGAACCCCTACTTAAGCTCACTGCAGATGCCATCCAACGGCCAGGACAAGATCAACCCAGCCCGTGGCGCGCATCGACGTCGACACGTGGAAAGGGTAGTCTACAAACCGTCGTGCACTCTGCCCATTACGCGCAAGAATCAAGGAGATACAGTTAAAACCAGAAGATTACGCACACCTGGTCAAATCCAAGTCAGAGAATGGGACCCACTACTCGTCGCGTCCCGTCAAAGCCGCTCACGCGAGTAGCTGAGCTCATTTCATCATCAACACTGACGTCATTAACTCCAACATGAGCAACTTTTTGACTGCTTTAGTCCTTAGTCGAGTCTTCAACCCGACCAAGCACTCAGGGGCTACTCCTAACAGGAACACTAGCCGCGCACCCGAGGAATTTTTTTCTACGACATTGAAGAACCCTTCACTCGAATCAACGATTTGATTGTGGACTTCGGGTTACTCCCACAGGGAGTGCTAGAAGCATATTCGACTGAAACAAGCAAAAGATGACAACAGTCGCAAAGTTCTTATAGTCCCCACTCGAGTCTATGACTCGAGTAGGCACTCAGGGGCTACTCCCATAGGGAGCGCTAGTCGTGCATCCTATGATTTTTTCTTACACATAACTACGTGTTGACTTCATAAATCCCTATGACATCAATCAAAGCACTCAAAAATATGCTCAGTTGTGCACTCGAATCTGAGATTCAACTAGACACTCGGGGGCAACTAACGTGGGTATACCTTACAGGTACTCGAGCTTGGCATATACGGTCCAGGTATGGCAGAAGCCCACGGTGTTACCAGGGCCCAATACAAGATTCGGGTGACTCACAGAGACTTTGATTGCTTGCAACACAAGACAAAGATTAAGATAGAAAGTTTGAAGGGACAAACCCTAATATGTAACCGACTCGACCTGCTACCCGAGACCTAGCCTATCTATATAAAGGCTAGGAGGGCGTAGCGAGGAGGACGGTCACAACCCTAGTTTCCACAACCATCGCCAGATTACATCTGCGCACCCGCTCTAACTTTCGACTCCCTCGATAATTCCAAGAGCAGACAAGCAGGAGTAGGGACCTCTACGAGGCCTGAACCTGGGTAAACCTTGCTTCCCTGTGTCCTTGTTTTCTAGCCGATTGATGCCTCCAGTGCTCTCTCCTCCAAAACCCAAGTCAATAACAATGGGCATGGATGAGTTGAACCCTTGTCAACTCCCAAACATGTACCAGATGCGCCCTGGAACCCCAAAAGTGTGGGCAATATCTCATGAAATAGGCTATAACACTCGATAACAACGAGTTTTTGTTCATCTTTTTCAAACATGTATCGGGTCTTACGGCAGTTGTAAATCACCATGGATCCCCAAAACTGTGGGCAATAGCTCGTGAAAACAAACATAAAGGCTGACAAGGATGAGCTTTTCGTCATATCTCTCAAACATGTATCGGGTCTTACGGATGTTGTAAATCGCCCTAGAACCCCAAAAGTTTGGGCAATAGCTCATGAAACAGTCATAAAACATGAAAATGACGAGTTTTTGGTCATATATCTCAAACATCTATCGGATCACACATTAAAATGGCCATTAAACGCGAAAAAGACGAGTTTTTGGTCATAACACTCACACATGTATCGGTTCACGCGGTCGTTGTAAATCGCCCTAAAACCCCAAAACTAAGGGCAATAGCTCATGAAAACAGCCCTAAATGTGAAAATGACTAGTGTTTGGTCTTAACACCCAAACATGTACTAGATGCGCCCTAGAACCCCAATAGTGTGGGCAATATCTCATGAAATAGGCCATAACACTCGAAAACAACGAGTTTTTAAGGTAGTTGTAAATCGCCTTGGAACCCCAAAACTGAGGGCAATAGCTCATGAAAACAGCCATAAAGCCCGACAAGGACAAGTTTTTGGTCATATCTCTCAAACATGTATCAGGTCTTATGGCCATTGTAAATCGCCCTGGAACCCCAAAGTGTGGGCAATAGCTGATGAAAACGGCCATAAAACATGAAAACGACGAGTTTTTTGTCATACCGCTCAAACATGTATCGGGTCATACGGATGTTGTAAATCGCCCTAGAACCCGAAAAGTTTGGGAAATAGCTCATGAAAACAGTCATAAAACACTAAAACGACGAGTTTTTGGTCATATATCTCAAACATCTACCGGGTTTCACTATCGGTGTAAATCGCCCTAAAACCCCGAAACTGTGGGCAATAACCCTTGAAAATGGCCAAAAAGCGCGACAAGGAGAAGTTTTTGGTCATATTTCTCAAACATGTATCGGATCTAATGGTCGTTGTAAATCGCTCTAGAACCCCAAAACTATGGGCAATAGCTCACGAAAGCGGCCATTCAACGCGAAAACGATGAGTTTTTGGTCGTAACACTCACACATGTGTTAGTTCTCACGGTCGTTGTAAATCACCCTAAAACCCCAAAACTATGGGCAATAGCTCATGAAAACGTCCCTAAATGTGAAAACGACGATTGGTTGGTCTTAACTCCCAAACATGTACTAGATGCGCCCTGGAACCCCAACAGTGTGGGCAATATCTCATGAAATAGGCCATAACACTCGAAAACGACAAGTTTTTGTTCATATTTTTCAAACATGTATCGGGTCTTATGGTACTTGTAAATCACCCTAGAAACCATAAACTGTGGGCATTAGCTCATGAAAATGGCCATAAAGTGCGACAAGAACGAGTTTTTGGTCATATCTCTCAAACATGTATCGGGTCTTACGACCGTTGTAAATCACGCTGGAACACCAAAACTGTGGCCAATAGCTCATGAAAATGGCCATAAAACACGAGAACGACGAGTTTATTTCATATCGCTCAAACATGTATTGGGTCTTACGGATGTTGTAAATCGCCCTAGAACCCCAAAAGTGTGGGCAATAGCTCCTGAAAATAGTCATAAAACATGAAAACGACGAGTTTTTGGTCATATATCTCAAACATCTATCAGGTTTCACTATCAGTGTAAATCGCCCTAAAACCCCGAATCTATGGGCAATAACACATGAAAATGGCCATAAAGCGCGACAAAGATGAGTTTTTTGTCATATCTATCAAACATGTATTGGGTCTTATGGTCATAGGAAATCTCCCTAAACCACAAAACTATGGGCATTAGCTCATGAAAACAACCATAAACACGAAAATGATGAGTTTTTGGTCATAACACTCAAACATGTATCGGTTCTCACGGTCATCGTAAATCGCCATAATACCCCAAAACTAAGGGCGATAGCTCATGAAAACAGCCCTAAATGTGAAAACGGCGATTTTTTGGTCTTAACTCCCAAACATGTACTACGTGTGCCCTGGAACCCTAAAAGTGTTGGCAATATCTCCTAAAAATGGCCATAAACACGAAAACGATGAGTTTTCGTCATACCGCTCAAACATGTATCAGGTCTTATGGATGTTGTAAATCGCCCTAGAGGCCCAAGTGCTTGGGCAATAGCTCATGAAAATGTGCATAAAACACGAAAACGACGAGGTTTTGGTCATATCTCTCAAACATTTATTAGGTCTTACTATCATTGTAAATTGCTCTAAAACCACAAAACTGAGGGCAATGACCCATGAAAATGGCCACAAAGTGCGAGAAGAACGAGTTTTTGGTCATATTTCTCAAACATGTATCGAGTCTAATGGTCATTGCAAATTGCCCTAGAACCCCAAAACTGTGGGCAATAACTAATGAAAATGGCCATTAAACGCGAAAAAGACGAGTTTTTGGTCATAACAATCACACATGTATCGGTTCTCACGGTCGTTGTAAATCGCCCTAAAACCCCAAAACTAAGGGCAATAGCTCACGAAAAGGACCCTAAATGTAAAAACGACGAGTGTTTGGTCTTAACTTCCAAACATGTACTCGATGCGCCTTGCAACCCCAAAATTGTGGGCAATATCTCATGAAATAGGCCATAACACTCCAAAACAACGAGTTTTTGTTCATATTTTTCAAACATGTATTGGGTCTTACGGTAGTTGTAAATCGCCTTGGAACCCAAAAACTGTGGGCTATAGCTCATGAAAAAGGCCATAAAGCGTGACATGAACGAGTTTTTGGTCATATCTCTCAAACATGTATTGGGCCTTACGATCGTTGTAAATCGCGCAGGAACCCCAAAAGTGTGGCCAATAGCTCATGAAAACGGCCATAAAACACGAAAACGACGAGTTTTTTGTCATATCGCTCAAACATGTATCGGGTCTTACCGATGTTCTAAATTGACCTAGAACCTGAAAAGTTTGGCCAATAGCTCATGAAAAGAGTCATAAAACTCGAAAACGACGAGTTGTTGGTCATATATCTCAAACATCTACCGGGTTTCACTATCGGTGTAAATCGCCCTAAAACCCCGAAACTGTGGGCAATAACACATGAAAACGGCCATAAAGCGCGACAAGGACGAGTTTTTTGTATTATCTATCAAACATGTATCGGGTCTTATGGTCATTGTAAATCTCCCTGCAACCACAAAACTGTGTGCAATAGCTCATGAAAACGGCCATAAACACGAAAATGACGAGTTTTTGGTCATAACACTCAAACATGTATCGGTTCTCATGGTCGTTGTAAATCGTCATAAAACCCCAAAACTAAGGGCGATAGCTCATGAAAACAGCCCTAAATGTGAAAACGGCGATTTTTTCGGTCTTAACTCCCAAACATGTACCAGGTGCGCCCTGGAGCCCCAAAAGTGTGGGCAATATCTCCTAAAAACGGCCATAAACACGAAAACGACGAGTTTTGGTCATATCGCTCAAACATGTATCTGTTCTTACGAATGTTGTAAATCGCCCTGGAGGCCCAAGTGTGTGGGCAATATATCATGAAAATGGGCATAAAACGCGACAACGACGAGTTTTTGGACATATCTCTCAAACATTTATTAGGTCTCACTATCGTTGTAAATTGCCCTAAAACCACAAAACTGAGGGCAATAGCCCCTGAAAACGGCCACAAAGTGCGAGAAGGACGAGTTTTTGGTCAAATTTCTCAAATCGCCCTAGAACTCCAAAACTGTGGGGAATAGCTCATGAAACAACCATTAAACATGAAAAATACGAGTTTTTGGTCATAACAATCACACATGTATCGGTTCCCACGGTCGTAGTAAATTGTCCTAAAACCCCAAACCTAAGGGCAATAGCTCATGAAAACGGCCCTAGATGTGAAAACGACGAGTGTTTGGTCTTAACTCCCAAACATATACCAGATGCGCCCTGGAACCCCAAAAGTGTGGGTAATATCTCATGAAATAGGCCATAACACTCGAAAACAACGAGTTTTTGTCCATATCTTTCAAACATGTATCGGGTCTGACGGTAGTTGTAAATCGCCCTGGAACCCAAAACTCTAGGCAATAGCTCATGAAAACGACCATAAATCGTGACAATGACGAGTTTTTGGTCATATCTCTCAAACATGTATCGGGTCTTACGTCCGTTGTAAATCACCGTGGAACCCCCAAAGTGTGGGCAATAGCTCATGAAAACGGCCATAAAACATGAAAACGATGAGTTTTTTGTCATATCGCTCAAACATGTATTGGGTCTTAAGGATGTTGTAAATCGCCCAAGAACCCCAAAAGTTTGGGCAATGGATCATGAAACAGTCATAAAACATGAAAATGACGAGTTTTTGGTCATATATCTCAAACATCTATCGAGTTTCACTATTGGTGTAAATTGCCCTAAAATCCCAAAAACCGTGGGCAATAACACATGAAACGGCCATAAAGCGCAACAAGGACGAGTTTTTTTGTCATATCTATCAAACATGTATCGGGTCTTACGGTTATTGTAAATCTCCCCGAAACCACAAAATTGAGGGCAATAGCACATGAAAACGGCCATACACACGAAAATGACCAGTTTTTGGTCTTAACACTCAAACATGTATCGGTTCTCACGGACATTGTAAATCGTCATAAAACCCCAAAACTAAGGGCGATAACTCATGAAAACAATCCTAAATGTGAAAACAACAATTTTTTGGTCTTAATTCCCAAACATGTACCAGGTGCGCCCTGGAACCCCCAAAAGTGTGGGCAATATCTCAAGAAAACGGCCATAAAGGCGAAAACGACGAGTTTTGGTCATATCGCTCAAACATTTATCGGGTCTTATGGATATTGTAAATCGCCCTGGAGGTCCAAATGTGTGGGCGATAGCTCATGAAAATGGGCATAAAGCACGAAAACGACGAGGTTTTGGTCATATCTCTTCAACATTTATTGGGTCTCACTATCGTTATAAATTGCCTTAAGACCACAAAACTGTGTGCAATAGCCCATGAAAATGGCCACAAAGCGCGAGAAGGACGAGTTTTTGGTCATATTCCTCAAAGATGTATCGGGTCTAATGGTCGTTTTAAATCACCCTGGAACCCCAAAACTGTAGGCAAATAGCTCATGAAAACGGCCATTAAACGCGAAAAAGACGAGTTTTTGGTCATAACACTCACTCATGTATCGGTTCTCACGTTCGTTGTAAATCGCCCTAAAACCCAAAAACTAAGGGCAATAGCTCATGAAAACGTCCCTAAATGTGAATAAGACGAGTATTTGGTCTTAATGCCCAAACATGTACTAGATGCGCCCTAAACCGTAAAAGTGTGGGAAATATCTCATGAAATAGGCTATAACACTCGAAACCAATGTGTTTTTGTTCATGTCTTTGTAACATGTATTGGGTCTTAAAGTAGTTGTAAATCGCCCTGGAACCGAAAACTGTGGGCAATAACTCATGATAATGGCAATAAAGCGCGACAAGGATAAGTTTTCGGTCATATCTCTCAAACATGTATCGGGTCTTATAGCCGTTGTAAATCGCCGTGGAACCCCAAAACTGTGGGCAATAGCTCATGAAAACGGCCATAAAACACGAGAACGACGAGTTTTTTTCAAATTGCTCAAACATGTATCGGGTCTTACGGATGTTGTAAATCGCCCTAGAACCCCACAAGTTTGGGCAATAGCTCATGAAAACAGTCATAAAACACGAAAACGACGAGTTTTTGGTCATATATCTCAAACATCTATCAGGTTTCACTATCAGTGTAAATCGCCTAAAACCCCGAAACTATGGGCAATAACACATAAAAATGGCCATAAAGCGCGACAAAGACGAGTTTTTTTGTCATATCTGTCAAACATGTATCGGGTCTTATGGTCATAGTAAATCTCCCTAAACGTCAAAACTGTGGGCAATAGCTCATGAAAACGGCCATAATCACGAAAATGATGAGTTTTTGGTCATAACACTCAAACATGTATCGGGTCTCACGGTTGTTGTAAATCGTCATAAAACCCCAAAACTAAGGGAGATAACTCATGAAAATGGCCCTAAATGTGAAAAGGACGAGTGTTTGGTCTTAACTCCCAAAAATGTACTAGATGCGCCCTAGAACCCCAAAAGTTTGGGCAATATCTCATGAAAAAGGCCATAACACTCAAAAGCAACGAATTTTTGTTCATATCTTTCAAAGATGTATCGGGTCTTACGGTTGACGAGGGTTTAACTCATTAATGAACATTGTTATGGACTTGGGTTTTGGAGAAGGAGGGAGCACTAGATACATCTATCGGCTAGCAAACAAGCACACAGGGGACTCAAAGATTTACCCAGGTTCAGGCCTCGTAGAGGTCCCTACTCCTACTTGTCTGCTCGTGGAATTATCAAAGGAATCAAAGATTACAATGGTGCGCAGATGCAATCCGTGGGTTGTGGAAACAAGGATTGCCTATGTCCTGCTCGCCGCCCCCTCCTAACCTTTATATAGATAGGCTAGGTATCGGGTAGCAGGTCGAGTCGATTACAAGTTAGGGTTTTCCCTTTTGAGCCTTCTATCTTAAGCTTCTTCTTTTTTCTTCAAGCAATTGAGAGTCCGTAGGTTACTCGAGATCCTCATTTGGTCCTTGGCGACACCGTGGGCTTCTACTTATTCAGTCATATATACCAAGCTCGAGTACCTGTACGGTATACCCATGTCAGTCGCCCCCGAATGTCCAGTGGAATTGCTGATTCAACTGGAGACTTTATGAAGCCTTTCGAGTGCATGACTAAGTATATTTTTCGACTGCCATGTTTGTGTCATAGGGATTGTTGATGTGCGTGCCTGATTTAACCGATGTATCGGTATCAGTTAACTACCTTAGAGTAAAACAACGCCATCTACTCGAACTCGAGTCCCTGGACTCGAATCCGGAAAAATACTGGTGTAATTCGACTCAAGCCACGGAGGTCTTACATGAGTCTAATTCCAGTATATGGGTGTGAGAACTTGACGCGTCCATCAAGGCATGTTCATCGTACCTGTAGGAACGGATGTATTTCTGGTAGTGCGCTCCTGGAACGCCAAAAGTGTGGGCAATATCTCCTAAAAATTGCCATAAACACGAAAACGACAAGTTATGTTGTAAATCGCCCTGGAGACCCAAGTGTGTGGGCAATAGCTCATGAAAATCGACATAAAACGCGAAAACGACGAGTTTTTGTTCATATCTCTCAAACATTTATTGGGTCTCACTATTGTTGTAAATTTCCCTAAAACCATAAAACTGAGGGCAATAGCCCATGAAAATGGCCACAAAGTGCGAGAAGGGCGAATTTTTGGTCATATTTCTCAAACATGAATCGGGTCTATTGGTCATTGTAAATCGCCCTAGAACCCCAAAATGTGGGCAATAGCTCATGAAAACGGCCATTAAACGCGAAAAAGAAGAGTTTTTGGTCATAACACTCACACATGTATCGGTTCTCGTGGTCGTTGTAAATCGCCCTAAAACCCCGAAACTAAGGGCAATAGCTCATGAAAACAGCCCTATATGTGAAAATGACTAGTGTTTGGTCTTAACTTCCAAACATGTACTAGATGCGCCCTAGAACCCCAAAAGTGTGGGCAATATCTCATGAAATAGGCCATAACACTCGAAAACAACGAGTTTTTAAGGTAGTTGCAAATCGCCCTGGAACCCCAAAACTGTGCGCAATAGCTCATGAAAACAGCCATAAAGCCCGACAAGGACGAGTTTTTGGTCATATCTCTCAAACATGTATCAGGTCTTATGGCCGTTGGAAATCCCCCTAGTACCCCCAAAAGTGTGGGCAATAGCTCATGAAAACGACCATAAAACATGAAAACGATGAGTTTTTTGTCATACCGCTCAAACATGTATCGGGTCTTACGGACATTATAAATCGCCCTAGAACCCAAAAAGTTTGGGCAATAGCTCATGAAAACAGTCATAAAACACGAAAACGATGAGTTTTTGGTCATATATCTCAAACATCTATCGGGTTTCACTATCGGTGTAAATCGCCCTCAAACCCCGAAACTGTGGGCAATAGCCCTTGAAAATGGCCACAAAGCGTGACAAGGAGAAGTTTTTGGTCATATTTCTCAAACATTTATTGGATCTAATGGTGATTGTAAATCGCTCTGGAACCCCAAAACTATGGGCAATAGCTCACAAAAACGGCCATTCAACGCGAAAAAGATGAGTTTTTGGTCGTAACACTCACACATGTGTTAGTTCTCACGGTCGTTGTAAATCGCCCTAAAACCCCAAAACTAAGGGTAATAGCTCATGAAAACGTCCCTAAATGTGAAAACGACGAGTGGTTGGTCTTAACTCCCAAACATGTACTAGATGCGCCCTGGAACCCCAACAGTGTGGGCAATATCTCGAGAAATAGGCCATAACACTCGAAAACGACAAGTTTTTGTTCATATTTTTCAAACATGTATCGGGTCTTATGGTAGTTGTAAATCGCCCTAGAACCCATAAACTGTGGGCAATAGCTCATGAAAATGGCCATAAAGCGCGACAAGAACGAGTTTTTGGTCATATCTCTCAAATATGTATCGGGTCTTACGACCGTTGTAAATCGCCCTGGAACCCCACAAGTTTGGGCAATAGCTCATGAAAACAGTCATAAAACATGAAAACAACGAGTTTTTGGTCATATATCTCAAACATCTATCAGGTTTCACTATCAGTGTAAATCACCCTAAAACCCCGAAACTATGGGCAATAACACATGAAAATGGCCATAAAGCGCGACAAAGATGAGTTTTTTTGTCATATCTATCAAACATGTATCGGGTCTTATGGTCATAGTAAATCTCCATAAAAACAAAACTGTGGGCAATAGCTCATGAAAACGACGAGGTTTTGGTCATATCTCTCAAACATTTATTAGGTCTTACTAACATTGTAAATTGCTCTAAAACCACAAAACTGAGGGCAATAACCCATGAAAATGGCCACAAAGTGCGAGAAGAACGATTTTTTAGTCATATTTCTCAAACATGTATCGACACTACTAGGAAACATCCTATAGATAGACAAGATATTCAGTGGCGCATATGCGAAACCATGCGCCACAGAAAAACATCATTGGCACACTACAAAACATGCGTCACAGAAGATTGGAAGTTCTGTGGCGCATTCTCCAGAACGTGCGCCATAGAAGATTGGTGGGACCCGCCAGCCGGGGTGGGTTGATCCAAATTCTGTGGCGCATTCTGAGATATGCGCCACAGAAGTTGCCTCTTGTGTGGCGCATATTTTCTTATGCGCCACAGAACATGGAGGAGGGCCACCACGGGATCTAATTCACCCAAGTTCTGTGGTGCATGTCCTGATATGCACCACAGATGTGTTTCACTTCTCTGGCGCATATCCCCACATGCGCCACATAACTTGGAGGTGGGCCCCACAGAGGGAATCTAATTCACCCACTTCTGTGGCGCATATGGACTTATGCGCCACAAAAGATTAATCATCCGTGGCGCATTTGCTCCATATGCGCCACAGATGAGGGCGTCCAGATCCATGTTAAAAAGGTGACAAAAGCTAGCTCTCTTATCTACCTATCCACCACCACCCATTTCACATCTCTACCTCCTCCCAACTCGTCTTCCTCCTCCCTCACACCCCATCTTGCCAATCGTTTCTCCATTTTCTTGTAACTAAACCTACTTTAATCCATAGATTGGTTTCTCCAACTTCTAGATCTAAAAGTTCCTTACTTTTCTCTCTCATATCTCTATTTGTTTACTAATTTCCTCTCCACCAACTTGTAGATCTATTTGTCCACACTCTCTCATCGCACGGTCTCGTCTCGCTATTATTGTGTCTACTAGGTGAGTACTTGGCCATGAACATGTAGGTGAAGCTTGTCACACGGGCGGTGTGTGTGTGCGATCCATGGCGAGATGATGCTTGTGTGGTGCATGAATGTTTGCAATGGGAGGAAGTTTTTTGTTTCTTGCTTGTTATTGCCGGGCCTGGCCGGTGTGGTTGCATGGATGTTTGCCAAAATGTTGATTCATTTCCATTTCAGCAAATTTTGGCACTACCCATATGTCCTAATTTTAGGAAAGGTCATGCCGAATTTTTTCCGGCTAGCATTCATGCATGTGTGTGTTCATATGGTGTGGTTCTCACATATACTCTCTGTTTTGACCGCTCAGGCAACCATGGTCCTCACGATGAGCGAAGGTTGAATTGCTAGGTACAAGAAAGGCCTGAAGGAGGACATGATTTTGAACAACAAGACCATGATAAGATGTCCATGCCGAACATGCAAACTGCAGCGCTGGATCGACCCTGAATCTGCACAATTGGAGGGTCACCTGCTCAGGCGTGGTTTCATGCGCGACCTCAATGAGGCGCCGACAGGACATGGTGGTGGTCACGAAGACGTGGGCGGGTGAGAAGACGAAGAGTCTACCGGGCATGATCATCATGACGAAGGAGATGCCAGCGGGCATGATCATCATGATGAAGGAGATGCCGGCGGGCATTATCAGCATGGAGAAGGAGATGGCGACGGGCATGATCATGATCATGAAGAAGGAGAAGAAACGAACACACAGACACTGCTAACTTCGGTCTTGCAGGACCCTCATGGTCAAGAACTACTCCTCAAGGAGACGAGCAACGACAAAGCTGCAGCCAGAGAGAAAGCCAAGCTGGCCCAAATGGAGGTAGACGGGATGACTCCATTGTATCCTGGGTGTCGCCCTGAGGATACACGTTTGAGTGTAACGCTCAAGGCTCTGGAGATGAAGGCCGAACACAAATGGACAGATGTGAGCTTCAACGCGAACATGGATACTGGCACGACCGACTTCCTAAGGGGGACACATTGCCAACAAGTATCGAGGAGGCCAAGAAAATCATGTGCCCTCTCGACCTACCACACATTAAATACCACGCATGCATCAATGATTGCGCACTTTATCGGAACAAGTACGCGGATAGAACCACATGTCCGGTGTGTGGCGAAGGACGGTACAAGAGAGGGAACAAGAAAGTTCCTCGAAAAGTGGTATGGTACTTTCCTATCACCCCTCGTGTGCAGCGATATTTCGTAGATCCTAAGGAAGCAAAGCTCATGAAATGGCACGCGGAAAGTGAGAAACCCGAAGATGATCCAGAGAAGGGCAAGATCCTAACACACCCTTCAGACGCTAGCCAGTGGAATACATTAGACATCGAGTTCGAAAAGTTCAGGGGCAATGCAAGGAACGTCAGGCTGGGTATGAGCACCGATGGACTCAATCCTTTTTGGAAACCAGAGTAGCACGCATAGCACCTGACCCATGTTTCTATGGCCATACAACCTCCCCCCGTGGCTATGCACGAAGCAAAGGTATGTACACATGAGCATTCTTATTCAGGGGCCAAAACAACAAGGTATCGATATGCATCTATATCTCACGACCGTACGTGGGACGCCTACACTAAAGAATATTTCCATCTGAGAGTCGCGTTGCTCACGACCGTGCAGGACTACCCTGGTTACACATATGTATCGGCCCAGGTGAACCACAGACACAATGCATGCGTCAAGTGCATGGATGAGACACCGCATCTCCAGCTACCAAGGGATCCAGGGTCTTCCAAAACCGTGTTCCAAGGTACTCGAAAGTGGCTCCGCATGGATCACCTGTGGAGAAAACGTGGTGACCTGTTCAATGGTAAGGACGAGCTCGAAAGAGCCTCGCGTCCGAGGAGAAGCGAAGAAATTGAGAAGCTTTTGAATAATTGGGTAGATTGCCCTGCGCCTGGAAAAAAAAACGACCGAGGACAAAACCGCTGCTGGGTGTATGGAAAGCAAGGTCTATTTTCTGGGACCTGCCGTATTGGAAGGTCCTTCACACTCCCCACAGCCTCGATGTAATGCACATCACGAAGAACGTTACAGCGATTTTGCTTGGCACTCTACTGAACATGCTGGAGAGGACCAAGGATGGGCTAAAAGCAAGAAAGGACCTTAAATTGTTTGGCATAAAGAAAGATCTTCAGTACCCTGATAGTGCTGATGATGATGATGATCAGACAGAAGGGACTCAAGGTCGCCGCAAAAGAGTTAAGAAGAATGAGGTGGTGCTTCGCGCTGCCTGCTTCACTCTGAGTCTGGAGGAGCTCGAGCAGTTTTTCAGGTGCCTCTTAGGAGTGAAAGTTCCTCACGGTTACTCGGGGAAGATAAGCAGATATCTAGACGTGGCGAAGAAGAGGTTCAGCGGTATGAAGTCTCACGACTGTCACGTGCTGATGATGCATATACTCCCCGTTGCGATTGATACATTGCAAATGTATCTATAATTTTTGATGTTCCATGCTTGGTTTTATCTACTTTCTTGTGTTTTGTCCCAAGTTTGGAGTACTTTTCATATGATTTCTTAGACTAACCTATTAAAAAGAGCCACAGTGCCAGTTGCCTGTTTTCTGCTATTTTCGGTTCCAGGAAAGTCAGAAAATCAATATTCTCAGAATTGGACGGGACAAAAGCTAAAGTTCCTATTTTACTGGAAGACTCACGGAGCCACAAGCAGAGACGGAGGAGGGACAGGGCCTGGCCACACCATATGGTGGCGCGGGCTAGCCCTAGCTGCGCCACCAGGTGGTGTGGGCCCCCTGGCACTCCATCGACCTTGCCTCTTCGCCTATACGAAGCCTCCCGATGCATAAACCCTAAATCGTCAAGCCTCTAGCCACGAAAAGTTCCGCAGCGCTGTCGCCACCGAAGGTGAGATTCGCGCGACAGAAAGTCTCTGTTCCGACACCCTACCGGGACGAGGAAGTGCCCCCGGAGCCATCTCCATCCATCTCCACCACCATCTCCATCACCATTGCTGATTCCCATGATGAGGAGGGAGTAGTTCTCTCTCGAGGCTAAGGGTTCTACCAGTAGCTATGTGTTCATCTCTCTCTCTATGCATGATCATATTGTGATCATGAGCTTGTAATCTATAGATCTACGTTGCTACTCAAGTGCTTTAATAGATCTCTGCTCTCCCCATGTGTGTGAAAGTGACAGCGTGCACACCATGGTGGCACTTAGGCTAGAGGTTACAAATACTTGTTATGAGTTATATTTGGAGTTGGATGTCTTTATGAAATTGTCGTGTTTGTTGGACTCATCTAGTACTCAAGGTGATAGTGTGGGGTTATCTAGATGGGAAAGGCTTACTTTGAGGTGTGCTGTTATAGCCCTACCATCGATCAGAGTGTCCAACCGGAGAGTAGTTAAGAGTAGTATCATGAAGAGAAGATATTTATATGAGAGTGTTCACTAGTGAAAGTATGATCCCTGGGCCTTGTTTCTAAGCATTGATACATCGTTTGCAACTAGATCTGTTACATGTTTGCTTGCTTCCGTCTATATTTCAGTTTGCCTTTAGTCTCTTCCACGCCATCAATCTATTTTCTATCACCGTTACCACTTATAATTATCCATACCACTTGTATTTCACTATCTCTTCGCCGAACTAGTGCACCTATACACCTGATAAGTGTATTGGGTGTGTTGGGGACACAAGAGACTTCTTGTATCTTGATTGCAGGGTTGCTTGAGAGGGGATACCTTTGACCACTTCCTCCCTGAGTTCGATAAACCTTGGGTGATCCACTTAAGGGAAAACTTGTTGCTGTTCTACAAACCTCTGCACTTGGAGGCCCAACAAATGTCTACAAGAATAGAAGTGTGTAGACATCAAGCTATTTTCTAGCGCCGTTGCCGGGGAACGAAGAAGAAGAAACTCCCACGTCAACACCGCACCGGGAAAGCTATTTTCTGCCGCCATTTCCGGGGAGGTAAGGTAAAAGGTATTCGCACCGAAGGATTAAATAAGAAGAACCTCCCACGGCAAACGCCTATTTTCTGGCGCTGTTGCCGAGGAGGTAAGGTAAAAGGTACTCACATCCTCCGGTGTGAGTGCTCGAAGTTATTTCCTTTAGATTCTGTAATTTTGTCTTTTTGTTTCTTGTTTTCACTAGTTAGGCTTAATGGAAAACAACAAAAAAAATAGAGAGCTTTTTAGTATTTTTCCTAAGTTAGAACTTGAATTGTCTCAAAAGAAAATTAAAAAACCCATGGAACTTTCTTTGCATGCTAATAGCAATGTTATTAGTATGAATCTTTCTAACACCTTTGTTACTAATGCTATGGAAACGTCTAAGCTTGGGGAAGTTGGTTTTTATGAAAATGATCTTTTTAGTCCCCCAGCTTTAAAGAAGAAAATTTTCTCTAATGATACTTTATCTCCCATATGTGGTAATTCTAATGATACTTGTGATATTTTAAATCCACATACTGAAAGCATCCCTTTTAAAATACCTATAAAAATTGTTGAACGTGTTATGAATAACTCTTATTTTGGAGATGGAACTGTCCATCCTAGTGATCATTTATTCCTTATACATGAATTATGCGGGTTATTCAAGTGTGCAGGTATTTCAATGAACCAAGTTAAGAAGAAGCTATTCTCTTTATCACTTAAGGGCAAAGCAATGGAATGGTATGAGCTACTAGATGATCCTCATCATTTAGAGTGGAAGGAACTTGAATCTCTCTTTTACTCTAAATTTTATCCTCCTCCTGAAATTCATAAAGATAGGAATTATATTTATAATTTTCATCCTCATGATGGAGAAAGTATTGCCCAAGCATGGGGGAGACTGATGTCACTAATGCTAAAATGTCCCATTCATGAGCTCCCCAGGAATATTGTTATTAATAATTTCTATGCAAGGCTTTCAGGACATTACAAGGACTATCTAGATACTTGTTTAGAGGGATCCTTCACGAGTAAGGAGGTTAAAGCTAAGTGGGATCTTATTGAAACAATTCAAAGCAATACCGAAGATTGGGATAACAACAAAGGTAAAGAACCAGGTATAACCTATGAGTATGATTGCATTAAGTCTTTCGCTGAAACTGCTGATTTTCAAGAGCTTAGTGCTAAATATGGTCTTGATCCTCAAATTCTGTTTGATTGTTTTAAAACCTTTCCTTCTCATATTAATGCTCCTAAAGAAAAGTGGGACATGTATCATGAGCCTTTTAAAGACACTTACATGGAAAATGAAATTGTTATTAATGATAGCAATAAACATGCTCAAACCTCGGAAAGTACTATTTCTTATAAGCATGTTAATTTTTGTGGATGACATAGACCTTGTGAGAGTAATCAAGTTGAAGAAGAATATTTTATCACCCATAGGAATGAAAAAACTAGAATGTGGTATAGGGCTCTAAATGATCTTGGTAAAAAAGTTTGTGCCCTCTATCCTTTTATTTGTGAACTTTGCTTGCAAGTGGGTCATTTCAATTTTCAATGCTCGGGCCATAATAATAGCCCTTCTAATCCAATGAGTACTGCAGGTTTGTATTGTGATGACATGATCACTCCTAATCAGCATGATGAACATACATTATTTTTGGGGTGTGAAGAGTTATCCAGAAAAACCTCTTTGGTAGATATGGGTGCTTTTGATATGAATAGTGTCCTACATGGTTGTCATCTTTATTGTGTTGATAATTTCCACACAAATACTTACATACAAAATATTATAGAAGATGAGATTTTACCAAAATATTATAGGACTAATATGTGGTTTGATCTTATTAATGAAAAGAAGGAATCCCCCAAAGTTTCTTCTATTGTTTCTAACAATGAACCATGTTATATGGAGAAGATTCCTTTCAAGCCTCTCCCTCCTAAAGAGAATAAGACAAAGAAGAAGAGGAGGAGTAAAAGGAGAGAGGAAACGGTATTTTCCCCTATGCATGTTGCTCCTATTATAGTTTTTGATGAGTCTGAACTCGATGATGTTCCTATGCCTATTACCTATAGTAGTGATCATGATTGGGAAAAGCATAGTACTTTTGATATTGAAAATCTCTTCGGTACTAATTCTGAAAATGATGATAATTGTTGTACTATTAGTGTTATCCATGTTCCTTCCAATGATGATATGTTTACAAATGAACACACTTTGGAAGATAAATATTCTATTGCTTATGATGATACTATACCCCCAATATATGATGATTGCAATGATGAATATGATATTTTAAGTCCACCTACTATTGAGGAGGAAAGTAATTATCATTACAATATGCCTCCTATATTTGATGATTATGGTGATGAGAATAATAATGATAGCTATTTTGTTGAATTTTCTCCCACTACAATTAATAAGAATGACTATGTTTATGTGGGGAGTATTAATTCTTTTATGCATGTGGCTCATGATAAGAATGTTTTATGTGATAGTTATATTTTTAATTTTATTCATGATGCTACTGAAAGTTATTATCAGAGAGGGAAACATGGTTTTATGCATCTCAATAATATTAAGTTTCTCCTCTCTATGTTGAAAATTTTGAAGTTGCACTTGTTTTGCTTTCCTATGCTTGTTTCTTTGTTCTTTCATGACTTGTTTATTTATAAGATTCCTATGCATAGGAAGTGGGTTAGACTTAAATGTGTTTTGAATTTGCTTCTTGATACTCCCTTTTACTTCAATTCATATTTCTTATGTGAGCATCTTCTCAAACTATCATGCCTAACTTAAAGGCGTTAAAGAAAAGTACATATTGGGAGATAACCCAAAAGTTTTATATGAGTCTTGGAAGTTATTACCTCTGTAATAACCACTCCTTATCCTTTTTATTTGCTTTTTGTGCCAAGAGTAACCTCTAATGAGAGAGAAGTAATGATTGGGAAATTTGCTGTCCCGAAACAGATTTCTGTGCTTCACCGTAAAAATTCATGTAAAATCTCTGTATGTCCTTTTGTGGCGTGAATTTTTGTGCTTCTTCCCCAGGTTGTTATATAACTTTCGTTAGTTGAACACTTTTTGATTTGAAGAACAGAAGGTCTTCGAAAAAATTCGTCTTTACCTGCTGGTCTGTTTTGACAGATTTCTGTCATTATTTGCATTTGCTTCTTGTTAGTTCCTTTTTGAGTTCTTTTGGGGAAATGAGATTTTTGAGGGAAGTGCTACAGTAGCTTGTGTTTTATTGGAAGTTTCATTGGTGTTGAAACTGAACCTAAAGACTTATTATCTTGAGTGCACTAATGTTGCTAATAAAGATTGTGCAAAGTTTTGTATGAAAGAAGAATTTCAGGTGTATGGAAGGAATGAGTAATAAGATGAAGGATAGACTAAACCTCAAACTTGGGGATGCCACGCATGTCACCCCAAGAAATATGCAAGAAGTACAAGCGTCAAAGCTTGGGGATGCCCAAGGCATCCCCTTCTTCATCAATAAAAATCCTAGGTTTCTTCCAAACGCTTCATTTTTATTGTTTCATGCACAGTTGTGTTGTTCTTGGAGCGTCTTCTTTTTTGTTTTCGTTTTGGTTTTTCGTTTGCTTTGGTTTGCTTAGTTTTCTGAATAAATTGGTTGGACCCCCTCTTTCATACATTGGTTTGCAAATAGATTATGTTTACCACTAGCAATTGTGTCTATACAACACTAGAAATCCATAGGTGTTGAATGCACAAGTTTTTAACTAGATTATTGACTCTAGTGCAAGTGGGAGCCTGTTGGAGATATGCCCAAGAGGCAATAATAAAAGTGGTTATTATTATATCTTTATGTTTATGATAAATGTTTACATCCCATGCTATAATTGTATTAACCGAAAACATTAATACTTGTGTGTTTTGTAAACATAAAAGAGTCCCTAGTAAGCCTCTTGTTAAACTAGCTTGTTGATTAATTGATGATCATGGTTTCCTGATCATGGACATTGGATGTGATTAATAACAAGGTTATATCATTAGGAGAATGATGTAATGGACACACACCCATAGTAAGCGTAGCATAAGATCAAGTCATTAAGTTCGTATTGCAATAAGCTTTCAAATACATAGTAACCTAATCCTTCGACCATGAGGTTATGTTAATCACCATCACCGGATGGATACTTTGATGACATCAAACGCCGCTTCGTAACTGGGTGGTTATAAAGGTGTCATTGGGTATTCTGAAAGTATGTGTTGCAGCGCATGAACCAAGATTGGGATTTGTCCATCCATATGACAGATAGATATGCTCTGGGCCCTCTCGGTGGAATGTCATCTAGTTAGCTTGCAAGCATGTGACTAGGTCACAAGGGATGACATATCACGGAACGAGTAAAGAGTACTTATCCGAAACGAGGTAGAACTAGGTATGGAGATACCGACGATCAAACCTCAGATAAGTATAGTATCGCGAGACAAAGGGAATTAGTTTCGTATGTAAGTGGTTCAATCGATCGCGAAGTCATCGTTGAGTATGTGGGAGCCATTATGGATCTCCAGGTCCCGCTGATGGTTATTGATAGGAGATGTGTCTCTATCATGTCTACATATTCACGAACCGTAGGGTGAAACACTTAAGGTTCGAAGTTGTTTTAAGTAGATATGGAATGTGCGTTGGAGACCGAATGTTGTTCGGAGTCTCGGAATGAATCCGGGACATCACGAGGAGATCCGGAATGGTCCGGAGAATAAGATTCATATATTGGGGATCATTTTCTAAGTTAGGAAATGTTCTGGAGTATTTGTATGGAGATTCTAGACGGTTTCGGAATGTTCTGGAAGGTTCTAGAGGATTTCTTGGAGTTTGCTTGAAAACCAAGAAAGGATCAAAGGAGTCCTGGTGGGGGAAGACACGGATTCGTGGGGGAGGAGGACTCCTCCCCCCTTCCCTCCACCGGCCATAGGAGGGGAGTCCTACAAGGACTCCCCCTCCCCAGGCGCGCCCTCCCCCCTTAAATAGAAGGGCAGGGGCGCCCCTCCTAGCTCTGTCATACAACACCCAATCTCTGCCGCCTCTCTCCTCCACCTTTCTTCTGCACAGGCATAGGCGAAGCCCTGCAGAATTCTCTACTCCACCACCACCACCACGCCGTCGTGCTGCTGGGATTCCGTGGAGAAGATCTACTACCTCCGCTGCTCGCTGGAACGGGGAGAGGAAGGTCTGCTTCGACTCCGCACGTGTGACCGACTGCGGAAGCGCTGCCGAATCGCGGCGCCGGAAGGATCGTCCACTTGACCAACTGTGGAAGCGCTGCCGGAACGCGACGCTGGAAGGATCGTCCACACGATCTTGAGATCGGCAAGTGATCGACTACATCAACCACGAGATCTAATCTCGTAACGCTTTCGGGTCTACAAGGGTTAGTATAGATCTATCTCGTTGCACATGTCTAATAGATTAGATCTTGGCTTTTATCTAGATTAGATCTGGGTTTTGTTCGTTCTTGCGGTAGAAATTTTTTGTTTTCCATGCTACGAACCCATCATTTTGTTCCAACTTTGGAGTACTTTTCATATGATTTCTTGGACTAACCTATTAACAAGAGCCACAGTGCCAGTTGCCTGTTTTCTGCTGGTTTCGGTTCCAAGAAAGTCAGAAAATCAATATTCTCAGAATTGGATGGGACAAAAGCCAAAGTGCCTATTTTACTGGAGGACTCATGGAGCCAGAAGTAGAGACGGAGGAGGGCCAGGGCCTGGCCACACCATATGGTGGCGCGGGCTAGCCCTGGCCACGCCACTAGGTGGTGTGGGCCCCTGGCACTCCACCGACCTTGCCTCTTTGCCTATAAGAAGCCTCCTGATGCATAAACCCTAAATCGTCAAGCCTCCAGCCACGAAAAGTTCCGCAGTGCCGCCGCCACCGAAGGGGAGATTCTGGGGACAGAAATTCTCTGTTCCGGCACCCTGCCAGGACGGGGAAGTGCCCCCGGAGCCATCTCCATCGATCTCCACCACCATCTCCATCACCATTTCTGATTCCCATGATGAGGAGGGAGTAGTTCTCTCTCGAGGCTAAGGGTTCTACCGGTAGCTATGTGTTCATCTCTCTCTCTATGCATGATCATATTGTGATCATGAGCTTGTAATGTATAGATCTACTTTGCTACTCAAGTGCTTTAATAGATCTCTGCTATCCCCATGTGTGTGAAAGTGACAGCGTGCACACCATGGTGGCATTTAGGCTAGAGGTTACAAATACTTGTTATGAGTTATATTTGGAGTTGGATGTCTTTATGAAATTCTGGTGTTTGTTGGACTCATCTAGTACTCAAGGTGACAGTGTGGGGTTATCTAGATGGGAAAGGCTTACTTTGAGGTGTGCTGCTATAGCCCTACCATCGATTAGAGTGTCCAACCCGAGAGTAGTTAAGAGTAGTATCATGAAAAGATATTTATATGAGAGTGTTAACTAGTGAAAGTATGATCCCTAGGCCTTGTTTCTAAGCATTGATACATCGTTCGCAACTAGATCTGTTACATGTTTGCTTGCTTCCGTCTTTATTTCAGTTTGCCTTTAGTCTCTTCCACGCCATCTGACATGGGTATACCCTACAGGTACTCGAGCTTGGTGTATACGGTCTAAATACGTACAGGCCCACGGTGTCGCCAAGGCCCATACGAAAGGACTCGAGTAACCTGCAGACTTTCGATTGCTTGAGAGACAAGAAGAAGCTAAAGATAGAAAGTTTGAAGGGAAAAACCCTAACTTGTAACCGACTCGACCTGCTACCCGAGACCTAGCCTATCTATATAAAGGCTAGGAGGGGGCGGCGAGGAGGACACACGCAACCCTAGTTTCCACAACCCTCGCCAGATTACATCTGCGCACCATTGTAACTTTCGACTCCCTCGATAATTCCACGAGCAGACAAGCAGGAGTAGGGACCTCTACGAGGCCTGAACCTGGGTAAATCCTTTGTCCCCTGTGTGCTTGTTTGCTAGCCGATAGATGTCTCCAGCACTCCCTCCTTCTCCAAAACCCAAGCCCATAACAATGGGCATTGATGAGTTAAACCCTCATCAATTGGCGCCGTCTGTGGGAATTGGGAGTGCTGATGTTGCGGCTTCTTTGGCCCCATCAACCGCGATTTACAACTCCGCAACAGCGGAGATTCGCCAGCTCTTCGGCGCCTTCGACTTCACCGTCCACACACCGGCCACCCGCCCGGCTTTCGAGTCCGTGGGAGACGGAATCAGCTTGGCGATTGGGAGCTTCCGCTTCCAAGTTGGCCAGATGGGCACGCTTCGCATGCCTGATCAACCAACAACACCGGCGATTGCCCCGGCATCATGGTTCCCTCCATCGATCGTCACCCTCAGCGAGCTCAATACTCCGGTGGCAGTCGGGAACACGATCAGCGACAGCAGTCGCGACTCCGATCTGAGCGATCTGGCCACAGAAGATGAAACCTGCGGTTCCAAATCTGAAAGTTGCGGAAGCAACAGCTTCCCCAATCACTTCATGTGTGCCGTCATCAACGGAGGCGACACCTCCGCCAATCGCACCGTCGTCAACACCGGCAATGGCACCAATCCACCCAACGTTGGCAACGGTGGCAACAGCGGTAACGGCGCCAACGGTGGAGCAGTTGAACCTCCCAACATAATCAATGAGCAAACCGGCGAACGCGTCGTAATCAGGCTCAACGAGCAAGAGTGGGAGCGCTGCCGCGAAGCCCTACGAGGTACACCTCTGCCCTTCGGATCCCCACAGGAATTACTAATGGGCTACCACTGGCTCCTGAAAGAGGAATTCAAGCGCCAAAAAGAAGCAATCGCGCAGCTGGAGGCGCGTAAAAGGGCGGCGGGCGAATCGAGCCTTCGTCATGCTGGGCTCTCCTCCTATGGAAGATCCTCCTCACGAGGGAACGAGTACGTCACCAAGAAGAGGCTGTTGAGAATGGCTCACCTCACCGAACAAGAGCGCATAGACGCCGCGAAAGTCCTCGACTTCAGCTCTATGACAGTCGACACGAGAGGCAACGTGGTCCCCAGAACGCCGCAGGCCGCGGTCACGGCAGCCACCATGTACCTCCTCAACAACCTACCACCGGCTGGAGATCCCCGAACCGCCATGCACCGATCTACGATCGCGGGTTTGGGGTTAATCGAGGCCGCCCTCGACAAGCAGCAGTACCAGACCCCAAAAAGGGCAAAACGCTAGCAAAACGCTACTCCTCGCCCTCGTCTAGCGATGACAGTCACGACCTGTCACGACGCCGTCGTTCGCAACGACACGATCGCGACTACGACGTGCGCAACGACCTCACACAACGTAAGATCGACAAATCAAGAGCACGACGTGCCCAGTCGACTGACTCAGAGGAGGAATACGGGGAGCTCTGCGACGCCGGATGCTTCAGCAAATCCATTAGGCAGAAACAAATGCCTAAGGGGTTTAAACTTCCGTCGGAAAACCTGAAGTTCGACGGCCTACAAGACCCTAAAATCTGGCTAGAGGACCACATCTCCTCCGTCAGACTCCATAGAGGTAGTCGAAGTACTGCCATGCAATGTTTGTAGCTACAGCTGTAGGGCGCCGCCCGAGCATGGCTCAATAGCCTCCCACACGGATCCATTCGCAGCTGGGATGAGCTGGTCTATAGCTTCGTGCGCAACTTTAAGGGCACGTACAAACGGCCCACATCAATCAAAGAACTGAGATGCTGCCAGCAAAAATCTAGCGAATCACTGCGCTCATACATCCGAAGGTGGTCCATCATCAAGAATTCCGCGGAAAACATCTCAGAGGACTGCGCGATTGATGCATTCAACGGTGGCGTTCGCCACTTAGAGCTCAAGGAGGAGCTGGGCCGCTCAAAGCCCCAGACCACCTAATGGAGATCGCGAATCGATGGGCTGATGGAGAAGATTCGGTGAAGAACAGCGCTCACTCTGACGAGGAGGCAGAGCTCGAACGCAGACGCGACCGCCGAGGCAAACGCCGCATGCGCATCTACGACGACCGTGATGACGTTAATATGGTCGCAGCCGGCTACGCCAAGAGACGCGACGACAACCGCAACAGCGGATACCGCAGCGATGGATACCGCGACTCTGGGAAGACCATGCAAGTGTGGCAACACCGCACTCGCGACGAGGCAACCGCGACCTCCATCGAGGAGAAACTGCCCGGACCATGCACGGTACACTTCTACATCGAAAAGCATGATGGCAAGAGAAAGTCCAGCCACCTCCTCAAAGACTGCCGCGAATTCCTCAAGCTACACGAGGGATTGGTTCGGATGAACCGCAACACAGTCGAAAGAGGCTACGGGGCTGCTCCAGGCGCCGTGGCACATGGCGCACTGCCACCACCACCAGGGCCACCCCCGAACGGAGCTGCACCGGACCAGCACCACGGAGGAGAACCGTACCCACGGGCCATGGGTACCATGATGATCCAAAAGGGAAGCCCCTCCAATAGGGTGCAGAAAGCTATCACTCGCCAAGTCAACTTGGCCACGCACTCACCACCATCCACCACTGAGTACCTCAGTGGCAGTGAGTCATGCATCACCTTCGATAAACACGACCACCCGCCTCAAGTACCTCGCCCAGACCATTGCCCCCTCGTTGTCGAGGCACAAATTGGAGGTTTCGACATGAGTCGCGTCATCATGGACGGCGGAAGCGGCATCAACCTCATATTCGCGAGTACCCTGCGAGCAATGAGGATTCCTCTAACCTGCTTGGAGGCATCGGACACAACGTTCTATGGCATCGTCCCAGGGAAAGGCGTATACCTCCTGGGCAAAATCAACCTCGACGTCATATTCGGCACCCCGAAGAACTTTAGGCGCGAGCGCATTGACTTTGAGGTCGTCGACTGGCCCTCACAATACCACTGCATCCTCGGACGCATCGCGTTCGCTAGGTTCATGGCGGTACCCCACTACGCCTACCTGCAAATGAAAATGCCAGTTCCCAATGGCGTCATCATGATCAACAGAAGCTTTGAGCGATCCGACAGTTGCGACAGGGAATTTAACAGAATCTCCCAGTCCTTTGGCGCAGGAGGAGCTCGCGTGATTGAAGGAAACGACAGACAATAGTATGTCTCCCCTGAGCAGGCCAAGCTCACCTGATCTCTCCTTCGACTCATCCGTGCACACAAAGAAGGTGCAGGTCCATCCGACAGATCCCGCCAAAACGGCCCTCATCGCAAATAACTTGAGTCCCGCATAGGAACTCGCGCTCGTCGAATTCCTCCGTGAGCACTGGGAAATTTTCGCCTGGTGTCCTGCGGACATGCCAGGAGTTCCCAGGGAATTCACCGAGCACGCACTCAACATCAACCCCGACGCAAGGCCAGTCAAACAAACAATCAGGCGACTATCTGAGCCACGAGCGCAGGCAGTTGGCATGGAGATCAACAGACTCCTCGAGGCCAAATTCATACGCGAGATCAAGGAAAGCACTTGGCTCGCCAATACGGTGCTGGTGCCAAAAAAGGACACGGATATCCTACGGATGTGCGTGGACTTCACTTCTTTAAACAAGCACTGCACAAAGGATCACTTCTTGCTACCACGAATCGATCAAATCATCGACTCCACCGCTGGATGCGAGCGCCTCTGCTTTCTTGATGCCTACTCAGGCTATAACCAAATTCGAATGAAGGAGGAAGACCAAGAGAAGACCGCGTTTACAACGCCCTTCGGTGTGTTCTGCTACAACACAATGCCCTTTGGGCTAAAAAACGCGGGAGCCACCTACTAGCGGTGCCTGCAGGCTTGCCTCAAGGAGCAATTGGGTCGCAACATCCAAGTCTATGTCGACGACATAGTAATCAAAACCAAGGAGGAAGCCTCTCTAATCGACGACTTGCGCGAAACATTCGCCAACCTCGATTGTTACCGGATTAAGCTCAATCCGGACAAATGCGCCTTCGGCGTACCATCTGGGCAGCTGCTCGGGTATCTCATCTCCGCGAGGGGAATTGAGGCAAACCCGGAAAAGATAAAGGCCATACTGGCCATGGAGAAGCCAAAGAACGTAAGAGGCGTCCAACAACTAGCCGGACGAATCGCGGCCCTCAGTCGATTTATCAGTCGAATGGGGGAAAAGGCACCGCCCTTCTATCAGCTCCTCCGCAAAGCTGACAAATTCGAGTGGACCAAGGAAGCGCAAGAAGCATTCGAAGACCTCAAGCGCTTGTTGTCCACCTCGCCAGTACTGGTGACTCCACGAGAAAGGGAGCCACTACTCCTATACATCTCCGCTACCAACCAAGTGGTTAGTACAGTGCTCGTCGTCGAGCGGGCTGAGGAAAACAAGGTCCATGGCGTACAATGCCCGGTATACTACCTCAGCAAAGTCCTCACGCCAACAAAACAGCGGTACCCGCACTACCAGAAGCTGGCGTACGGCGTCTTCATGACCGCCCGGCGACTACGCCATTACTTCTAGGAACACCCAATCGTGGTAGTCAGCGACGCCCCATTGGGACATATCCTCAATAACCCCGACGCCACGGGACGAGTCGCGCTCTGGGGAATCGAATTGTCTCCACGAGACATCACGTACGAAAAACGCGACGCAATCAAGTCGCAAGTTCTCCCTGACTTTCTCGTGCATTGGATGGAAAACCAACTCCCGGACAAGCCAGATATGTCCTACCTTTGGACCATGCAATTCGATGGATCCAAGCGGAAGGACGGAGCAGGAGCAGCCGTCATTCTGACGTCACCTCAAGGATACAAGCTGAAATACATCCTACGAATGCAGTTCACAGCCTCAAACAACGAGGCTGAATACGAGGCCCTGTTGCACGGGATGAGGATGGCAAAAGCCTGCGGCGCAAAGAGGCTCATCATATATGGCGACTCCAAGCTGGTCGTCCACCAAACAATGCACGAGTGTGACGCACTCATTGACAACATGATCGCATACCGCGACCTCTACGATACACTCGAGGGAGACTTCGATGGTTGCGAGTTACGACATGTAGGTCGCAAAAGCAACGAGGAGGCGGCCGCACTCGCCAACATAGGCTCTACCTGCGCCCCCATACCACCTGGGGTATTTCTCAAGCGCATCTGCGAACGCTCTATCAAACCAAAGGCCACAGAGAAGAAAACAAGCGCAGCAATGGACTCAGGGGCTACGCCACCCAATGAGCCAATGGCACTCGATGACTTGGAGCTGGACACAGGACTCGAAGGGCCAATGAGCGTCATGATGATAGAACAATCTTGGACGCAGCCATACATTACATATCTCCTCAGCAAGCGCCTATCGGACGACCCGACGGATGCACGGCACATCGCACGACGCTCTAAGGCATTCGCCGTTATCAACGGCGAACTGTATAAATGCAGTATCATAGGAGTGTTACAGCGATGCGTCTCCCTGGCCGATGGAAAAGCAGTCCTCCTCGACATACATGAAGGAACCTGCGGACACCACGCCGCTAGTCGTGCCCTCGTTGCCAAAGCTCTACGAGCTAGATTTTACTGGCCCACGGCCATGCGCGATGCCAAGGAAATAGTCCAAAAGTGCAACGCTTGTCAGCGATTCGCGGACAAACCACACGCACCAGGCGCAGAATTGCGGCCTATTCCATTGGCCTGGCCCTTCGCACAGTGGGGTCTCGACATGGTTGGCAAACTTCCAAGGTCCTCGCAAGGAGGATACGTCTACCTCTTGGTCGCAATCGACAAATTCACCAAGTGGATCGAGGCCATGCCAGTAACCAAGCAATCAGGGCACAGCGCAGTCAAGTTCTTCGAGTCCATCGTCTATCGCTTCGGCGTGCCGCACAGCATCATCACTACCAACGGGACGAACTTCACATCTAAGGAGTTCGAAGAATTCTGCGAAAACCTGGGGATCAACATCAGTTATGCCTCAGTCGCGCATCCACAGACCAACGGTCAGGTGGAAAAAGCAAACGGGCTCGTCTGTAGCGGCATCAAGAAGCGGCTCCTTCGACCACTCGAACAAGCCGCGGGTTGCTGGCCATATGAGCTCCAAACCATACTCTGGAGCCTACGTACAACTCCAAACAGCGCCACAGGCTAAACGCCATTCTTCATGGTGCATGGGGCAGAAGCGGTATTACCCGCCAAAGTAAGGTACAAGGCGCCGCGCATAGTCGCTTACAGCGAACAAGAGTCATCTCTTGCACTCGAAGACTCCGTCGACCTCCTCGACGAGGCGAGAGAAATCGCCGCAGAAAGATCCACGATCTACCAGCAGAACCTGCGCAACTACCACAGTAGAAGGCTTCGCCCCAGATCCTTCGTCAAAGGTGACCTGGTCCTACGACTGAAGCAGCAGGGGCATCTCAAGCTCGAGTCCCCCTGGGAAGGACCATACTTGGTTACAGAAGTAATTCCAGGTGGCGCCTATCGCCTTCAAGACCTAGAAACAGGAGTCGCATACTCCAACCCTTGGAACGTCGCACAACTGCGACGCTTCTACCCCTAGCTGTTTTTACTTTTACATCGCAAATAAGGCTACTCAGCCAAGGCTACTTAGCCACACATTGTACCTCGTACTGTTCTCCAAATAAATAAAAGCTAAGTGCCCCAAAACTGTGTGTTTTTTCTTTTTCACTTCTGTTACTATTATACTCGGGGGCGGCGCCACCCTACACACATTTGTTCTTTGATCTAATAAACGCGACATCCTGAGTAGCTGGCACATCAATCGAACCCCTTAACGCAAATTCAACCCAGCTGCAATGCACCTGGCTGGTTGATAAAAAGGATGGCCAGGCTAACGAAAAGGACTCGCACAGTGCAACGCACCTTACGCTTACAAAAAGCTATTTATATGCGTTCAACAATAAATTACATACAAATATATATATATATATGAACTTTACAACACAAATACACTTATGTGCAGGATACAAATCTGGTTACTGCTGCAACAGAAGAACATTGGTTTTCTCCTCGAAGAAGTCGACAATCTCCTCTGCTGGGCGGTCCACCGCTTGATAGTGCGGCACCATATTCCAAGCAGATCCGGCTGGCGGCGCTGGCAGACCGGAAGCTACGATGGCGACATCCACGTCAGGCCTGTGCAATCGCACCATCGAGAGGGCAGCCTTGGCACCAGCCACCAACTGCTGCCTCACGCACTAGCGAACCGCGGACATATCTTGAAATTTGGCCAGGAGAGCCAACAGGCTGGACGGTGTATCATCCAACGGGAACATCGCTCGGTAGATATTCTTCAAACATGACTGCGACTTCTTCAGGAAGAGCAGCACTCGCGAAGCGCGATCCTGTAGGGTCGCCACTGCAGTCGCACGATCATGATCCACCCAGAAGTATCCACTCTCTTGGAGTTGCTCCTGCGTGAGACCATGAAGGCGGATGGCAATCCTATCCCTCTCCTCCTGCGGATGGTGTGCGCTAACAACTACACGAAGCAGCACCAACAACATGAGTACAACGTACCGCTGCGACTATCTACAAAGGAAAAAGATGAGGACAAGCAAACTAACACTTAAACTGGTCGCCTAGCTGCGTCACCTCGCCAAGCAGATACTGCTCGCGGGCGGCGGCTTTTTCCGCCTTTGACTTCCACACATCTGCGTTACCGCGGATCAAGGGCAACTCACGCTCCAGCTGCTTCACGCGGTCACGAAGTCGCGACAACAAAGACAGCTCCTCTACCCTAGAGCGCGGCGGTACCACTGTCTCATCAAGAGATGATGCATCCTGATTTCCCCCTACGGGACCACTCGATGTGCCCTACCACAGATCAAGACAGAAGCAAATAAGGCGACCAAACTAACACAAAGGTAGGGATAGCAGATGCATTCAGGATAAGCATAAAAACATATTCACAAGCACACTCGCCAGCAGGCATGTTCTTAGGGCAAAAAGGACAATTCATTATCTACTACACAAAGCTAACTACGGAGCAGCTGGCTTCTTCGACTTCGACGCCTTCGGGGGCTTCATCAAATCCGTGGCAGTATCAGACGCCACTGATTTTCCACCTGCCCCTGAAGCCGAAGCTTTCGCCGCCTTCTTAGCACGTTGGAGCTCCTCCGAATACTTGGCAACGGTATTAATCAAAGAATGACCGTATTTGGCACAGGCAGTCGCAAAGGGGGCGAAAACTACCTGCTAACCATCCGCGCCAACAGGCATTGTCTTCGACACCGTAGAGGGATCTATCTCGACTCCGTGGGCCTACACCATGGCGAGTGACATCGTTGCACCAGCCGCCCGGAGGGAGTTCTTATAGGTAGAAGGCACACCCCCAGCGAGTGACTCCACCAGCTTGTCCATTTTGTCGACCTGCTCCGCCTTTGGCATCAACTCCTCTCGGAGGCGACTAAGGGCGACCTTGGCCTTGGACATTGTATTCTGGACGACGGCGCTTCGGTCTTCGACCGCGTATACCGCGCCAGCCAGAGTGTCATCACGACGAAGGGCCTGCGGGTCAAAACTCAAGTCGCCAGCATCTACACCAAAAAAAATGGATCAGATTTCTGGTGCCAACGGCAAAAACTCCAGAAGCAAAGAAAAGAATCAATCAAAAATCCACTAGTAAAGGTACCTGAGAGGACCTTGGCGACTGAGAATAGCTGCTCCTCGAATAACTTCTCCCTGGCTGCAAAAGAGGCGCGCAGATCCTCTTCATGCTTTCGGGCTTCATCACGAGCCGCGATTGCCTCATCGCGCCCCTTGACAGCTGCGGCTAGTGTCTTCTCCAAGGATGCGACATTACGCAGTAGGACGTTATGCTCAGCTACATGGCAGTCAAAAATAATTGGCTATCAGCCAAACACACCAGAACAGAAAAAAGACGAAAGAAACAAGCATGGAAGCGCTCAGTTTCGACCACGAGGTGACGCGTCTCCAGCATCGCATGCTGACGACCCATCGTCATCACCTGCTCCGCCACTCGCGCGGCCTCTTTTACAAGGAGCTGTTACACCAATCAAGGAATCAAATAAGGGTGACAGAAGGCGTTGACTGCCAAAATACAAAAGAAGGAAAGATATACAGACATGGTCCTCTAGCGACTCCGAAGAAGTCTGTTGAGCTGTCATCCGAGCAACTATTCGATGCTCCCCTCCGTGAGGAGAACTCGAAGAATTGTGCCCGGAGTGAGCCGTCGCCGGAGGAGAAGGAGCGCGCTCGACCTCTACCTTGGCCCTTGAGGTCGCGACTCCTGATTCCTTCAAAAATTCAACATCGCCAGAAGATGACGACGCCTCTTGACTGCAAAACCAAATTCACATTGAGAAAAGGCAAAACTCCAGGGCAAAGCCAACAAAAAGAAAACAGAGAAGAAAGAACGAACTCATAAACTTACCAGTCAAACTTGTCAAGATCAAACGTGGCCTCCGCCGACTCCGACGAAGACTCCTTGGGCAATCGCATCTTCTTGCGAGAAGCTGGTGCTACAGCCCTCACAGGAACAACGGGAATTGGTGACTCCGTGCAAGCAACCGTGCCCTCTGGAGTTGAAGGAGTCGACGCATCAGAGTCCTCGCTACACGGACGCTTGCAAGTATCTGGGCTCTCTGACTCGGGGGCTTCCTCTTCCACGTCAGAAGGGACAGTCGACTCAGACTCGTCCTCTTCAAAAGCTTCGCGAGGAATAATGCCCTCAGGGAGAGGAGGCATGCAAGGCGAGACCGCCCAATCCTGCATACAAAAAGCAAAAAGGAGCATGATAAGCAACAGAAAAGCAATCGTGAATATAAGATACTACGTAGTATGACCGTACCTCGGGAGGAGGATTCGAAGCATCGAAGGGAGGAACGACTGGCTCATTCGGAAGCACATCCTTGAAGGTGTACTTCGTGACCAGTCACACCCTCTTATCTACCTCACTCGCGGACATGCCATCGGCAGACACGCGAGTGGCATCATCAGCACCACCCCATTGAAACATGGGATGGACTCTAGCTTGGAGAGGCTGGACGCGATGACGCAGCCAAGTCCTGATAAGGGCGCAGCCTCCCTCTTCTGCGCCCATGCGACTCTCGAGGTCGCAGACGCGTTGATATAGCACGTCCGTCTCCCCGAGTTTGGACGGCATGATCACGTTCTTCCAAGAACGCATCTTCTTGCAGGGAGTCGCGGGATCAAACGGAGCGAGTCCAAGTACTCATCCTTGGCCTTCAGGTCGCGAACATAAAACCATATGTCCCTCCATCCCTGGACGGACTTGGCGAGCTTGATGTCGAAGTAGGTGGCGGATGGGTCGACATGGATTCCACAACCACCTACGTCATAAACTAAAGAGCCAGATGCGGACTGACGCTTTAGCTTGAACAAACGCTTGAAAAGGCCAAAGTGCGGCTCGATTCTGAGCCAGCACTCGCAGAGAGTGATAAAGCAAGAGATGTGAAGAATCGAATTCGGGGACAGCTGATGGAGCTGGAGGCCGTAAAAACAGAGGAGACCCCTAAGAAAGGGGTGGATAGGAGAAGAAAGGCCGCGAATGATGAAAGCAAGAAACATCACTCGAAAACCAGCGGGAGGCACAGGAATGGTCTCACCACTGGGGACGCGCGCGTCGGTGACTGCGGCAGAAATAACTTCATCTTAGCAAAGAAGACGAAGATCGGATACCTTGATGATTGAGGGGCGCCAGGCACCATTGGTCATGCGGGTGTCCGCGACTTTCTTCTTCCCGCCGGCGGCGGCACTGGTGCCCACAGCAGCGGCGCCACCCTTCTTTGCCGCAGCAGCGGTGGCTGCGGATTCAGCGGCAGCGCCTCCTTTCTTCTTTCCCTTTGCACGACGGCGATGAGAACACAGAAAGTAACTTGGGAACGAGCGGAGATGGTCCAGAACTTCGGGAAAGATGAGCGCAGGAGAAAAGCAGAGGAGCAGCGGCAATGGCGATGGCAGCGAGGAAGAAAAGGGGCGCAGATGGAAATTTACCACCGTAGCATCGCTACTTAACCCCTAAGAGATGCAATCCAACGGCTCACAAAAACCCTATTGGACGCGTGGCACATATCGCGCTCGACATGTGGGGAAGAGGAAGCGCGAACCGTCCCTCCACTACGCGGAAATCGAGGAGGCACAGTTAATAAAAAGATTACGCACGCCCAGTCAAATCAAAGTCAGAAAGTGGGACCCACCGCTCGTCACGTCCCGTCAAAGCCGCTCATGGGGGCAACTGAGGTCATGAAAGCGTCAACACTGACGTCATCAACAGCTACGCAGCCGAAAACTACGACTACTTTAGTCCTTGCTAGAGTCTGCGACTCCACCAAGCACTCGGGGGCTACTCCCATAGGGAGCGCTGGTCGCGCACCCTATGATTTTCTTTTCTTATTGCAGGGATACAGGCAATCACAATCAAACCCAAACACTCGAAAAATGCTTCGACTATGGACGTGGGTTACTCCCATAGGGAGCACTAGAAACAATTTTGACTGAACAAGCAAGCAAAAGACGACAGCAGTCGCAACCCAAGTTTTCGACTCAAACAAACAAAGGCGATAGCAGTCGCAAAAGTTCTTTAGTCCCTGCCTGAGTCTTCGACTCAACCAGGCACTCGGGGGCTACTCCCATAGGGAGCGCTGGTCGCGCACCCTATGATTATTTGCACGAAAGTTGTGCGTTGATTACATCAGCACTCATAGATCACGGTGACACCGCCTCATAATTTTCCCTACAAAGAGATTACGTCTCCTGGGTTACCCGAATCATCTCCGCGATGATAAAATTCGGATGCCGCGCTTACAGCGTGAAGGTAAGACCTGAATAAAGGCCTGGTAACGCATTTAGCTGCGCACTACCAGAAACATATCCGTGCCTACAAGCACGGTGAACATGCCTTGACGGACGCGTCAAGTGCTCACATCCATATAACTGGAATTCGACTCCTGTAAGACCTCCGCGGCCTGAGTCGAATTACGCCAGCACTTTTCTAGATTCGAGTCCGGGGACTCGAGTTCGAGTAGATTGCGTTGTTTCACCCTAAGGTGGTTAACTGATACCGATACTTCGGTTACATCAGGCACGTATATCAACAAATCCCTATGACATAAATGAAAGCAGTCTAAAAAATGTACTCATTCAGGCACTCGAAAACTTCAAAAAGTACCCAGTCGAATCTGCGATTCCACTGGATACTCGGGGGCTACTGACATGGGTATACCCTACAGGTACTTGAGCTTGGTGTATACGGTCTAAATACGTACAGGCCCACGGTGTCGCCAAGGCCCAGACGAAAGGACTCGAGTAACCTGCGGACTTTCGATTGCTTGAGAGACAAGAAGAAGCTAAAGATAGAAAGTTCGAAGGGAAAAACCCTAACTTGTAACCGACTCAACCTGCTACCCGAGACCTAGCCTATCTATATAAAGGCTAGGAGGGGGCGGCGAGGAGGAGACACGCAACCCTAGTTTCCACAACCCTCGCCAGATTACATCTGCGCACCATTGTAACTTTCGACTCCCTCGATAATTCCACGAGCAGCAAGCAGGAGTAGGGACCTCTACGAGGCCTGAACCTGGGTAAATCCTTTGTCCCCTGTGTGCTTGTTTGCTAGCCGATAGATGTCTCCAGCACTCCCTCCTTCTCCAAAACCCAAGCCCATAACAATGGGCATTGATGAGTTAAACCCTCATCACCATCAATCTATTTTCTATCACCGTTACCACTTATAATTGTCCATACCACTTGTATTTCACTATCTCTTCGCCAAACTAGTGCACCTATACACCTGACAAGTGTATTGGGTGTGTTGGAGACACAAGAGACTTCTTGTATCTTGATTGGAGGGTTGCTTGAGAGGGGATATCTTTGACCACTTCCTCCCTGAGTTCGATAAACCTTGGGTGATCCACTTAAGGGAAAACTTGCTGCTGTTCTACAAACCTCTGCACTTGGAGGCCCAAAAACTGTCTACAAGAATAGAAGTGCGTAGACATCAGCGATCCGTGGGATAATGGACAAGCATGTCCGTGAGACGTTGTTTGGCCTCTGTAACTTTTTCTATGTCATATCTAGGAAGTCGATCAGTGTGAAGCCGCTTGACAGGCTATAAGAAGAGATCGTGATGATACTATGCGAGCTTGAGATTTACTTCCTGCCTGCATTCTTCGACATCATGGTGCATCTGCTTGTACATGTCATGGACGACATCATCCAGCTCGGGCCGACATTCCTGCACAACATGATGCCGTTTGAAAGGCTAAACGGTGTCATCGAAGGATTCGTTCGCATGAGATCTCGTCCAGATGGAAGCATAGCCAAGGGCTTTCTGATCTACGAGTGCATCTCCTTCTGCCAGAATTATCTAACCACAGACAATGAGGATGTTGGAATACCCACAAAGAAGCACCTCGGTAGGCTCGGTGGATATGGTCACCGCGAGGGCTGCCGCTCACTACATGTCGGCATTGATGGTCGACGCACTGATTTTGAAAAGGCACACCGAGTCCCGCTACAACACATTGAAGTGGTCGGACGTTGGGTTGAAGAGCACATAAGCTTAATCGAGCAGGAGTACGTCGACTAGGGCCGGCCGAGGAAGATGGGAGATGTAACTAGAGAGCACAGCTCCAGCTTCATGGGTTGGTTCAAGAAAAGGCAACTAGACAATCCCCCATAGACGCCTTCTACGGAAGATCAAAAACTCATATTCTCCTTGTCACAGGGCCTAGGGCACAACCTAAGGACCTATCAGTCATACGACATAAATGGTTATAGATTCTACACCGAGGAAAAGGACAAGAATAGTGAATATCAAAACTCAGGAGTAACTATGTTATCCTTTGTTGATGACGAGACTATTGTGATGGAAAGATTCTACGGAAGGATTCAGGAGATATGGGAGCTCGACGACTGTGGAGAGATCGTACCGATGTTCCGTGTTAGATGGGCCAAGAACATGGAAAAAGAAGGCCGCTATTTCACCACAATGGTTATACCAGATGCCAAATCAACGAAGAATGCCTCCGTAAAAAATGAGCCTTGGGTACTCGCTAGCCAAGTTGATCAATGCTTTTTTATTACTGACCCGTCAAAGACCAACCGTGTTGTAGTTAGGAGGGGCAAGAGGAGCATCATCGAAATGGAAGGAGCCGCCAACGAACAAAACTTCGACAAAAACGGCGACCCGAAGATCGAAGAGGATTTCGACAAGTACTTCGACATGCCTACTACTACTAAAGTAAGAAGGAAGACCACACTGCCTACTAAAGGTTGTCCATTCACAAGAAGAAATCTCAAAGTGCACGGGCTAAAGTATTCAACCGTGACGAAAAAGGGCAAGAAGATTGTGAGAAGCTAGCTCGACACATCACATGATTGTATATGTTCGGAGAGAGAGTTTTTTGAATAAATATGAATGTTTGTATATGTTCTTGCTTTATTTTAAACATATATAATTGAAAACACATCACATGATTGTATATGTTCAGAGAGAGAGTTTTTTGAATAAATATGAATGTTTGTATATGTTCTTGCTTTATTTTAAACATATCTAAAATTAAAAATGTGTTTTTTAAAAAGAAAAAAGTGTGAGACAGCCAGGATTGGAACCTGGCTGCCACAAGTTTAGAATGGCATAAGCAAGCATAGACCACTAAGGCAAGTGTGTGATGTTGTCATACTACCACGCGCACCGCGTTTTGTACTAAGTCCACAAGTTCTGTGGCACATTTCGGCAATATGCGCCACATAAGTTCCAACTTCTGTGGCGCATATTGCCGAAATGCGCCACAGAACATGTGGACTTAGCAAAATAAATGGTTCGGCCTTTCATTCCCCTTCTCCCCATTCGATTCACATTCTCGCTCGCGCCGCACACAAACCCTAGCCCTCGCTGCCGGAGCCGCAGTGGAGGAGAGCCCGTGGAGGAGGAGAGCACCATCACCGCTACGCCGGATCCTGTGGAGGAGAGCCGCCCCCCATCGCCAGAGCCCGTGGAGGAGGAGCCCGTCCGCAACACGTAGGAAGAGGAGCCCGTTCGCAGCCACCTCGCCGGAACCCATGAAGGAGGAGCCACCTCGCCGTTCGCCGTCCACCTCGCCGTTTGCCATCCACCTCGTCACCGTCCGCCGTCCATCGTCCCTAGGTACCACAGACTACATCTCCCCATGAACCTCTCCACCATGGACTCTGCAGCAGGTCGCGGCTCTTTGACTATGCACAAATTGGTTAATTAGATAGGGGCAATTAAGAAAGATGCTCGGGTAGTGTCAATTGTGATGATAGACTTGATTATTTCCTACTTTTCTTTGTTGTTGATTGTTGTTCATCTAGCAGAGTGAGACAGTGAGTACTATACTTAGCCATGATGAATTATAATGTGATGTTTTTGTGATAAAACATGTGTCACACTTGGGCTATGGATTCGTTTACCTGATGCAGTGCTTGTGTAGTTGTTTGTACTGGAATGCCTCAGGGATCCTTGGCTCGATCTTAGTCAAACTGTTGGGACATGGGATTGTTAAGTCTTTTGAAATAGGACATCAGAGTACATATACATGTGATGTTTTTGTGATAAAAGAGTGTAGTCAGCGAGTAAAAGAATTAAGATGCCATGACCTACCTTTGCTGAGAGCATCTTTGCGGTAAACTAAGAGTCTAAGAAAAGGTTTTGTACCATCTGCAGGTTGGATAAGATGTATGTACCAAGTGGTACTAGCTGGGTAATTCGGACCTTGATGATCACATCTGGTTATTACTTGATGTCCCCTGGTCTATATATAGTCTAAGTTGCTAGTGTTGAATTCACCATCTCCAAATTGATCGTGATCGATCTTTTGTTGCGATTGCTGACCACATTTAGCATGGTATTTACACAGTTACTGGCTAGGCTTATATAATGTAAATGATGCAGAGAAGAGGGATAATGTAAATGATGCAGAGAAGAGGGATAATGTAAATGATGCAGAGAAGAGGGATAATGTAAATAATGCTAGGCTTATTTACACAGTTACTGTCTAGGCTTATATAATGTAAATGATGCAGAGAAGAGGCTTATTTACACAGTTACACAGTTACTGTCTAGGCTTACATTTAGCATGGTATTTACACAGGTACTGTCTAGGCTTCATTATTTTGGGAAACGGTACACATATTATTAGACTGCACCTGTCCATATGTGGTGAGATGAAGATGTTCATGTGTTTGGCGAAAGAGTAGTGCAAGGTTATAGTCATCATTTCAAGTGTTTTGGTTTATCCTATTTTTCCTGATTGGTTTCACGGTTCACCTTAAATAAAGGCATCAACAGTTCAGTACACATTTCTCCATGCTTTCTATACCTATATGAAAGAGCTATGCTCTGTGCTAGTTTCTTGCAGCATTAGCTGTGTGCTATGCTGTTTAGTTTTCTTCAAAATAGGCAGTAGCTTAGTTTCCTAGCTTAGCTACAATATTTGCAGCCCAAACTATGGTGATGGATTCTACATGCTTACCGTAAATCTTTAGTTGAACTTGTGAACTGAACACGTTATATATGTGAAGTGCAAAAGTGTTGTTCCTACTGCAGTAAAAAGAATGGCAAGGAGTGTTACTGGCTAGGGAGAAATCTTTCGAACCTTGTAAACTGAACTACTCCATGAAATGCCTTTCCTGTACAAAATGATGGCTATGTGCTCCTGTAGCTCTGTGCTTGTTTGTTTGTGTGAGTATGAGGTGGCTTTGTGCTCCTGTAGCTATGTGCTTGTTTATCTTAAGTTTTTAACAGTAATTATAGTGCTGTTATATGGTGATGCTGTTACATGGTGCTGCTATATGGTGATTCTATGTGGGGATGGGGCTGTTAATATGGGGATGGGGTGTTTTGTCTTGCAGGGATTTCATTTGAGTTGCCCATTTCTCCCGAAGTGTCGATTCACTTCTGTTTCGGTTGAGAAATGGGCACTCCTAGGTCAAAAAAATAGCAAAGGTCATGCCAAATTTTACGGCCGAGATTTGTGCTAACTTTTTGCCTCTTTTAAATAGAGTAGTGCAAACATGTCGGGCAACAAGGAGTCTGGCCCTTCTAAGCACATGATCAGCATCGAAGAACAAGCTAGACTGGCCAACCAGTCATTCTGGCGGGGGTCCCAACAGGTGGAGGAGGAGGAGGAGGCGATGAGGATGACACCACCACCGGAGGAGGAGGCGACCGTCGCTAGAGCTGCTGGGGCCAATGAGGGCGGAGATCCTGATTACGAGGGGGACGAAGACGACTACAATGGAACTAGTGAAGGCGGCGGCGAAGAGGATGACACCACCGATGGTGGCGAGCGCATGGATGGCGGTAGCGGTAACCCGGCCGCTTCTTAGAAGAAGAAGAAGGAACAGAAGGAGAAGAAGGTGCCAGTGCTCGCCACCGTCTGCGATGAGTTCACTGAGGTCACAGAAAGTGGCCAACCCATTGCGCCAGAGGCGATTGCTAAAGGGTACGGCCTGCAACTCGGGTGCATTGTCCGGGAAAGCATGTCGATCAACATGAAGTACATCAGACATGCTGACAATGCAGCTTTGGTCGATAACCTCCTTAAGAAGCTTCACAAGCAATACAGATTACCAGAGCGGTTTAGAAACCTCGAGAGAAAGAACCCGGTGAACAAACTAGCCCTCACGAAGATGAGCAACGCCTTGAGCAGCTGGAAAACCCGGCTAAAGAATAGCATTGACAAAGGTGAAAGCTGGGAGGTTATTAGTAAGAAAAATACGATGCTCGACGAAGCGGAGGTTATGATATTCAAGGCGGATACTGCTACCGCTGACGCTATAAAATGGACTCAATGGGGAAGGAGTATGTGGGAATAGAACATAGGTAACCACCGCCTTGAAAGCGGCGGTTATAGGGGGAAACAAGCCATTTGAGACAAGGAGGACGCCAATATTGAACGCCTTGGTAAAGAAAACCCTTGGCTTAAAATCACGGACTTGCAGCTTAGGCAATTTGTTCGGGCCCGCTACTACCTGGACAAAGAAACATGGGAGTTCATCACCGACGATCCGGAGGTGAAGGAATTCAAGAAGAAGCTGGTAAGGAATTTATCATCGATCTCAAGTCTATTGCGTTCTAATTAAGATAATGAAGTCGAGAATCGAAATGGGTTCACCTTTCCTTGTCTCTGCAGGAGGATGAACTGAACGCTACTGCCATAGAGTCGTCCCAGGATTCCAAGAAGCCGTGGGACATGGTTTTCAACAGGGCGACCAATGCTTACAAGAACAGGGACAAGGGGTTGCCGCTGTCCTCAGCTGGCCGTGTGTCCGGCTTCGGTACGAGCATGAAGTTCAAGGAGTACTATAAAGAGGACGCAAAGAAAAGAAGGGAGAGGAAGAACCAGGAAAAAGTCATTGTTGCAGAGCTGAAGATGAAGGTGCAGACACTGGAGGAGAAGGCGGTGGACGAGAAAACGGTGGACAAGTTAGTGCAAGAGAAGCTCCACTCGATGATCCCCCTTGAGTTTTTCGAGGGGCTTACTGCTTGAAATGCGGGAGGTCGACAGGGGCCGATACATCTGCCCAGCTTAAGCGGCAGCAACTCGGGCATCAATGTTACCATGTTGCCGGACCTGGTGACCAAGCCGGCCATCAACGTCGAGACGCAGCCGCTCGTTTTGGTCACACCGACGCCCCTCCCGCCAAAGATACCAATAAGGCATAGCCGACGGTGGTGGTGCTTCGTGAGGCACCCGAGCGGGAGATTGTAGATGATGATAGGCCGGCTGCCGGCATAGGCCGTGTCTCTACATTATCCGAGATCCATGCCATCACCAAGGTAACTAATTAGTTAGTGCACGTCATCTCGTTTATGCCTTTGATGCATGACTGCTGCCATCTCATGATGCCCAACAACATGTATTTGCCTCAAAACAATTCTTGCATACTCCTACTTAAAGATGTCGGTGGTGAGTTGCAAGATGTTGCCAAGGGCACTCTTATACAACCGGCGAGCCGCACGATGCACAACAATCCAATGGATGATGACGTGATGAGAGTCAGGTTGGCTCGGGTGTTGCCAGGGTGCGACGACATGGACCCCCCTTTCAACCTCAGGGAGCCGACGAACACAAGACCCTTGGGAAATGCTACAACTGGCCCTTGACATGGCCGAAGACCCATATTCGTGTTGCGGGGGGAGCACCGGCGCCACCTCTCGACCGATCGCCCGGCCACCACCTCGGAAGCCAGTAGCCGCCGTCGTCGCCACCGCTAGCCATCACCATCAACTCTTGGCAGCGTGTGCACCGCCACATGGCGAAGACGTTGTGCCGCAACCGCCGTCGCCCCCGCTACCACCACCACATGATGGCACCCATGAACATTATGATGAATTGGTCAATGTTGACGACTTCATCAACACCGGCGCCGCCAAAGGATTGTATATGCCTTCTGTGGATGAAGAAACCATCACAGCTGGCGACGACTATCAAGCTGGTCGGCCCAATACATGCACACAGCCCCTGGTCTTCCATGGTCTTTCTCAAGAGACGCCTCCGGCTGCCGATCCACCACAAAAGAAACCGGGATTGGTTTTCAGCCCCAACACACTCCGAAAGGTGACTAATGAGAAGATGGCAGTGGCTGACACTGTTGTGAAGAAGAAGCACTACAGGAAGAGAGGTAATAATAATAATAAGAAGGGTGCGAGCCAGCCTCTTCCGAAGAGGATCCGGGGTTAGGATGCCATCATCGCACCATCCACACAATTTGGCTTGCCCCGAGTGCATGTAGCTGGTGATCCGATATTGACTCCGGATATGATCCACATTGCGGTTGGAGCCATGTTAACTTTGCACGAGGGTGTCAAGACACTAGAGGCCCTCCTTCTTAAAGATGAAGATCCAAATTACCCGGTTTTCACGGCCAAGGTGCCACTGGACGTGGGCTTCGTCGATGAACCCCCCGCGGATATATTCTTCATAGCGTTTGAGGACATATTCAAGCTGTTTCTCACCAAACGGCAGGACTATAACTTGGTCCGCCTATACGCACTCAATATGGCGATCACGATCAAGAGAGAAAGTACCTCGGAAATCATGATAGTGGATCCCTACTACATGAGGGACAGCTAGTTGGTCGAAGGATCAGAGACACGGACCAAGGCGACGGCGTACCTCGAGAAGTTCATGGTGGACAACAAGAGGAAGGGCACACTTCTTTTGCCTTTCTTTCCCGAGTAAGTACACACACTCGCTCATCGCCACCGTAACTTATGCATTTCTTATAGATTTCTTCCTTTGCACTTTTTCCAATATTCCGTTCCAATTGTGTTGCGCATAGACAAATACTGCACACTCATCGTCCTTGCCCCGAGGTATTCGCTAGCCACGTATTTCGACTCGGGGAGTTTGACGAAGAAGAAAGACTACACCAGAATAAGGGGTGTTCTCAATGAGGCTCTCGAGGGCTACACCAAGAAGGGATGCACCTTCTTAGATAGGGGGAATGTATCAAGGATCGCAAACACGTGTTAAAGCACGTGCTCGAGTTCCCCTACGTCAAGAAGTTGACTACTGGTGCCAAGGAGGCCTTCTACGTCCTCCATCACCTTAAAGGCTATGTTCGGGATTGCCAGAACCTAACGCTGCCATCTAGTCTCTAAGTATGGGCCAAAACTTTGGCAAAAATCGACGATGCTGATCTTAGATAAGACTTCCATCGCATTCAGATGAAGTTATCGCAAATCATCATTGAAGATGTCAACACAAGGGGCGGTGCCCTACAACAAGCCAGAGGGTTGAGTAAGAGGGAGACCGAACAACGCCTCCGTAAGTAGGGTGACACAAGGACGTGGATGACGAAAGAGGGCTATCTACCGTTCCCGAAGCCGAGCGAGAAGAGGAAGTCTTCATCATGATCGATGTGTGCCTCTAGCATGATCCAGTGTGTGTATATTCTTGATGGACGCCTGTTGTATTAGTCTGTGTGTCATAAACTTTACTATCTCGTGGTCGAAATGGTCTTTGTTGTTAGACTTAAACTACCTTGTGGTCGTGTTCTTGTTGAACTTATTGCTTCTATGATGATCTAACTTTTAGGTTTATGGATCCTTTGTTTTATATTCTGTGAACATATATATATATATGGATGTGAACCCTTTATTCATTCTTTTCGTTTTATTTTTACTAATATGCCTTGTAATCTATAGAGATGACGACGAGGTGGTATGTGGTGTACATGGGTAGGGTTCCAGGAGTCTACGAGGAGTGGGAGGATTGCCACAAACAAGTGAACAAGTTCAGCGGCAACATCTACAAAGGATACACGACTAGAGAGGAGGCGATAGCCAAGTGGAGGAACCACTTGTGGAAGAAGAACCGGATGAAGATATTGGTCGGGCTAATGCTCTTGCTCACCATTATCAGAACTGTATTCTATTTGATCCTAGTGTAGGCGGCGGTGGCCACTTCACATTTATAATGTGAGATGAACTTTGTATTCGGCACTTGTGTAAAAATTTGGCACATGACACTATATATGTATCTCGATCGGGCTCTAAGTATTTGTATTATATATATGTCGGTTTTCATGCATCACTACCTGTGCAATGTATTTTATACTCATCTGGATAAATGCTGTATAAATCCTGTATAAATACCAGATTATACACCAGGAAAGTATTTTACTTCGAATACGTGTTACGCAATCAGTGGCGCATATAATTATATAGTCAGTGGCGCATGGCGTTTCTGTGGTGCACACACGTAAATGCGCCACAGAAGTTCTTCCTGTGGCGCATATGAAGAAATGCCCATATCCATATGCGCCACAGGAAGTAGTTATCAGTGGCGAGGTAACAATGGCGACTAGGATATGCGCCACAGAAGTCCCATTTCAGTGCGCCACAGATGGGTTGTTTCCTAGCAGTGCGAGTCTAATGGTCATTGTAAATTGCCCTAGAACACCAAAACTATGGGCAATAACTCATGAAAACGGCCATTAAACGCGAAAAAGACGAGTTTTTGGTCATAATAATCACACATGTATCGGTTCTCAAGGTCGTTGTAAATCGCCCTAAAACCCCAAAACTAAGGGCAATAGCTCATGAAAACGACCCTAAATGTAAAAACGACGAGTGTTTGGTCTTATCTCCCAAACATGTACTAGATGCGCCCTGGAACCCCAAAAGTGTGGGCAATATCTCATGAAATAGGCCATAACACTAGAAAACAACGAGTTTTTGTTCATATTTTTCAAACATGTATTGGGTCTTACGGTAGTTGTAAATCACCCTGGAACCCAAAAGCTGTGGGCAATAGCTCATGAAAACGGCCATAAAGCGCGACAAGAACGAGTTTTTGGTCATATCTCTCAAACATGTATTGGGTCTTACGACCGTTTTAAATCGCGTAGGAACCCCAAAAGTGTGGCCAATAGCTCATGAAAACGGCCATAAAAAACGAAAACGACTAGTTGTTTGTCATCACTCAAACATGAATCGGGTCTTACGGATGTTGTAAATCGACCTAGAACCCGAAAAGTTTGGCCAATAGCTCGTGAAAACAGTCATAAAACACGAAAACGACAAGTTTTTGGTCATATATCTCAAACATCTATCGGGTTTCACTATCGGTGTAAATCGCCCTAAAACCCCGAAACTGTGAGCCATAACACATGAAAACGGCCATAAAGCGCGACAAGGATGAGTTTTTTGTAATATCTATCAAACATGTATCGGCTCTTATGGTCATTGTAAATCTCCCTGGAACCACAAAACTGTGTGCAATAGCTCATGAAAACGGCCATAAACACGAAAATGACCAGTTTTTGGTCATAACACTCAAACATGTATCAGTTCTCATGGTCGTTGTAAATCGTCATAAAACCCCAAAACTAAGGGCGATAGCTCATGAAAACAGCCCTAAATGTGAAAACGGAGATTTTTTGGTCTTAACTCCCAAACATGTACCAGGTGCGCCCTGGAACCTTAAAAGTGTGGGCAATATCTGCTAAAAATGGCCATGAACACGAAAACGACGAGTTTTGGTCATATCGCTCAAACATGTATCGGTTCTTACGGATGTTCTAAATCGCCCTGGAGGCCCAAGTGTGTGGGCAATAGATCATGAAAATGGTCATAACACGCGAAAACGACGAGTTTTTGGTCTTATCTCTCAAACATTTATTGGGTCTCACTATTATTGTAAATTGCCCTAAAACCACAAAACTGAGGGCAATAGCCCATGAAAACGGCCACAAAGTGCGAGAAGGACGAGTTTTTGGTCATATTTCTCAAACATGTGTCGGGTCTAATGGTCATTGTAAATCGCCCTAGAACCCCAAAACTGTGGGGAATAGCTCATGAAAACGGCCATTAAACGCGAAAAAGACGAGTTTTTGGTCATAACAATCACACATGTATCGGTTCCCACGATCGTTGTAAATTGCCCTAAAACCCCAAAACTAAGGACAATAGCTCATGAAAACGGCCCTAGATGTGAAAACGACGAGTGTTTGGTCTTAACTCCCAAACATATACTAGATGCGCCCTGGGACCGCAAAAGTGTGGGCAATATCTCATGAAATAGGCCATAACACTTGAGAACAACGAGGTTTTGTCCATATCATTCAAACATGTATCGGGTCTTACGGTAGTTGTAAATCACCCTGGAACCCCAAAACTCTAGGCACTAGCTCATGAAAACGACCATAAAGCGTGGCAATGACGAGTTTTTGGTCATATCTCTCAAACATGTATCGGGTCTTACGTCCATTGTAAATCGCCGTGGAACCCCCAAAGTGTGGGCAATAGCTCATGAAAACGGCCATAAAACATGAAAACAATGAGTTTTTTTGTCATATCGCTCAAACATGTATCGGGTCTTACGGATGTTGTAAATCACCCTAAAACCCCAAAAGTTTGGGCAATAGATCATGAAAACAGTCATAAAACATGAAAATGACGAGTTTTTGGTCATATATCTGAAACATCTATCGAGTTTCACTTTCGGTGTAAATCGCCCTAAAATCCCAAAAACTGTGGGCAATAACACATGAAACGGCCATAAAGCGCAACAAGGACGAGTTTTTTTGTCATATCTATCAAACATGTATTGGGTCTTATGGTTATTGTAAATCTCACCGGAACCACAAAATTGTGGGTAATAGCTCATGAAAACGGCCATACACACGAAAATGACCAGTTTTTGGTCATATCACTCAAACATGTATCGGTTCTCACGGACATTATAAATCGTCATAAAACCCCAAAACTAAGGGCGATAGCTCATGAAAACAACCCTAAATGTGAAAACAATGATTTTTTGGTCTTAATTCCCAAACATGTACCAGGTGCGCCCTGGAACCCCAAAAGTGTGGGCAATATCTCAAGAAAACGGCCATAAACACGAAAACGACGAGTTTTGGTCATATCGCTCAAACATTTATCAGGTCTTATGGATATTGTAAATTGCCCTGGTGGCCCAAATGTGTGGGTGATAGCTCATGAAAATGGGCATAAAACACGAAAACAACGAGGTTTTGGTTATATCTCTTAAACATTTATTGGGTCTCACTATCGTTGTAAATTGCCTTAAAACCACAAAACTGAGTGCAATAGCCCATGAAAATGGCCACGAAGCGCGAGAAGGACGAGTTTTTGGTCATATTCCTCAAACATGTATCGAGTCTAATGGTCATTTTAAATCTCCCTAGAACCACAAAACTGTGGCAATTGCTCATGAAAACGGATATAAACACGAAAATGACGAGTTTTTGGTCATAACACTCAAACATGTATCGGTCCTCACGGTTATTGTAAATCGTCATAAAACCCCAAAACTAAGGGAGATAGCTCATGAAAACAACCCTAAAGATGAAAACGGTGATTTTTTGGTCTTAACTCCCAAACATGTACTAGGTGTGCCCTGGAACCCTAAAAGTGTGGGCAATATCTCCTAAAAACGGCCATAAACACGAAAACGACAAGTTTTGGTCATATCGCTCAAACATGTATCGGGTCTTACGAATCCTGTAAATCGCCCTGGAGGCCCAAGTGTGTGGGCAATAGCTGATGAAAATGGGCATAAAACACGAAAATGATGAGTTTTCAGTCATATCTCTCAAACATTTATTGGGTGTCACTATTGTTGTAAATTGCCTTAAAACCACAAAACTGAGTGTAATAGCCCATGAAAATGGCCACAAAGCGCGACAAGGACGAGTTTTTGGTCATATTCCTCAAACATGTATCGGGTCTAATGGTTGTTTTAAATCACCCTGGAACCCCAAAACTGTGGGCAATAGCTCATGAAAACGGCAATTAAACGCAAAAAAGAAGAGTTTTTGGTAATAACACTCACACATGTATCGGTTCTCACGGTCGTTCTAAATCGCCCTAAAACCCAAAAACTAAGGGCAATAACTCATGAAAAAACGTCCCTAATGTGAAAACGACGAGTGTTTGGTCTTAACTCCCAAACATGTACTAGATGTGCCCTAAACCGCAAAAGTGTGGCAAATATCTCATGAAATAGGCCATAACACTCGAAAACAATGTGTTTTTGTTCATATCTTTCTAACATGTATTGGGTCTTACGGTAGTTGTAAATCGCCCTGGAACCCCAAAACTGTGGGCAGTAACTCATGAAAACGGCAATAAAGCGCGACAAGGATAAGTTTTTGGTCATATCTCTCAAACATGTATCGGGTCTTACAGCCGTTGTAAATCACCGTGGAACCCCAAAACTGTGGACAATAGCTCATGAAAACGGCCATAAAACACGAGAACGACGAGTTCTTTTTTCATATCGCTCAAACATGTATCGGGTCTTACGGATGTTGTAAATCGCCCAGGAACCCCACAAGTTTGGAAAATAGCTCATGAAAACAGTCATAAAACACGAAAACGACGAGTTTTTGGTCATATATCTCAAACATCTATCAGGTTTCACTATCAGTGTAAATCGCCCTAAAACCCGGAAACTATGGGCAATAACACATGAAAATGGCCATAAAGCACGACAAAGACCATTTTTTTGTCATATCTGTCAAACATGTATCGGGTCTTATGGTCATAGTAAATCTCCCTAAACCACAAAACTGTGGGCAATAGCTCATGAAAACGGCCATAATCATGAAAATGATGAGTTTTTGGTCATAACACTCAAACATGTATCGGGTCTCACGGTTCTTTTAAATCGTCATAAAACCCCAAAACTAAGGGCGATAGCTCATGAAAACGGCCCTAAATGTGAAAAGGACGAGTGTTTGGTCTTAACTCCCAAACATGTACTAGATGCGCCTAGAACCCCAAAAGTGTTGGCAATATCTCATGAAATAGGCCATAACACTCGGAAACAACGAGTTTTTGTTCATATCCTTCAAAGATGTATCGGGTCTAACAGTTGACGAGGGTTTAACTCATCAATGCCCATTGTTATGGACTTGGGTTTTGGAGAAGGAGGGAGCGCTGGATACATCTATCGGCTAGCAAACAAGCACACAGGGGACTCGAAGATTTACCCAGGTTCAGGCCTCGTAGAGGTCCCTACTCCTGCTTGTCTGCTCGTGGAAGCATAAAAGGAATCGAAGATTTAACCGACGGATCGGTATCATTTAACTACCTTAGGGTAAAACAACGCCATCTACTCGAACTCGAGTCTCTAGACTCGAATCCGAAAAAATGCTGGTGTAATTGGACTCAAGCCGCGGATGTCTTACAGGAGTCTAATTCCATTATATGGGTGTGAGCAGTTGACGCGTCCATCAAGGCATGTTCATCGTACCTGTAGGCACGGATGTATTTCTGGTAGTGCGCAGCAAATGTGTTGCCAGGCCTTATTCAGTTCCTATCTTCACGCTGTAAGCGCGGCATCCGAATTTTATCATCGCGGAGACGATTCGGGTGACCCAGGGGACACAGTCTCTTTGTAGGGAAAAATCATGAGGTGGTGGCACCATAAGCTTCGAGTGTGGATGTTATCAACACATAGTACTTTGTACAAATAATCATAGGGTGCACGACCAGCGCTCCCTATCGGAGTAGCCCCCAAGTGCCTGGTTGAGTCGAAGACATAGGCAGGGACTAAAGAACTTTTGCGACTGCTGTCGTCCTTTGTTTGCTTGTTTCAGTCGAATTTGCTTCCGGTGCTCCCTATGGGAGTAACCCATGTCCCTAGTTGAACCATGTTTCGAGTGGTTGGGTTTGCTTTGATTGTCCATGTTCCTACAAAAAGAAGAAAAAAATCGTAGGGTGCGCGACCAGCGCTCCCTATGGGAGTAGCCCCCGAGTGCTTAGTGGAGTCAAAGACTCGAGCAAGGACTAAAGTAGCCGAACTCTTCTGCTGCGTAGTTTTTGATGACGTCAGTGCTGATGATTCCATGACCTCAGTTGCCCATGTGAGCGAGTTTGATGGGATGTGACGAGCGGTGGGTCCCATTTCCTGACTCTGATTTGACCGGGCGTGCGTAATCTTTATTTTAACTGCGCCTCCTCAATTTTTGCGCGTAATGGGAGTAGTGGGGGACGGTTAACGCTTCAACTCCTCCACTTGTCGAGCGCGATGAACGCCACACGTCTCATAGGGTTTTTCTGAGCCATTGGATTTCATCTTCCAGGGGGTTAAGTAGCGATGCGGCAACGGTAAATTTCACATCTACTCCTTTTCATCCTTTGCCTCCATCGCCATTGCCGCTGTTCCTCTGCTTCTTTTGTGCTCCTTTCCTTCGCGGTGCTGGACCAGCTCCGTGTATTTCCCAGCTACTTCCTTCGATCACATCGCTGCCGCAGAATGGGGAAGAAAAAGGGAGGTGCTGCAGCCGATTCTGCTGCTGCTGCTACGATGAAGAAGAAGGGCGGCTCCACCACTGCGGGCACCAGCACCATCCCCGGCGGAAAGAAGAAGGGCACAGGCACTCGCGTCACGAATGACGTGTGGCGTCCATCTGTGATCAAGTCCTCAGAGCTTCGTCTTCTTCGCCAAGACGGAGTTTTGTTGTCCGTAGTCGCTAACGCGCGCGTCCTAGCAGCGAGGTAATCCCGTTTCCTCCTGTCAGCTTTCGGGTGATGTTCCTAGCGTTCATCATCCGCGGCCTCTCGTTGCCCCTGCATCCTTTCTTCAGGGGCCTTCTCTGTTATTACGGGCTCCAGCTCCATCAGCTGTCCCCCAATTCCATCCTCATCCCATGTAGTAGGGCCTCGTATTTAGCTTCGTTGTTGGAGGCATTGAACTGTATTCGCGGGATATATTTCAGCTTGTCCCTCTGGGGCGATGTTAGTATGACACCTACACCAGCTCTGCCCTTCCTCTTGGATCCGTCGAAGTGAAGTGTCCAGAGGTAGGACATATCTGGTTTTTCGGGGACCTGGTTCTCCATCCAGTGCACGAGGAAGTTAGGGAGAACTTGCGACTTGATTGCGTCACGCTTTTCATATGTGATGTCTCGTGGAGACAATTTGATTCCCCAAAGCGCGACTTGCCCAGTGGTGTCGGGGTTATTGAGGATATACCCCAATGGGGCGTCGTTGACCACCACGATTGGGTGTTCCTGGAAGTAGTGGCACAGTCGCTGGGCGGTCATGAAGACGCCGTACGCCAGCTTCTGGTAGTGCGGGTACCGCTGTTCTGTTGGCGTGAGGACCTCACTGAGGTAGTATACTGGGTGTTGTACCCCATGGACCTTGTTTTCCTCGGCTTGTTTGACCACGAGCACTATGCTGACCACCTGGTTGGTGGCGGAGATATATAGCAACAACGGTTCCCTTTCTCATGGGGTCATTAGTACTGGCAAGGTGGATAGTAGGCGCTTGAGGTCTTCAAATGCTTCCTGCGCTTCATTGGTCCACTCGAACTTGTCAGCTTTGCGGATGAGTTGGTTGAAGGGTAGTGCATTTTCGCCCATTCGACTGATGAATCGACTGAGCGCCGCGATTCATCCAGCCATCTGCTGGACGCTTCTGACGTTCTTTGGCTTCTCCATGGCCAGTATGGCTTTTATTTTCTTCGGGTTTTCCTCGATCCCCCTTGCGGAGATAAGATACCCGAGTAGTTGTCCAGATGGTACGACGAAGGCGCATTTGTCCGGATTGAGCTTGATCCGGTAGCGGTCGAGGTTGGCAAAGGTTTCACGCAAATCATTGATTAGCGAGGCTTCCTCTTTGGTCTTGATTACTATTTCGTCGACATAGACTTGGATGTTGCGACCAAGTTGGTTCTTGAGGCAAGCCTGCATGCACCGTTGGTAGGTGGCTCCTGCGTTCTTTAGCCCGAAGGGCATTGTGTTGTAGCAGAACACACCAAAGGGCTTTGTGAACGCTGTTTTTTCTTGATCTTCCTCCTTCATTCGAATCTGGTTATAGCCTGAGTAGGCATCGAGGAAGCAGAGGCGCTCACATCCCGCGGTGGAGTCGATGATTTGGTTGATTCACGGTAACAGGAAGTGGTCCTTTGGACAGTGCTTATTCGAAGACGTGAAGTCCATGCACATCCGCAGAATATCCGTGTCATTATTTGGTACTAGCACCGTGTTGGCAAGCCAAGTGCTTTCCTTGATCTCGCGTATGAATTTGGCGTCGAGGAGTCTGTTGGTCTCCATTCCGACTACCTTTGCTCTTGGCTCAGATAATCGCCGCATTGTTTGCTTAATTGGCCTTGCATCTGGGTTGACGTTGAGTGCATGCTCGGCGAATTCCCTGGGAACTCCTGGCATGTCCGCTGGACACCAGGCGAAGATTTCCCAGTGCTCACGGAGGAATTCGACGAGCGCGAGTTCCTATGCAGGACTCAAGTTGTTGGCGATGAGGGCCGTCTTGGCGGGATCCGATGAGTGGACCTGAATTTTTTTTGAAGGAAATATGCCCTGAGAGGCAATAATAAAGTTGTTATTATGTATTCCTTATATATGATAGATGTTTATTTTGCATGCTATAATTGTATTGATCGGAAACATCAATACATGTGTGTTTAATAAACAAAAAGGGTTCCTAGTTATGCCTCTCTTATAGACTAGCTTGTTGATTAACAAGATGAACAAGGTTTCCGGATCATGGACATTGGATGTTGTTAATAACAAGGTCACAACATTTGTGAAATGATGTGATGAACATTCATCTGAAGTATAGCATTACGATCAAGTCATTATGTTTATATTTCTATAACATCATACGAAGTAATCTTGATCTTTAGACCATGAGATCATGTTAATTGCTAACACCTGAAGAGTATCTTGATAACATCAAACGTCACACCGTAACAGGGTGACTATAAAGATGGGTTCAGTGCTATGAAGGTGTTATGTTGAGGCTCATGGATCAAGAGTGGAATTTTTCAATACCGATGACTGATAGATATACTCTGGGCCCTCTCGGTGATATCACATTGAGATAGCTTGCAAGCAAGTGATGTGGTCACTAGAATGTTATATCACGGGAACGAGAAAAGAGTGCATGTCGGTAACGAGATCAAACTAGGTATTTGTATACCGATGATCGAATCTCGAACATGTATTATATCATGAGACAAAGGGATTAAATTACTAGCGTTAAAGGTTCTCACGATCATAGAAGTCATTGTTGAATATGCAGGAGTCAGTATGGATCTCCAGGTCCCGCTTCTGATTATTGATCTGAGAGGAGTCTCAATCATGTCTGCATTATTCGTGAACCGTAGGGTGACACACTTAAGAGTTACCGGACAACATTTTGGAGCACATATGTTTCAGACGAAAGAATTGCAAAGTGCAGGAATTGTTTTGATAGAAACCGGAAATTGTTTTGGGTGAAATTACAGAAAGTGGTTCTGCATGTGATATTGAAATATTACAAGGGGTTATATGTGAATGTTTGTTAATTAAATTAATAAACAAAATTCCGAATAAATTTAATAAAAGAGTTTTATTAAATGTGAGAGCATTAAACTTAGAGAATTTTAGTGCATTTAAAGTGGGACTTTAAAAGGGAATGTGAAGAGGCATTTTAATGTGGAGGGGTTACCACCACATGAATGGAGGAGGTGAAGGGGCACCCCCCTTGAGGCGCCGGCCTTGGGGAGGGGCAACCCCCTCCTCCTATAAAAGGCCACCCTCTCCCTCCTTCTTTCTCACACCTCCTTGTGAAGGATCTCTCTCCCCCTCTAGAATTATTCCCCCATGGTCTCGGATTAGCAAGATACTTGTTCCCAGTGCCATTTCGTCTGGAAGGAGTTGCTGCTTCCGCTGGATCGCTGGAGCGATGAGGTGGAGGTTGTCCGGTTGCTTGAACGTGTGCGTGAGTATGGATGCGCTGCTGAGTTGCGGTGCTCGGGCTTCCACTCGATCTTGAGATCGGCAAGTGTACGACTACATCAACCACGAGTTCCTACTCGTTAACAAAACTCATTGTCTTCGAGGGTAAGTTCTCGATGGTGTATATCCACCCGTTTCTCTGTACCTAGTAGATAGATCTTGCCGTATAGTTCTCATCGTAGGAATTTTTTGTTTTCTATGCTGCGGACCCAACAGTGGTATCAGAGCCTGATCTATGCGTAGGTGCTTTGCACGGGTAGTACACATATGTTTATATGTGGGCGATGATGATCTTGTTATTGCATCTTCTATGTATTGTGGATATTGGTGGCATAGTGGGATGAAGTGGCCCAGACCAACCTTACATGTCATCATACATGAGACCGGTTCCACGACTGACATGCAACTAGTTTTGCATAAGTGGCTGGCGGGTGTCTGTCTCTCCTACTATAGCCAATGTCTGATTTACAACAAGTTGCTAATAACTTCGTTATCCTTGTTGTGGTTCATGTTCGTAGGTTAGAACGGTTCTATCTCCGAAAGCCCTAAGCCACGTAAAACTTGCAATTGATAAATTAGAGGCGTCTAGTTTAGATCGTTGCTGGGCTAGTGTCTTGATATGGTATTTTTTTAAGTAGATGTATGATAGATACTCTTACAACTCACTCAACGTGTAAGTTCCATATACCTTGGCCTTACACACAAAGGAATGATACATATCATACCACGATGCAAATGATAGAGAACAAATGCATGGACCATATCATCTCCCTTTACACATTAGATGTTAGCATCTTATACTGCTAGTTTGGCGCTTTTTGTAGCATTGTAAGATGATCCCTCATTTAGATATCAAGATAAAAATGTGTTCTTCCTTAAGTATGCACCGTTCTATGGATCGTGTTTCGAGACATCACATGATGATCGGGTGTACTCGAATCTACGCTTTCATAGGAACGGGTGTAAGACAGTTTTACACACGCGAATACTAAGGTTCTTACTTGGCGAGGCTAGCATGTACAGACATGGCCTCGGAACACGGACCGAAAGGTCAAGAATGAGTCATATAGTTGATATGATACCCATACAGATGCTCGCCTTTGAAGCTACATGACCTCACATGATGATCGGACCTGGTGTAGTGGATTTGGTTCATGTAATCACCAAAAGGACACGAGGGATGTCGTTTTTGAGTGGGAGTTCATTAGTAATTTGGATTAGTTGAACTCAATCTATCATAAACTTAGTCTAAATAAACTTTACAAATACTGTTGTAGATGGCACCACCTGCTTTTAATTTCAATGTGTTCATGGAGAAAGAGAAACTTGCTTCGAATGGTAGCAACTTCACCAACTGGGCTATAAATTTGAGGATTCTCCTCACTACTGCACAAAAGCGATATGTGCTCGAGGCGCAGTTAGGCCCCCCGCCAGCTCTTGATGCCCCTAACAAGGAAAATAATATCTATATGACTCGTTGATGCGCTCGACTTTCGACGTAGAGCTCGTTGGGAGCCCCAAGAGGAAGGTACGATGAGCACAGCAGTAAGTTTTCCCTCAGTTATGAAACCAAGGTTTAATCGAACTAGTAGGAGCAAAGAAACACCCCAAAGGTGTTACTAGCTGAGCTTTGGCAGGGCGCACTACCGATGCTAGTAGCAACATGGAGACCTGCACAACACAACCATAAAACTTTGTCCCCAACTTGCGATGAGGTTGTGAATCTTACCGTGTTTTGCGGAAAACAAAGGATTAAACGTATTGAATGGAAAGAAGTAAAAGTTTGCATAAGTAAACACAAAGCAGTAAAAGATTGTAGATTGAATATAAAAGACAAGGACCGGGATCCATAGTTCACTAGATTGAATATAAATGACAAGGACCAGGATCCATAGTTCACAAAGCAGTAAAAGATTGTAGATTGAATCTTAGGGTTTTCGTCCCGAGGGCAACTTATAGGCGGAAGGAGAGGCCGAGGGGGTGCCAGGAGCGGCCACACCACCCCCTGGCGCGGGCCACGCCTAGACACGTGGCCATGTGGTGTGGTGGCTCCCTGGCCCTTCTCCGTCTCGTATTCTAGCACTTGATCCCTTCTAGAAAAATAGGCACTTTGGCTTTTGTCCCGTCCAATTCCGAGAATATTCATTTTCTGACTTTCCTGGAACCAAAAACAGCAGAAAACAGGCAGCTGGCATTGTGGCTCTTGTTAATAGGTTAGTCCAAGAAATCATATGAAAAGTACTGCAAAGTTGGAACAAAACACAAGAAAGTGGATAAAACCAAGCATGGAACATCAAAAATTATAGATACATTTGCAATGTATCAACATCCCCAACCTTAACTCCTGTTTGTCCTCGAGTAGGTAAGTGATAAAAAGAAATAATTTTTGAGGTGACATGCACCATCAAAGACTTGATCAAAGTATTTGCAAAACATTCAAAGATGGGATCATAGTACTTCAATCATAACATGAAAGCCAAAGTTCTAGCAATAAGCAAAGAAACTATGATGCAACATGAAAAGGCACAAACAAAAGATTCATGAATAACAATGCTTTGCAAGACGTTTGTTTGTTTCACATAAATAAAACATAGCATAATAGTATTCAGCTTGTACCTCATAGAGTAGCAAAACATAAATGCATAGGACACCTTCAAAGTTCATAAGAGTGACTAGATACAATAGTTTAAAACAAGCAATAACAAGTTATGCATCAATCAACTAGTCTTGGGACAATGCACATAGAACTAAGAATGGCCACTATGCTCTCAAAGTAGGTGCATAAAGATAGAAGGTGGAGACTCAATATAATGGTGGAAGAAAGGCCTTTTGTAAAAGGAAGTAGGGATTCAAGTCTCATAAAGAGCTTCCAAAAATTACGGTACTTGTAGCTTTCAGCTCTCATTGCCCCTATCATAAGCATCTTTAAGGTGATTAAGGTTAAAGTGACACTACTAAGAGGATATGCTTGACAAGTTATAAACCGAAATCTCATGCCCCTTACTTACGAAGACCGATCCTCATGCTACTCAACTTCAGTCACGAGTAAGCTCTTGCCATTGTAAGTATATGTGTATCATTAAGAACCGCCAACAGGGTACCCTTGCACATGATACGGGAGCTTTCCCATAACCAAAATGACAAGGCAAGCAGACAATGAGCATCTCAGCGATCTTTTTATTTGCTATTTGCATAGGTTTTTATTGAGGATGCTTCATAGAGTGCTCATTATGGTGATGCTGCAAGTTTCCACCATGATTAGGCATGGCTTAGGCTAGCGGCCTAGACGTTTATCTAACACACATACAAACTTCATGATCTTACAAGTTTCTTTTATTTCACACCGCCGGGATCCGTAAGAAAAAGAACATGATATCAACGGGGTACAAAGTACAAGTGCAATGTTGAAAGAGTTCCCCATGAAACATGGTTCTGCTAATTTCAACTTATAAAGCGCAAGCATCTACGCAACAAAGAAGGACCCAATGGTTCAAGTTTATTAGAGGCAAAAAGGTAAAGTGTGCCATCAAGTTCGTGGGAGCTTTAATCACTAGTTTTCTCATAACAAGTGGAAGGTAAACAAAATCATGAATATATTTGGAATAGCATAAGCTAGTAGGTAGGTATGGTGGACTCTTTGGAATAACGTGTTTTAGCGAGTTGGATGCATGAGTGGAACTCATACTTTGTTGTGGAGGCTAGCAAAAGACTGGGAGCGACAAACTAAGAGAGCAATAATGGCCATAATCATGCAGAGCGAGAAAACATCATTGATCAAAGCATAAAGTGATACTACAAGTTGAAAACTAAAGGATCATAAAGGCTATGGTGACTTGAGATAGTCATAACATGGTGTGAGCATGCGCCAAGTCAACCCAAATAAAGCATCAAAGGAGAATACCACTATACTATGCTTTAATATGCTAAAACAACGCATGATTCATCCAAAGCACATTAAGAAATCTCAATTGTTTATAACAAGTCATGCTACAGCAAAGAATACTAAGCATAAAGCCAAAACAATATCAAGCATGGCATGACAAAGCATAGGCCACAGTCAAAAACAAGCTCTTTTTACCACATAAGTATGAACTTTCCTACTCTTTTCTAAACCAAACCAAACTATTTGCAAACCAAAGTATGAAAGAGGGGGTCCAACCAACTTATTCAGAAAACTAAGCAAACCAAGCAAACTAAAAACCAAAATTAAAACGAAAACGAAGACGCTCCAAGAAAAACACAAAGGTGCATCAAACAATAAAAATGAAGCGTTTGGAAGAAACTTGTGATTTTTATTGATGAAGAAGGGGATGCCTTGGGCATCCCCAAGCTTCGACGCTTGTACTTCTTGGATATTTCTTGGGGTGACATGCGTGGCATCCCCAAGCTTGAGGTTTAGTCCATCCTTCATCTCATTACTCATTCCTTCCATACACCTGAAATTTTTTCCTTCATACAAAACTTCACACAATGTCATTAGCAACATTAGTGCACTTAAGATAAATAAGTCTTAAGGTTCAGTTCTAACACCAAATAAACTTCCATTAGAACACTAGATACTGTAGAACTTCCCTCAAAAATCTCAATTCCCCAAAGGAACTCAAGAAGGAACTAACAAGAAGCAAATGCAGAAAATGGCAGAAATCTGTCAAAACAGACCAGCAGGTAAAGACTATTTTTTTATAAGACCTTATGTTGCTCAAATCAAGAAGTGTTGAACGAATAAAAGTTAGATAACAACCTGCGGCAGAAGCACAAAAAAGAACAGCTCAATCCGACATACAGAGCTCTCTCAGGAATTTTTACGGTGAAGCACACAAATCTGTTTCGGGACAGCAACTTTCCCAATCATTACTTCTCTCTCATTAGAGGTTACTCTTGGCACAAAAAGCAAATAAAAAGGATAAGGAGCGGTTATTACAGAGGTAATAACTTCCAAGACTCATCTAAAACTCTTGGGTTATATCCCAACAAGTACTTTTCTTTAACGCCTTTAAGTTAGGCATAAGAAGCAAAGAAAGAATCAAGTGTTCTCAAATGAAGAAGCATTAAGACCAAAAAAATTTTTCATAGGAGAAGCAAAAGAAATCTTTTCTCTCTTTTTAGGGAAGTGTTCTATACCTTTCTTGAATGGGAGTTGATATTTAATGGTGCCTTCTTTCATATCAATGATGGCACCAACAGTTCTAAGAAAAGGTCTTCCCAAAGTAATAGGACAAGAAGCATTGTATTCAACATCCAAAACATAGAAATCAATGGGGACATAGGAATCGTTAACCATAATAAGAACATCATTAAGACTCCCCATTAGTTTCTTTTTAGCATTAGCATCAAGTGGGACATTCAAATAACAATCTTCAAGAGGAGGCAAATCAAGCATATCAGAAATCCTTCTAGGCATAATAGAAACACTACTATCAAGATCACAAAAAGCTTTGAAATCAAAGTCATTCACTTTCATATTAATGACGGGTTCGCAACCATCTTCTTGCTTTATAGGAATAGAAGCTTTATGTTTCATCTTTTCTTCTTTAATCTTTATAAGAGCATCAGTAATGTGTTTTGTAAAAGCCATGTTCATAGCACTAGCATTAGGACTTTTAGCAAGCTTTTGTAGGAACTTAATAACTTCAGAGATATTGCAACCATCAAGATCAAAATCAACTTTATCATCTAAAGTAGTAGAACTATTACTAGCCTCAACACTAGTGGTGGTGATAGTAGAAACACTAATGTTTCTAGCAATTTCATCTTCTCTTTCCCACTTAACATGTAATTCAGCTAATAGTCTAACATTTTCATCAATTCTTACTTGTATGGCATTAGTAGCTGCAAAGGGATTCTCATTACTTTCAGGTTTAGCAGCCATTTTATTCAAAGTTGATTGAGCTTCAGCCAAAAATGCTATATTTCTTTCAGCATTAGAGAGTTTTTCCTCAATAGTTTTATTGAAAGCAGTTTGTTTACTAATAAACTCTTTAAGCATAACTTCAAGTTCAGAGGGAGCACTCTTATTATTGTTGTAAGAATTTCCATAAGCATTACCATTGTTGGGAGGATATGGCTTATAATTGTTGTTACCAAAATTGTTCCTATAAGCATTATTACCATAAGCATTGTTGCCAAAGTTGTTATTTCTTATGAAGTTCACATCAACTTGCTCTTCTTGAGCAACCAAAGAGGCTAAAGGAACATTATTTGGATCAATATGGGCTTTCCCATTAACAAGCATAGACATAATAATATCAATCTTATCACTCAAGGAGGAGGTTTCCTCAACAGAATTTACCTTCTTACCTTGTGGAGCTCTCTCAGTATGCCATTCAGAATAATTAACCATCATATTGTCCAAAAGTTTTGTTGCAGCACCCAAAGTTATGGTCATAAAGGTACCTCCAGCAGCATAATCCAATAGGTTCCTTGAGGAATAGTTCAATCCTGCATAAAAAGTTTGGATGATCATCCAAGCAGTCAGTCCATGAGTGGGACAATTCTTAACCAAAGATTTCATTCTTTCCCAAGCTTGAGCAACATGCTCATTATCAAGTTGTTTAAACTTCATGATTTCACTTCTCATGGATATAATCTTACCAGGAGGATAGTATTTTCCAATAAAAGCATCTTTGCATTTAGTCCAAGAATCAATACTATTCCTAGTTAAGGAATTCAACCATTCTTTAGCTTTTCCTCTCAAAGAGAAAGGAAACAATTTCAGCTTAATAATATCACCATCTATATCCCTATGCTTTTGAATCTCACAAAGTTCAACAAAGTTATTTAGATGGGAAGCAGCATCTTCATTACCAATACCAGAAAATTGCTCTCTCATAACAAGATTGAGTAAAGCAGGTTTTATCTCAAAGAAAGTATTTTCAGCCACAGGTGGAGCAATAGGTGTGCTCATAAAATCATTGTTGTTGGTGCTAGTGAAGTCACACAACTTAGTGTTTTCAAGAGTAGTCATTTTTTTGGGTTTTCAAATAAGAAAGCAAACTTGTAAAACTAATTTTTTGTGTTTTTGAAGAACAAAACAAGCAAACAAAGAAAAAAGAAAACTAAGCAAAACAAAAACAATAAATTAAAGAGATTGGTTATGAGGGACTCCCCTTGTGAAGATGTCCTTGACTCCCCAGCAATGGCGCCAGAAAAATCTTGATGCGCTCGACTTTCGACGTAGAGCTCGTTGGGAACCCCAAGAGGAAGGTACGATAAGCACAACAGTAAGTTTTCCCTCATTTATGAAACCAAGGTTTAATCGAACCAGTAGGAGCAAGGAAACACCCCCAAGGTGTTACTAGCTGAGCTTTGGTAGGGCGCACTACCGGTGCTAGTAGCAACGTGGAGACATGCACAACACAACCACAGAACTTTGTCCCCAACTTGCGATGAGGTTGTCAATCTCACCGTGTTTGGCGGAAAACAAAGGATTAAACGTATCGAATGGAAAGAAGAAAAAGTTTGCGGAAAGTAAACACAAAGCAGTAAAAGATTGTAGATTGAATATAAAAGACAAGGGCTAGGATCCATAGTTCACTAGAGGTGGCCCTCCTTAGATAGATAACATGCTAGGTGAACAAATTACAGCGGGGCAATTAACAAACACCGAGAAAGCAACACATGCATATACTAATCATCTTGACTGCTCTAAGACTTGATTGGGCATTACAACATAATACATAGACCGCCATCCAACTGCATCTATGACTAATAATCCACCTTCAGGTTATCATCCAAACCCCCTCCAGTATTAAGTTGCAAGCAACAGATTATTGCTTTACGAACTGCGTGTAAAGTAAACAATATGATTGTTCTATGAACAAAGGATTGTTGTTTTCTCCCTAGTAGCAACAGCACATCTATTACCTTAGAGATTTCTGTCACTTCCCTAGATTACCAGAGGCATGAACCCACTATCGAGCATAAATACTAACTCTTGGAGTTGCTAGCATCTACTTGGACAAGATAGCTACTAACAACGGAAAGCATGCAAGATCTCAAATAACAAAGACATGATAGAATCAATAATCAATCTGAAATAGCATCTCAATATCCATCGGATCCCCGCAAACACAACATGTATGAATTACAAATAGATGGTCTTGATCATGAACGGAGCTCACAAGATCTAAACATGAAAGCACAAAGGAGGAGAAACCAGCCATCTAGCTACTACATGGATCCCTAGTCCAAGGATGAACTACTCACGCATCACATCGGAGGCTTGCATGGTGATGAAGAAGGCCTCCATGGTGAATTCCCCTCTCCGAAAGGGTGCCAGGAAGAGCTTCAGATCCCTCCCGATCTAGGGATGGAGATGACGGCGGCTACAGACTCTTTCGTGGATTTTTGATCGGGTACTTAGGGTTTTCATCCCGAGGGCAACTTATAGGCGGAAGGAGAGGCCGAGGGGGTGCCAGGAGCGGCCACACCACCCCCTGGCGCGGGCCAAGCCTAGACACGTGGCCAGGTGGTGTGGTGGCTCCCTGGCCCTTCTCCGTCTTGTATTCTGGCACTTGATCCCTTCCAGAAAAATAGGCACTTTGGCTTTTGTCCCGTCCAATTCCGAGAATATTCATTTTCTGACTTTCCTGGAACCAAAAATAGCAGAAAACAGGTAGCTGGCGCTGTGGCTCTTGTTAATAGGGTAGTCCAAGAAATCATATGAAAAGTACTCCAAAGTTGGAACAAAAAAAAGAAAGTGGATAAAAGCAAGCATGGAACATCAAAAATTATAGATACATTTGCAATGTATCACTCGTCAGGAGGACCACAACGTAGTTCATTGCGGCATACTATATGGGCTAGAGCTAGAACTTCAAAAGCGTTTCGAAAATGGCAATGCCTTTGATACCATGGGAGAATTGAAAATGATTTTCGATACCCATGCTGCCGTAGAGAGTTATAATTCTACTAAAAAGTTCTTTAGTTGCATGATGGAGGAGAACAGCTCTGTTAGTGAGCACATCTTCAAAATGTCTGGGTACGCCGATAAGCTTGTGTCTTTGGGAATAACGATTCCCATTGACTTAGGCATACATCATGTTCCCCAATCTCTACCACCTAGCTACAAGAGCTTCGTGATGAACTATAATATGCAGGGCATGAAGAGGTCTCTTCCCGAGCTTCTGTCAATGCTTAAGACTGCATAAGTGGAGATTAGGAAAGAACATCAAGTGTTGATGATCAATAGGACCACCGGTTTCAAGAAGGACAAGAAAGGCAAGCACAAGGGAAAGAAGGGTGGCAAATCTGTTGCCGCACCTGAAAAGAAACCCCGAGCTGGCCCTAAGTCTGACACCGAGTGTTACTATTGCAAGGGGACTGGCCATTGGAAGCACCTGGGTATTTGATACGAGATCGGTTGCCCCAAGTATTTGGCGGACAAGAAGGCTGGCAAGGCAAACAAAGGTATATGTGATATACATGTTATTGATGTGTACTTGACTAGTACTCGCAGTAGCACCTGGGTATTTGATACGGGATCGGTTGCTAATATATGTTACTCGGTTCAGGGGCTGCGGAACAAGCGACAACTAGCAAGGGATGAGGTCAGGATGCGGGTAGGCAATGGATCAAGAGTTGATGTGATCGCCGTTGGGACGCTACCTCTCCATATGCCATCGAGATTAGTTATAAACCTGAATAATTTTTATTTGGTGCCTGCACTGAGCATGAACATTGTATCCGGATCGTTTTTGATGCAAAGTGGTTATTCCTTTCAATCTGAAAACAATGGTTGCTCAATTTATAAGAATGATATCTTTTATGGTCATGCACCTGTGTTGAATGGTTTATTTCTGTTGGATCTCGATAGTAATATTACGCATATTAATAATGTTAATGCTAAAAAGATTAAACTTGATAATGATATATCTGCATATATGTGGCACTGCCGTCTAGGTCATATTGGCGTTAAACACATGAAGAAACTCAATTCTGATGGACTTTTTGAATCATTTGATACATGTAAGCCATGCCTTATAAGCAAGATGACTAGAACGCCGTTTTTCGGTTCAATGGAACGGGCGACATATATATTGGAAATCATACATATTGATGTGTGTGGAACAATGAGTGTGTCGGCGCGAGGTAGATATTGTTATTTTGTTACTTTCACAGATGATTTGAGTAGATACGGGTATATCTATTTGATGAAACACAAGTCTGAAACCTTTGAAAAGTTCAAGGAATTTCAGAATGAAGTGGAAAATCATCGTAATAGAAAGATCAAATTTCTTCGGTCTGACCGTGGAGGTAAATATCTAAGTTACGAGTTTAGCACACACATGAAAGAGTGTGCAATAGTTTCACAACTCACGCCTGCCGGAACACCACAACATAATGGTGTGTCGGAACGTCGTAATCATACTTTATTGGATATGGTTCGATCTATGATGTCTCTGACTGACTTGCCACTGTCATTTTGGGGTTATGCACTGGAAACAGCTGCATTCACTTTAAATCGGGCACCATCTAAATCCGTTGAAATGACACCGTATGAATTATGGTTTGGAAACAAACCTAAGTTGTCATTTCTTAAAGTTTGGGGATGCGATGTTTATGTGAAGAAATTTCAGCCGGATAAACTCGAACCCAAAGTGGAAAAATGCGTCTGCATAGGATACCCTAAGGAAACGATTGGGTATACCTTCTATCACAGATCCAAGGGCAAGGTTTTTGTTGCCAAGAATGGATCCTTTCTTGAGAAGGAGTTTCTCACGAAAGGTGTGAGTAGTCGGAAGGTAGAACTCGAAGAGGTTATTGAACCTTCTCTTCATGAAATGGCGAGTAGCGCAGCACTAGAAACTGTTTCGGAGTTGGCTTCACCTAATGAACAGAGAGCAAATGATATTGATCATGAAACTCCGAAAGAGGGCACTACCGAACCTCGCAGGTTAAGCAGGACACGTGCAGCTCCTAAACTGTACGGCAATCCTGTTGTGAATTTCATGGTTGATGAAATAGATGACCCTGCGACGTATGAAGAAGCGATGATGAGCCCGAATTCCAACAAATGGCTAGAAGCCATGAAATCCGAGATGCAATCCATGTACGAGAACCAGTTTTGGACCTTGGTGGACTTACCTCACGATCGAAAGGCCGTTGAGAATAAATAGATTTTCAAAAGAAAAACGGATGCTGATGGTAATGTGACCATCTATAAGGCTTTATTTTTTGCAAAGGGGTTTCGACATATTCAAGGAGTTGACTACGATGAGACATTCTCTCCCGTAGCGATGCTTAAGTCGGTTAGGATTATGTTAGCAATTGCTGCATATTTTGATTATGAAATATGACAGATGGATGTCAAAACTGCGTTCCTCAATGGTAATATTGAAGAAAAGTTGTATATTATACAACCTAAGGGTTTTGTCGATTCTAAGGATGCTAATAAGGTATGCAAACTTCAGCGATCCATCTATGGACTGAAGCAAGCATCCCGGAGTTGGAATCTCCGCTTTGATGAGGTGATCAAAGAGTTTGGATTTGTCCAAACTTATGGAGAGGCTTGTATTTACAAGAAAGTGAGTGGGAGCAATGTGGAATTTATGATATTATATGTGGATGACATATTATTGATTGGAAATGAAATAGATCTTTTAAACAGTGTTAAAAGTTATCTAAACAGCAAATTTTCAATGAAAGACCTTGGTGAAGCGTCATATATATTAGGCATTAAAATCTATAGAGATAGATCAAGGCACCTAATTGGGCTATCGCAGAGTACATACCTTGATAAGATATTAAAGAAGTTTAATATGGACGGAAGTAAGAAGGGGTTCTTACCTATGTTGCAAGGCAAGACATTGAGCAAGACTCAAAGTCTGGCTACAGCGGAAGAAAGAGAGATAATGGATAAGATCCCCTATGCCTCGGTCATAGGCTCTATTATGTATGCCATGCTATGTACAAGACCGGATGTGGCACATGCTATTAGTTTGACTAGTAGGTACCAATCTGATCCAGGTTCGGAACACTGGATAGCGGTCAAGAACATCCTCAAGTACTTGAGAAGAACTAGGGATATGTTTCTTATATACGGAGGTGAAGAAGAGCTAGTCACTAAGTGTTATGTCGATGCTAGCTTTGACACCGATTCGGATGACTCTAAGTCTCAATCCGGATACGTATTTCTCTTGAAAGGAGCAGAAGTAAGTTGGAGGAGTGCCAAACAACCTTTGGTGGCTGGATCAACGACGGAGGCGGAATATGTTGCTGCTTCAGAAGCGGCGCAGGAAGCGGTTTGGATGAAAGAGTTCATTATGGAACTAGGTGTGGTTCCTAGTGCATTGGACCCAATGGTGATCTATTGTGAGAACAATGGAGCCATAGCCAACACCAAGGAACTGAGGTCTCACAAGAATTCCAAGCATATTAAGTGCCGGTTTCACTCCATCTGTGAGCATGTCAAGGATGGAGATATAAAGATTAGTAAAGTACACACAGACCTAAATATAGCAGATCCGTTGACTAAAGCTCTCCCTAGGGCAAAACATGATCAACACCAGAACTCCATGGGTGTTAGATTTATCACTATGTGAACTAGATTATTGTCTCTAGTGCAAGTGGGAGACTGAAGGAAATATGCCCTGAGAGGCAATAATAAAGTTGTTATTATGTATTCCTTATATATGATAGATGTTTATTTTGCATGCTATAATTGTATTGATCGGAAACAACAATACATGTGTGTTTAATAAACAAAAAGGGTTCATAGTTATGCCTCTCTTATAGACTAGCTTCTTGATTAACAAGATGATCAAGGCTTCCTAATCATGGACATTGGATGTTGTTAATAACAAGGTCACAACATTTGTGAAATGATGTGATGAAAATTCATACGAAGTATAGCATTACGATCAAGTCATTATGTTTATATTTCTATAAAATCATACGAAGTAATCTTTATCCTTAGACCATGAGATCATGTTAATTGCTAACACCTAAAGAGTATCTTGATAACATAAAACGTCACACCATAACAGGGTGACTATAAAGATGGGTTCAGTGGTACGATGGTGTTATGTTGAGGCTCATGGATCAAGAGTGGAATTTGTCAATACCGATGACGGATATATATACTATGGGCCCTCTCGGTGATATCACATTGAGATAGCTTGCATGCAAGTGATGTGATCACTAGAATGTTATATCACGGGAACGAGAAAAGAGTGCATGTCGGTAACGAGATCAAACTAGGTATTTGGATACCGATGATCGAATCTCGGACATGTATTATATCATGAGACAAAGGGATTTAATTACTAGCGTTAAAGGTTCTCACGATCACAGAAGTCATTGTTGAATATGCAGGAGTCAGTATGGATCTCCAGGTCTCGCTTCTGATTATTGATCTGAGAGGAGTCTCAATCATGTCTGCATTATTTGCGAACCGTAGGGTTACACACTTACGAGTTACAGGACAACATTTTGGAGCACATATGTTTCAGACGAAAGAATTGCAAAGCGCAGGAATTGTTTCGATAGAAACCGGAAATTGTTTCGGGTGAAATTACAGAAAGTGGTTCTGCATGTGATATTGAAATATTACAAGGGGTTATATGTGAATGTTTGTTAATTAATGTAATTAACAAATTCTGAATAAATTTAATAAAAGAGTTTTATTAAATGAGAGAGCATTAAACTTAGAGAATTTTAATGCATTTAAAGTGGGACTTTAAACGGGAATGTGAAGAGGCATTATAATGTGGAGGGGTTACCACCACATGAATGGAGGGGGTGAAGGGGCACCCCCCTTGAGGCGCCGGCCATGGGGAGGGGCTCAACCCTACTCCTATAAAAGGCCACCCTCTCCCTCCTTCTTCCTCACACCTCCTTGTGAAGGATCTCTCTCCCCCTCTAGAATTATTCCCCATGGTCTCGAATTAGCGAGATACATGTTCCCGGTGGCATTTCGTTTGGAAGGAGTTGATGCTTCCACTGGATAGCTGGAGCAAGGAGGTGGACGTTGTCCGGTGGCTTGAACGTGTGTGCGAGTACGGATGTGCTGCTGAGTTGCGGCGCTCGGACTTCCACTCGATCTTGAGATCGGCAAGTGTACGACTACATCAACCATGAGTTCCTACTCGTTAAGAAAACTCGTTGTCTTCGAGGGTAAGTTCTTCGAGCGTATAGTTCTCATCGTAGGAAATTTTTTGTTTTCTATGCTGCGGACCCGACATCTTTGTGTGCACCGATGAGTCGAAAGATAGATTAGGCGAACTTGGCCGGCTCAGGGGAGGCAGACTGTTGTATGTCGACTCCTTTAATCGCGCGAGTTCTTCCTGCATGCCGAAGGACTGGGAAATTCTGTTGAATTACTTGTCGCAACTGTCGGATCTCTCGAAGCTCCCATTGACTGTGATGACGCCATTAGGACCTGGATTTTTCATCTGCAGGTAGGCGTAGTGTGGCACCGCCATGAACCTAGCGAACGCGACACGTCCAAGGATGCAGTGGTATTGTGAGGGCCAGTCAACGACCTCAAAGTCGATGCGCTCGCGCCAAAAGTTTTTCTGCGTGCCGAAGATGACATCGAGGTTGATTTTGCCAAAGGGATACACGCCTTTTCCTGGGATGATGCCGTGGAATGTTGTGTCTAAGGCTTCTAAGCAAGTCAGAGGGATCCTCATTGCTCGCAAGGTACTCGTGAATATAAGGTTGATCCGCTTTGGCCGTCCATGAAGACGCGGCTCATGTCGAAACCTCCGATTTGCGCCTCGAGTACGAGGGGACAATGGCCTGGACGAGGTTCTTGAGGCGGATGATCGCGCTTGTCGAAGGTGATTGAGGAATCACTTCTGCTGAGGTACTCAGTGGTAGATGGTGGCGAGTTTGTGGCTAAGTTGACTTTGCGAGTGATGGCCTTCTGCACCCTATTCGAGGGGCGTCCCTTTTGGATCATCATGGTACCCATGGCCCGTGGGTATGGTTCGCCTCCCTGGTGCTGGTCCGGCGCAGCTGCATTTGGGGGTAGTCCAGGCGGTGGTGGTGGAGCGCCATGTGCCACGGCGCCTGGAGCGGCTCCGTAGCCCCTTTCGACTATGTTGCGATTCATCCGAACTAATCCCTTATGTAGTTTGCGGAACTCGCGGCAGTCCTTGAGGAGGTGGCTGGACTTCTTCTTTCCATCATGCTTGTCGATGTAGAAGTGCACAGTGCATGGCCCGGACAGTTTGTCTTCAATGGATGTTGTGGGTGCCTCATCACGATTGCGGTGTTGCCACACTTGCATGATTTTCCCGGAGTCGCGGTATCCACCGCTGTGGTAGCCACGGTTGCGGTTATTGTCGTGTCTGTCGGCGTAGCCAGCTGTGACCATGTTGACGTCGTCGCGGTCATCGTAGATGCGCATGCGGCATTTGCCTCGGCGGTCGCGTCTGCGCTCGAGTTTTGCCTCCTCGTCGGAGTAAACGTGATTCTTCACTGAATCTTCTCCAACGGCCCACTGATTCGCGATTTCCATCAGGTGGTCCATGGTCTTGGGCTTCGAACGGCCCAGCTTCTCCTTGAGCTCTATGCGGTAGATGCTGCCATTGAATGTGTCGATTGCGCGGTCCTGTGAGATATTTTCTGCGGAGTTCTTGATAATGGACCACCTTTGGATGTACGAGCGTAGCGACTCGCCCGATCTTTGCTGGCACCACCTTAGCTCTTCGATTGACGCAGGCCTTTTGTAGGTGCCCTTGAAGTTGCGCACGAAGCTATAGACTGGCTCTTCCCAACTGCGAATGGATCTGCGTGGGAGTTTGTTGAGCCATGCTGGGGCGGCGCCCTACAGCTGCAAATGCAGGCATTGCATGGCCGTGCTTCGACTCCCTCCGTGGAGCCTGACGGAGGAGATGTGGTCCTCTAGCCCGATTTTTTGGTCATGTAGGCCGTCAAACTTCGGGTTCTCCGATGGGAGTTTAAACCCCTTGGGCATTCGCTTTTTCCTGATGGCCCTGCTAAAGCATCTGGCGCCATAGAGCTCCACATCTTCGTCTTCTGAGTTAGCCGACCGAGCATGTCGCGCCCTTGATTTGTCGATCTTGCGCTGTGTGAGGTCATCGCGCACATCATAGTCGTGGTCGTGTCGCCGTGAGCGGCGACGTCGAGACAGGTTGTGACTATCGTCGCTAGATGAGGGCGTGGAGTAGCGCTTTGCCTTTTTTCGGCTCCGGTGTTGGCTCCTTGTCGAGGGCGGCCTCGATTAGTCCCAAGCCCACGATCATAGATCGGTGCATGGCGGCTCGGGGATCTCTAGTTGGCGGCTGGTTGTTGAGGAGGTACATGGTGGCTGCTATCACTGCAGCCTGTGGAATCTTGGGGCCCACGTTGGCCCGTGTATCGACTGCCATAGAGCTGAAGTCGAGGAACTTTGCAGCTTCTATGTGTTCTTGCTCGATGAGATGGGCCATCCGGGATCGCCTCTTGTTTGCGATGTACTCGTTGCCCTTTGAGGGGGATCCTCTGTGGGAGGAGAGCCCAGCACGACGAAGGATCGACTCGTCTGCCGCATTTTTGCGCGCCTCGAGTTGCGCGATTGTTTGCAGTTGGCGCTTGAATTCTTCCTTCAGGAGCCAATGGTAGCCCATTAGAATTTCTTGCGGAGATCCCAAGGGTAGAGGGTTGCCTCCTAAGGCCTCGCGGCAGCGATCCCACTCTTGTTCGTTGAGCCTGATCACGACGCGTTTGCTGGTTTGCTCGTTTATTATGGTTGGAGGTTCGATTGCTCCTCCGTTGTTGATGGGGGTGCCGTTGTCGCCGTTGCCGCCGTTGGGCGGTGGTCCGCCATTGGGTATGCCGCCGCTGGGCGGGTCAGTTTCATTGCCACGGTTGCCCGTGTTGTCGCGGTTGGCGGAGGTGTCGCCCGCGTTGATGACGGTGCACATGAAGTGATTGGGGAAGCTGTTTCTCCCGCAAGTTTCAGATCCGGAGCCGTAGGCCTCGTTATCAGTTGCTAGATTGCCCAGATCGGATTCGTGACTCTTTTCACTGACCGTATTCTCGACTGTTGTCGGGGCGTTGAACGCGCTGAGGGTGTCGATCGATGGAGGGAACCACGATGCTGGAGCAATCGATGGCTGATCAGGCATGCGAAGTGTGCCCATCTGACCAACTTGGAAGCAGAAGCTCCCGATTGCCAGGCTGATTCCGTCGCCCACAGACTCGAAGGCTGGGCGAGTGGTCGGCGTGTGGACGGTGAAGTCGAACGCGCCGAAGAGCTGGCAGATCTCCGCTGTTGCAGAGTTGTAGATCGCGGTTGATGGGGCCGAAGAAGCCGCAACATCAGCACTCCCAATTCCCACAGACGGCGCCAATTGATGAGGGTTTAACTCATCAATGTTGCAGACATCTATCGGCTAGCAAACAAGCATAGAGGGGACTCGGAGATTTACCCAGGTTCAGGCCTCGTAGAGGTCCCTACTCCTGCTTATCTGCTCATGGAATTATCAAAGGAATCGAAGATTACAATGGTGCGCAGATGCAATCTGGCGAGGGTTGTGGAAACTAGGGTTGCATGTGTCCTCTTCGCCGCCCCCTCCTATCCTTTAGATATATAGGCTAGGTCTCGGGTAGCAGGTCGCCCACCACACTCTGCCTCGAGCGCCAGCCCGTCGTCGACCCCGTCGATCCGCCGCCGTACGCCGTCAGCGAGGTGAGTCCTACCCGCCCCCCTCTCCCCTCCCTTCCTCTCTCCCCCTTGCCCTCCACTACCTAACCCTAGCCTCTCCACTACAAGTCAGCCGTCGAGGAGTACACGGGGTGCCCCATGCCGGCCGAGATCTTGCGCATCCTGCCTGTCGATTTGCCGCCATCCGCCCATCGTCAACCCCGTTGATCCGCTACCGTCCTTCGTCAGCGAGGTGAGTCCCACCCGGCCCCCTATCCCATCCCATCCTCTTTCCCCCTCCCCCTCCACTACCTAACCCTTGTAGACTTCTTGTCAAGGCCATAGGCAATGGCAGTTGCTGTCGGCTCTCACCTCGCTGACGGCAATGGCCTAAGAACAGTTTGGGTTTCTGTCTGCCATCGATCTCTGGATTTCTTAATTTAGATTTGTTCAGTCAGCGCCCTTGTATGGCTCAGTGTGTGCTTGCACTGCTCCAAGTTCAGAAATCCAGTGTGTGCTCGCAATCGAATGAAAAATGAAACAATGTAGCGGCAGATGGTGATTTACATGTTCAACCGCCTCTAAGAGCATGGTTGTTACCATCCTTCTTCATATGGAAGATATAGCTGTTACAATCCTCCTTCGTGTGGCTGTTACAATCTTATGTCAGTTTTGTTTTCTACTGCTTTCCATGTGCCATTGATATACTCTACTAATGGCATCTGTAGTAGCTCACTTTGGAACCTCCTACATGTACAGTTGGAAGGAAGACTACCTGCTCTGCTGCAGTTACTCGTGAGGTAGAGTTTCTTGCAGTATCCATCGGTTGGACTGTAACAACCAAGAGGAGTAGAAGGATTAATTAGAGCAATGAGATAGGAGGAGTAGAAGGGATCGTCTAATTAAATATTTTGAACATTTCTAAAAAGACAATTTTATAAATCCTCAAATTCAAAACAAATCTCAATAAACCGAAAAGGTGATTTCAGAACCCATGGATCTTTATTCTATGTATGATAGTTAGTTAACTAATTTTCCTAATATGTTTTCTTTTTGCAGAAGAACGTGGAGGAGGAGGCCCGAGCACTGCCACGTCCACTTCGTCTGTGACCGCGCGCTATGTTAAGCCTACGCTCCAGGTGCTCGGCACCCTCGGTGAGTACCTTTTTATTTGGTGATGTTGTGAGATTGATTCTGGTGGCTTATGCTACGGCTGCCCCTGTTTTTTGACATGGTGGTTGAATTCTGTTGGTTTAGCTATGATTGCCCCCTGTTTTGGTGCATGGTGGTTGAATTATGGTGGTTTAGCTACGGCTGCCCCTTGTTTTAGTGCATGGTGGTTGAATTATGGTGGTTTAGATATGGCTGCCCCTATTTTTGTGCCAAATATGGTGGCTGTAGCTGTGTTGCTACAGTTGTGAATGTTTTGCAGGTACATTGAGTGCCAATGTTTCACCGGAATGTCGATTAACTTCCGTTCCGGCGAATTTCTAGCACTCAGGCATGACCATTTTTAGCAAAGGTCATGCCGGATTTTCGCCATGAATTTGCGTATCTAAAATACTTTCTTTTTGCTTGTGTAGTGCTTGTATAGCCATGTCGTCTTCTGGAAACCGCAACGAAGACGATCGGGGCCGGCGAGACTTAGAGGAGCACTACAAGCTCATGTCCGAGGACACAGAGCTAGAGGAGGTAGGGGCGAAGAAGACGACGAGACCACCGATGATGGCGGTGAGGAGATGGGCGTCAATTATGGCCTTGATGGCTGTCATGAGAGGGGCGACTAGACCACCGACATTGGTGCCGCCGGGGGTGGCTCAGAGACAACGAATGAGGCCAAGAGGGAACGGAAGAAGCGGCGACCGAACACAGTCGACGCCACGAAGCAGATATTCACAGCGGTAGACCCCAAGACCGGTATCCCTACGGAGCCGAAGCATCTCGCGAGGGGGTATGGCCTCCAGCTGGGAGCTATCCTTTGGGACGTCGTCAATGTCAACGAGACAAAACTCCGAACGAAGAAGAAGAAGCATCTGCAGGACCAACTCCTCTTGCGGCTACACGCGCGGTACCAGTTCCCCGAGGGCTTCACGAGCCTAGATCCCAAGGAGAACATCGTGAACAAGTTCACCCTCGGCAGGTTCACCAGGAACCTCAGTGGTTATAAAACCATGCTAAGGGGAATGATTGCTGATGATGAGCCACTTCTCGTGGCTTACGCCCGAGGACAACACGCGCTTCCTGGAAAATGAGGACCTAGCCTACACCAAGGATCAGTCGGCCTAGGGAAAGGAGTTGGCGGAGAAGAACATCGGTCGCCACCGTCTCGGTTGCTGTGGCTATGATGGCAAGGCGGACAAGTGGCAGAAGGAGGACCAGACCAACGCAGAGAAGGGCATTGAGAACCCTTGGGCCAAGTACAAGGACCTCCTCTTCAGGGCATTTGTCAGGTCCTGGTACCGTAAAGAGATGGACGCGAAACTTGTCACGAGCCCTACAGTGGTGGAGGGTGTTGTCTTGGTCACCAACCCGAACGTGATGCAAGTTGAGAACGCAGTGGTAAGCAATTTTACCAGCTTACTAGTTTCATACTGCTCACCACAACTCCATCTCTAAAATTCTTCATGCTACTTCTTGCAGTTCGCGGAAGAAGCGAACGAGTCTGGCTCCTTGTCCCAGGCGTCGACCCAGAAGTCGACGGGCAAAGTCCCGTGGGACAACCCTTTTATCAGGGGCTTGAACATCGTGAAGGAGCAGCCTCCGTTGAAGAGGCCGGCAAGAGGCCGTGTCCCCGGTGCCGGAGGAGGTCGCCAGCATGTCGATTATGGCTTGGATGTGCCCACCACCAAGGACTCGCTGCAGGCGAAGAAGGATCGGGAGCACGCGGCTCTATTGGAGAAGGTGGCCAACTTGGAAGCAACCTTTGACCAGTGCCTCCAAGCCGAGGTAGAAATCAGGGTCCAGGTAGAGGTGGCCAGAAAGGACAATGGCGTGGTGGCCAGCCGGTTCCATGAGATCATTCCTAGAATGGTGGCGTCGATCTCCACTTACTTCACCAATGGACAAATTGGACCACTCCCGGTGATCAGCCTAGACGGCCTCCTGCTACACGGGCTCAAGACGCGCCTATATTGGTGACTCCACCCGCCGGCGCCAATGCAGGTGCTAGGGAGGATTCGCCGGCCATGGGGGCAGCCAGCAGCCCCTCGGTCACTTGCACGCCTGACCCCGGTCCCTCGACGCGAGCCGAGCTCGACATTCTCACGGTAATTAATTGAGCCTCCACGCAAGTTAATTACTTCGTCGCCGCCCCTCTCAGACCTAGACATGCATGTTTCTTCACAGGAGCAAAGTGTTCCTTGGACCATGCTCATGTATGTGGAAAACAAGCTCAAGGATGTTGCGAGAGGACGCATCATGAACCCAACACATCGGACATTCCACTGCAAGCCTATGGACGATAGCGTGCACCGGGTTGAGGTGGATCGGTCGTTCCAGGGATGCGCACACTTGGTTCCTCCTCATCAACCCCCGTGTGCCGAAGAAGAGCTGAAGGTCAGGCAACTGAAGAATCATGTCCTTCTATGGCCGAAAGCCCAACTTCGGCTGGAGACCGCCGAAGAAAGGGTCACTCCAACATCTGTGCTTGCGGTGGCAAGCCAAGAAATGGTCACTCCAGCGTCTGTGCCTATGGCGGCAAGCCAAGAAAGGGTCACTCCAGCGTCTGTGCCTGCGACGGCAAGCCAAAGGGTCACTCCTCCACCTGTTGGTGATCCTCCCGAGCCCGAGACACATGAGCACGACAACGCGGTGGACATCGATAAGGCTCCCATCGATTTGTTCATCGCTGATTTGGAGGCTCCCATCGATGTTGCTACTTCCGAGGCACCCGCCCGTGATACCATGACCAAGAAGAAGCTCTTCTCTTCTCAAGAAACACCTGAGCCGGAAGATGCTACCACCTTCACCGCTCCGCCGCATGCTAAGGTTACCCCGAGAACACTCCGTGAAACGGCCATGGAGGTGATAAGACAAACCGGCACCCCTCCATTCCATAAGAAGGGCGGCAGGAAGCGGAAGCCGATGCATCGGAAATACGCTGCAACAAGCAAGAAAGTGGTTCTCGACAAGTTGCCAACCAAGTGGAGGACGATGCATTCCCTTGGTGAACGGATCCTGCCAGACCACATTGTCAAGATGCTGTCGCCGCACCTACGTAGCCTGCATGAGACTATTCAGTATCTAGAGCAGCAACTTCTCAAATATAAAAATCCCTCGTACCCGCTCTTCACGGTCAGGGTGCCCACTAACTGTGGCTTCGCCACCACTAGCCCCAGCGAGTTGTTCTTCATCACGTATGAAGACATCTTCAAGCTCTTCCACATGTTACGGCTCGATCGAAACGTGGTCCGCCTGGTATCGCTAAAACTGGCGCACGATATCATCGTGGAGAAGACTCCGCACCTCGCTACCATGGACCCCTTATACATGACTGTAGGCACCGTCGACAAGGAACAAGCGTTTGTCACGAATTATATCACGGATTTCTTGGTGGCGAATAAGGACAAGTCTTGCTTTCTCCTTCCATACTTTCCCGAGTAAGTAGTCGGTCGCTAAACTTCCCGCTATTAAATTCTTTCGTGAATTTCCTTAATAGCCAAGGATGATGGTTTATTCCAACTGTTTTGAGCGACTCTGGGAGAGACGTGCAGAAAGACTACACCGACGTCAAGTCTACTCTTGATAAAGCCCTCAACGGTTTCAGAGCCGTGGTTGGCCCACTCAAGTATGAGAAAAGATCCAAAGGCATCTATGTGAACTCCCACGTAACCAATTTCCCCTACCTTAGGCAATCGTCGACTGACAATGGGATGGATCCCTGGATCACCATCCTACATATGAGGGAGTATGCAAAGGATGAGGAGCAACTCTTGATGCCATCCGGTCTCGAGAAAAGGGGCAGAGACATTACGGAAACGACCGATGCAAACATCAGAGCCGATATCCGTGCCATCCAGCGGGAGATTGGCACGATACTTAGGAGGGATGTCTTGACTAGAGGTGCCACATTCAACTACAGCGGTATCCCGCTGACTAATGCAGAGATCGAGTACCGCTTAGCTACGGTCGCCGATGGGAGGACATTCACCACGCTAGGTGGCATCCATTCCTTCCCGCCGAAGCCGAAGAAAACCTTATCGAGTCACAAACTTGTCTCCTGCAAATGTTAGTCATAGAATTACGATTAGTTTATTTTATGCTTTTATTTTTTGCATACCTATCTTTCCATGCAAATGTTAGTCATAGAATTACTTAGCTATATCCGATGCTTTTTCTTTTTTGCATACCTATATGTTATATCTCTATTATGAATATGTGCTGACAACACTAACATTTCTTTCTTGTGTGTGTGTGCGCAGATGCCGTGGTATGTCGTGTACGAGGGCAGGGTTCCCGGAGTCTACGACGACTGGGAGGATTGTAGGAGGCAGGACCACCATTTCTGCGGGAATAGTTACAAGGGCTATGCCACTTTGGAGGAGGCGGAAACTCGCTACGCGAGGTTTCTAGCACGGCGGAGGAGGGAGATGTGGAGGACATGGTTGACCCCCTTCGTCGTGATGATGGTCGCAGCCACCGCCGCCTCTCTAGTCTATTTGCTAGTTGGAGTCTAGTAGTATCTGTTGTGTGAACTATGAACTGTTTGAATGTGTGAAACTGTTTGAATGTGTCATGCACCTCTAGAGACTTGTAATATTATGTCATATATTGTCACTTTCTACACTTGTGTGAACTGTTTGAATGTTATTGATGCATGGTTTGAACATATGTGTATTTCCTGTATCTGTTGTGTCTATTCTGTTATTATCCTGTGTATTCTATCAATATTACAGTGTATTCTTTTTGTATTTCGATTTTCTTTTTTTAACTCCTGATAATTTTACCCCTGACGAAATAATGTTCTATCCCTGGCGAATAAACTTTCGCCTGTACTAAACTACCACCGGCGAATATTGGAGGCGCCAGGAAGGCGTAGTTATCCCCGGCGTTTGTAGGTGCTCGCCGGCGCTTGAGCATATTACCATTGGCGAAAAACAAAGGAGACGACAATGCGTTTGTAGGTGCTCGCTGGCGGTAGATGCATACTACCACCAGCGAATTACGAAAACACCGGCGATGAGGACTTACCGCCGGCGAGGTGGTTGCCGGCGAGCACCGAAGCACCGGTGATGCGCCTTTTCTGTTCGCCGGCGGTAGGGTTTTCTCTACTAGTGTTAACTCCCAAACATGTACTAGATGCGTCCTGAACCGCAAAAGTATGGTCAATATCTCATGAAATAGGCAATAACACTCTAAAACAACGTGTTTTTGTTCATATCTTTCAAGCATGTATTGGGTCTTACGATAGTTGTAAATCGCCCTGGAACCCAAAAACTACGGGCAATAAATCATGAAAACGGCCATAAAGCACGACAAGGATGAGTTTTTGGTCATATGTCTCAAACATGTATCGGGTCTTACGATCATTGTAAATCGCGCTGGAACCCCAAAAGTGTGGCCAATAGCTCATGAAAACGGCAATAAAACACGAAAACGACGAGTTTTTTGTCATATCGCTCAAACATGTAACGGGTCTTACGGACGTTGTAAATCGCCCTAGAACTTGAAAAGTTTGGGCAATAGCTCATGAAAACAGTCATAAAACACGAAAACGACGAGTTTTTGGTCATATATCTCAAACATCTATCGGGTTCCACTATCGGTGTAAATCACCCTAATACCCCGAAACTGTGGGCAATAACACATGAAAACGACCATAAAGCGTGACAAGGACGAGTTTTTTGTCATATATATCAAACATGTATCGGGTATTATGGTCATTGTACATCTCCCAGGAACCACAAAACTGTGGGGAATAAATCCCCGAACAAGAAAACGACCATAAACACAAAAATGACGAGTTTTTGGTCATAACACTCAACATGTATCGGTTCTCACGGTCGTTGTAAATCGTCATAAAACCCCAAAACTAAGGGCGATAGCTCATGAAAACAGCCCTAAATGTGAAAACGGCGATTTTTTGGTCTTAACTCCCAAACATGTACCAGGTGTGCCCTAGAACCCTAAAAGTGTGGGCAATATCTCCTAAAAACGGCCATAAACACGAAAACGACGAGTTTTGGTCATGTCGCTCAAACATGTATCGGGTCTTACGGATCTTGTAAATCGCCCTGGAGGCGCAAGGGTGTGGGCAATAGCTCATGAAAATGGGCATAAAACGCGAAAACGACGAGATTTTGGTCATATCTCTCAAACATTTATTGGGTCTCACTATTGTTGTAAATTGCCTTAAAACCACAAAAGTGAGTGCAATAACCCATGAAAATGACCACAAAGCGCGACAAGGACGAGTTTTTGGTCATATTCCTCAAACATGTATAGGGTCTAATGGTCGTTTTAAATCGCCCTGGAACCCCAAAACTGTGGGCAATAGCTCATGAAAACGGCCATTAAACACGAAAAAGATGATTTTTTGGTCATAACACTCACACATGTATCGGTTCTCACGGTCATTGTAAATCGCTCTAAAACCCCAAAACTAAGGGCAATAACTCATGAAAATGGCCCTAAATGTGCAAACGACGAGTGTTTGGTCTTAACTCCCAAACATGTACCAGATGCGCCTTGGAACCTCAAAAGTGCGGAAATATCTCATGAAATAGGCCATAACGCTCAAAAACAATGAGTTTTTGTTCATATCTTTCAAACATGTATCGGGTCTTACGGTAGTTGTAAATCGCCCTGGAACCCTAAAACAGTGGGTAATAGCTCATGAAAACGGCCATAAAGCGTGACAATGACGAGTTTTTGGTCATATCTCTCAAACATGTACCGCGTCTTACGGCCGTTGTAAATCGCCCTGGAACCCGCAAAGTGTGTGCAATAACTCATGAAAACGGCCATAAAACATGAAAACACCGAGTTTTTGTCATATCGCTCAAACTTGTATCGGGTCTTACAGATGTTGTAAATCACCCTGGAACCCCAAAAGTTTAGGCAATAGCTCATGAAAACAGTCATAAAACACGAAAATGACGACTTTTTGGTCATATATCTCAAACATCTATCAGGTTTCACTATCGGTGTAAATCGCCCAAAAACCCCGAAACTATGGGCAATAACACATGAAATGGCCATAATGCATGACAAGGATGAGTTTTTTTTGTCATATCTATAAAACATGTATCGGGTCGTATGGTCATTGTAAATCTCCGTGGAACCATAAAACTGTGGGCAATACCTCATGAAAACGGCCATAAACATGAAAATACCAAGTTTTTGGTCATAACACTCAAACATGTATCAGTTCTCACGGTTGTTGTAAATCATCATAAAACCCCAAAACTAAGGGCGATAGCTCATGAAAACAGCCCTAAATGTGAAAACGACGAGTGTTTGGTCTTAACTCCCAAACATGTACTAGATGCGGCCTGGAACCCCAAAAGTGTGGGCAATATCTCATGAAATAGGCCATAAAGCAATGATTTTTTGTTCATATCTTTCAAAGATGTATCGGGTCTTACGATAGTTGTAAATCTCCCTAGAACCCCAAAACTGTGGGCAATAGCTCATGAAAATGGCCATAAAGCGCGAAAATGACGAGTTTTTGGTCATATCTCTCAAACATGTATCGGGTCTTATGGATGTTGTAAATCTCCCTAGAACCCCAAAAGTTTGGGTAATAGCTCATGAAACAGTCATGAAACATGAAAATGACGAGTTTTTGGTCATATATCTCAAACATCTAGCGGGTTTCACTATCGGTGTAAATCGCCCTAAAACCCTGAAACTGTGGGCAATAACACATGAAACGGCCATAAAGCACGACAAGGACGAGTTTTTTTTGTCATATCTATAAAACATGCATCGGGTCTTATGGTCATTGCAAATCTCTCTGGAACCACAAAATTGTGGGCCATAGCTCATGAAAACGGCGATACACACGAAAATGACGAGGTTTTAGTCATAGCACTCAAACATGTATCGGTTCTCACGGTCGTTGTAAATCATCATAAAACCCCAAAACTAGGGGCGATAGCTCATGAAAACAACCGTAAACGTGAAAACAACTTTTTTTTGGTCCTAACTCCCAAACATGGACCAGGTGCGCCTTGGAATCCAAGTGTGGGCAATATCTCAAGAAAACAGCCATAAACACGAAAACGACGAGTTTTGGTCATATCGCTCAAACATGTTTCACGTCTTATGGATGTTGTAAATCGCCCTAGAGGCCCAAGTGTGTGGGCAATAACTCATGAAAATAGGCATAAAACACGAAAACGAGGAGGTTTTGCTCATATCTCTTAAACATTTATTGGGTCTCACTATCGTTGTAAATTGCCTGAAAAACTGTGGGCCATAACTCCTGAAAATGGCCACAAAGCGCGACAAGGACGAGTTTTTGGTCATATTTCCCAAACATGTATTGGGTCTAATGGTCGTTGTAAATCATCCTAGAACCCTAAAAATGTGGGCAATAACTCATGAAAACGGCCATTAAACGCGAAAAAGACGAGTTTTTGCTCATGACACACACACATGTATCGGTTTTCATGGTCATTGTAAATCGCCCTAAAACCCCCAAAACTAAGGGCAATTGCTCATGAAAACGGCCCTAAATGTGAAACCGAGGAGTGTTTGATCTTAACTCCCAAACATGTACTAGATGCGCCCTAGAACCCCAAAATTGTGGGCAATATCTCATGAAATAGGCCATAACACTCGAAAACAATGTGTTTTTGTTCATATCTTTCAAACATGTATCGGGTCTTACAGTAGTTGTAAATCGCCCTAGAGCCCCAAAACAGTTGGCAATAACTCATGAAAACCGCCATAAAATGCGACAAGGATGTGTTTTTGGTCATATCTCTCAAACATTTATCGGGTCTTACGGCCGTTGTAAATCGCCGTGGAACCTCAAAACTGTGGGCAATAGCTCATGAAAACAGCCATAAAACACGAAAACGACGAGTTTTTTGTCATATATCTCAAACATGTATCGGGTCTTACGGATGTTTTAAATCTCCCTGGAAACCCAAGAGTTTGGGCAATAGCTCATGAAATAGTCAGAAAACACGAATATGACTATTGTTTGGTCATATATCTCAAACATCTATCGGATTTCACTATTTGTGTAAATCGCCCTAAAACCCTGAAACTATGGGCAATAACACATGAAAATGGCCATAAAGCGCGATAAGGTCGAGTTTTTTTCATATCATCAAACATGTAACGGGTCTTATGGTCATTCTAAATCTCCCTAGAACTACAAAACTGTGGGCAATAGCTCAAACATGTATCGGTTGTCACGGTTGTTGTAAATCGTCATAAAACCCCAAAACTAAGGGCGATAGCGGATGAAAACAGCCCTAAATGTGAAAATGGCGATTTTTTGGTCTTAACTCCCAAACATGTTCCATGTGTGCCCTAGAACCCCAAAAGTGTGAGCAATATCTCAAGAAAACATCCATAAACACGAAAACGATGAGTTTTGGTCATATCGCTCAAATATATATCGGCTCTTACAGATGTTGTAAATCGCCCTAGAGGCCCAAATGTGTGGGAAATGGCTCATGAAAATGGGCATAAAACGCGAAAACGACGACTTTTTTGTCCTATCTCTCAAACATTTATTGGGTCTCACTATTCTTGTAAATTGCCCTAAAACCACAAAACTGAGGGCAATAGCCCATGAAAAAGGGCACAAAGTGCGAGAAAGGCGAGTTTTTGGTCATATTTCTCAAACATGTATCGTGTCTAATGGTCATTGGAAATCGCCCTAGAACCCCAAAACTATGGGCAATAGCTTATGAAAACGGCCATTAAACGCGAAAAAGACAAGTTTCTGGTCGTAACGCTCACACATGTACCGGTTCTCACGGTCGTTGTAAATCGCCCTAAAACACAAAAACTAATGGCAATAGCTCATGAAAACGGCCCTAAATGTGAAAACGATGAGTGTTTGGTCTTAACTCCTAACATGTACTAGATGCGCCTTGGAACCCCAAAAGTGTCGGCAATATCTCATGAAATAGGCCATAACACTCGAAAACAACATGTTTTTATTCATATCTTTCAAACATGTATCTGGTCTTATGGTAGTTGTAAATTGCCCTGGAACCCCAAAACTGTGGGCAATAGCTCATGAAAACGGCCATAAAACACCAAAACGACGAGTTTTTAGTCATATCGCTCAAACATATATCGGGTCTTACGACTGTTGTAAATCGCCCTAGAACCCCAAAAGATTGGGCAATAGCTCATGAACTCAGTCATAAAACACGAAAATGACAAGTTTCTGGTCATATATCTCAAACATCTATCGGATTTCACTATTGGTGTAAATCGCCCTAAAACCCTGAAACTATGGGCAATAACACATGAAAACGGCCATAAAGCACGCCAAGGACGAGTTTTTTTGTCATATCTATCAAACGTGTATTTGGTCTTATGGTCATTGTAAATCTCCCTAGAACCACAAAACTGTGGGCAATTGCTCATAAAAACGACCATAAACACGAAAATGACCACTTTCTAATCATAACACTGAAACATGTATCCCAAAACTTACGGCGATAGCTGATGAAAATAGCCCTAAATGTGAAAACGACGATTTTTTGGTCTTAACTCCCAAACTTGTACCAGGTGTGCCCTGGAAGCCCAAAAGTGTAAGAAATATCTCAAGAAAACGGCCATAAACACGAAAACGATGAGCTTTGGTCATATTGCTCAAATATGTATCGGGTCTTACGGATCTTGTAAATCGCCCTGGAGGCGCAAGGGTGTGGGCAATAGCTCATGAAAATGGGCATAAAACGCGAAAACGACGAGATTTTGGTCATATCTCTCAAACATTTATTGGGTCTCACTATTGTTGTAAATTGCCTTAAAACCACAAAACTGAGTGCAATAACCCATGAAAATGACCACAAAGCGCGACAAGGACGAGTTTTTGGTCATATTCCTCAAACATGTATAGGGTCTAATGGTCGTTTTAAATCGCCCTGGAACCCCAAAACTGTGGGCAATAGCTCATGAAAACGGCCATTAAACACGAAAAAGATGATTTTTTGGTCATAACACTCACACATGTATCGGTTCTCACGGTCGTTGTAAATCGCTCTAAAACCCCAAAACTAAGGGCAATAACTCATGAAAATGGCCCTAAATGTGCAAACGACGAGTGTTTGGTCTTAACTCCCAAACATGTACCAGATGTGCCTTGGAACCTCAAAAGTGCGGAAATATCTCATGAAATAGGCCATAACGCTCAAAAACAATGAGTTTTTGTTCATATCTTTCAAACATGTATCGGGTCTTACGGTAGTTGTAAATCGCCCTGGAACCCTAAAACAGTGGGTAATAGCTCATGAAAACGGCCATAAAGCGTGACAATGACGAGTTTTTGGTCATATCTCTCAAACATGTACCGCGTCTTACGGCCGTTGTAAATCGCCCTGGAACCCGCAAAGTGTGTGCAATAACTCATGAAAACGGCCATAAAACATGAAAACACCGAGTTTTTGTCATATCGCTCAAACTTGTATCGGGTCTTACAGATGTTGTAAATCACCCTGGAACCCCAAAAGTTTAGGCAATAGCTCATGAAAACAGTCATAAAACACGAAAATGACGAGTTTTTGGTCATAACACTCAACATGTATCGGTTCTCACGGTCGTTGTAAATCGTCATAAAACCCCAAAACTAAGGGCGATAGCTCATGAAAACAGCCCTAAATGTGAAAACGGCGATTTTTTGGTCTTAACTCCCAAACATGTACCAGGTGTGCCCTAGAACCCTAAAAGTGTGGGCAATATCTCCTAAAAACGGCCATAAACACGAAAACGACGAGTTTTGGTCATGTCGCTCAAACATGTATCGGGTCTTACGGATCTTGTAAATCGCCCTGGAGGCGCAAGGGTGTGGGCAATAGCTCATGAAAATGGGCATAAAACGCGAAAACGACGAGATTTTGGTCATATCTCTCAAACATTTATTGGGTCTCACTATTGTTGTAAATTGCCTTAAAACCACAAAAGTGAGTGCAATAACCCATGAAAATGACCACAAAGCGCGACAAGGACGAGTTTTTGGTCATATTCCTCAAACATGTATAGGGTCTAATGGTCGTTTTAAATCGCCCTGGAACCCCAAAACTGTGGGCAATAGCTCATGAAAACGGCCATTAAACACGAAAAAGATGATTTTTTGGTCATAACACTCACACATGTATCGGTTCTCACGGTCGTTGTAAATCGCTCTAAAACCCCAAAACTAAGGGCAATAACTCATGAAAATGGCCCTAAATGTGCAAACGACGAGTGTTTGGTCTTAACTCCCAAACATGTACCAGATGCGCCTTGGAACCTCAAAAGTGCGGAAATATCTCATGAAATAGGCCATAACGCTCAAAAACAATGAGTTTTTGTTCATATCTTTCAAACATGTATCGGGTCTTACGGTAGTTGTAAATCGCCCTGGAACCCTAAAACAGTGGGTAATAGCTCATGAAAACGGCCATAAAGCGTGACAATGACGAGTTTTTGGTCATATCTCTCAAACATGTACCGCGTCTTACGGCCGTTGTAAATCGCCCTGGAACCCGCAAAGTGTGTGCAATAACTCATGAAAACGGCCATAAAACATGAAAACACCGAGTTTTTGTCATATCGCTCAAACTTGTATCGGGTCTTACAGATGTTGTAAATCACCCTGGAACCCCAAAAGTTTAGGCAATAGCTCATGAAAACAGTCATAAAACACGAAAATGACGAGTTTTTGGTCATATATCTCAAACATCTTTCAGGTTTCACTATCGGTGTAAATCGCCCAAAAACCCCGAAACTATGGGCAATAACACATGAAATGGCCATAATGCATGACAAGGATGAGTTTTTTTTTGTCATATCTATAAAACAAGTATCGGGTCGTATGGTCATTGTAAATCTTCGTGGAACCATAAAACTGTGGGCAATACCTCATGAAAACGGCCATAAACATGAAAATACCAAGTTTTTGGTCATAACACTCAAACATGTATCAGTTCTCACGGTTGTTGTAAATCATCATAAAACCCCAAAACTAAGGGCGATAGCTCATGAAAACAGCCCTAAATGTGAAAACGACGAGTGTTTGGTCTTAACTCCCAAACATGTACTAGATGCGGCCTGGAACCCCAAAAGTGTGGGCAATATCTCATGAAATAGGCCATAAAGCAATGATTTTTTGTTCATATCTTTCAAAGATGTATCGGGTCTTACGATAGTTGTAAATCTCCCTAGAACCCCAAAACTGTGGGCAATAGCTCATGAAAATGGCCATAAAGCGCGAAAATGACGAGTTTTTGGTCATATCTCTCAAACATGTATCGGGTCTTATGGATGTTGTAAATCTCCCTAGAACCCCAAAAGTTTGGGTAATAGCTCATGAAACAGTCATGAAACATGAAAATGACGAGTTTTTGGTCATATATCTCAAACATCTAGCGGGTTTCACTATCGGTGTAAATCGCCCTAAAACCCTGAAACTGTGGGCAATAACACATGAAACGGCCATAAAGCACGACAAGGACGAGTTTTTTTTGTCATATCTATAAAACATGCATCGGGTCTTATGGTCATTGCAAATCTCTCTGGAACCACAAAATTGTGGGCCATAGCTCATGAAAACGGCGATACACACGAAAATGACGAGGTTTTAGTCATAGCACTCAAACATGTATTGGTTCTCACGGTCGTTGTAAATCATCATAAAACCCCAAAACTAGGGGCGATAGCTCATGAAAACAACCGTAAACGTGAAAACAACTTTTTTTTGGTCCTAACTCCCAAACATGGACCAGGTGCGCCTTGGAATCCAAGTGTGGGCAATATCTCAAGAAAACAGCCATAAACACGAAAACGACGAGTTTTGGTCATATCGCTCAAACATGTTTCACGTCTTATGGATGTTGTAAATCGCCCTAGAGGCCCAAGTGTGTGGGCAATAACTCATGAAAATAGGCATAAAACACGAAAACGAGGAGGTTTTGCTCATATCTCTTAAACATTTATTGGGTCTCACTATCGTTGTAAATTGCCTGAAAAACTGTGGGCCATAATTCCTGAAAATGGCCACAAAGCGCGACAAGGACGAGTTTTTGGTCATATTTCCCAAACATGTATTGGGTCTAATGGTCGTTGTAAATCATCCTAGAACCCTAAAAATGTGGGCAATAACTCATGAAAACGGCCATTAAACGCGAAAAAGACGAGTTTTTGCTCATGACACACACACATGTATCGGTTTTCATGGTCATTGTAAATCGCCCTAAAACCCCCAAAACTAAGGGCAATAACTCATGAAAACGGCCCTAAATGTGAAACCGAGGAGTGTTTGATCTTAACTCCCAAACATGTACTAGATGCGCCCTAGAACCCCAAAATTGTGGGCAATATCTCATGAAATAGGCCATAACACTCGAAAACAATGTGTTTTTGTTCATATCTTTCAAACATGTATCGGGTCTTACAGTAGTTGTAAATCGCCCTGGAGCCCCAAAACAGTTGGCAATAACTCATGAAAACGGCCATAAAATGCGACAAGGATGTGTTTTTGGTCATATCTCTCAAACATTTATCGGGTCTTACGGCCGTTGTAAATCGCCGTGGAACCTCAAAACTGTGGGCAATAGCTCATGAAAACAGCCATAAAACACAAAAACGACGAGTTTTTTGTCATATATCTCAAACATGTATCGGGTCTTACGGATGTTTTAAATCTCCCTGGAAACCCAAGAGTTTGGGCAATAGCTCATGAAATAGTCATAAAACACGAATATGACTATTGTTTGGTCATATATCTCAAACATCTATCGGATTTCACTATTTGTGTAAATCGCCCTAAAACCCTGAAACTATGGGCAATAACACATGAAAATGGCCATAAAGCGCGATAAGGTCGAGTTTTTTTCATATCATCAAACATGTAACGGGTCTTATGGTCATTCTAAATCTCCCTAGAACTACAAAACTGTGGGCAATAGCTCAAACATGTATCGGTTGTCACGGTTGTTGTAAATCGTCATAAAACCCCAAAACTAAGGGCGATAGCGGATGAAAACAGCCCTAAATGTGAAAATGGCGATTTTTTGGTCTTAACTCCCAAACATGTTCCATGTGTGCCCTAGAACCCCAAAAGTGTGAGCAATATCTCAAGAAAACATCCATAAACACGAAAACGATGAGTTTTGGTCATATCGCTCAAATATATATCGGCTCTTACAGATGTTGTAAATCGCCCTAGAGGCCCAAATGTGTGGGAAATGGCTCATGAAAATGGGCATAAAACGCGAAAACGACGACTTTTTTGTCCTATCTCTCAAACATTTATTGGTCTCACTATTCTTGTAAATTGCCCTAAAACCACAAAACTGAGGGCAATAGCCCATGAAAAAGGGCACAAAGTGCGAGAAAGGCGAGTTTTTGGTCATATTTCTCAAACATGTATCGTGTCTAATGGTCATTGGAAATCGCCCTAGAACCCCAAAACTATGGGCAATAGCTTATGAAAACGGCCATTAAACGCGAAAAAGACAAGTTTCTGGTCGTAACGCTCACACATGTACCGGTTCTCACGGTCGTTGTAAATCGCCCTAAAACACAAAAACTAATGGCAATAGCTCATGAAAACGGCCCTAAATGTGAAAACGATGAGTGTTTGGTCTTAACTCCTAACATGTACTAGATGCGCCTTGGAACCCCAAAAGTGTCGGCAATATCTCATGAAATAGGCCATAACACTCGAAAACAACATGTTTTTATTCATATCTTTCAAACATGTATCTGGTCTTATGGTAGTTGTAAATTGCCCTGGAACCCCAAAACTGTGGGCAATAGCTCATGAAAACGGCCATAAAACACCAAAACGACGAGTTTTTAGTCATATCGCTCAAACATATATCGGGTCTTACGACTGTTGTAAATCGCCCTAGAACCCCAAAATATTGGGCAATAGCTCATGAACTCAGTCATAAAACACGAAAATGACAAGTTTCTGGTCATATATCTCAAACATCTATCGGATTTCACTATTGGTGTAAATCGCCCTAAAACCCTGAAACTATGGGCAATAACACATGAAAACGGCCATAAAGCACGCCAAGGACGAGTTTTTTTGTCATATCTATCAAACGTGTATTTGGTCTTATGGTCATTGTAAATCTCCCTAGAACCACAAAACTGTGGGCAATTGCTCATAAAAACGACCATAAACACGAAAATGACCACTTTCTAATCATAACACTGAAACATGTATCCCAAAACTTACGGCGATAGCTGATGAAAATAGCCCTAAATGTGAAAACGACGATTTTTTGGTCTTAACTCCCAAACTTGTACCAGGTGTGCCCTGGAAGCCCAAAAGTGTAAGCAATATCTCAAGAAAACGGCCATAAACACGAAAACGATGAGCTTTGGTCATATTGCTCAAATATGTATCGGGTCTTACGGATCTTGTAAATCGCCCTGGAGGCGCAAGGGTGTGGGCAATAGCTCATGAAAATGGGCATAAAACGCGAAAAACGACGAGATTTTGGTCATATCTCTCAAACATTTATTGGGTCTCACTATTGTTGTAAATTGCCTTAAAACCACAAAACTGAGTGCAATAACCCATGAAAATGACCACAAAGCGCGACAAGGACGAGTTTTTGGTCATATTCCTCAAACATGTATAGGGTCTAATGGTCGTTTTAAATCGCCCTGGAACCCCAAAACTGTGGGCAATAGCTCATGAAAACGGCCATTAAACACGAAAAAGATGATTTTTTGGTCATAACACTCACACATGTATCGGTTCTCACGGTCGTTGTAAATCGCTCTAAAACCCCAAAACTAAGGGCAATAACTCATGAAAATGGCCCTAAATGTGCAAACGACGAGTGTTTGGTCTTAACTCCCAAACATGTACCAGATGCGCCTTGGAACCTCAAAAGTGCGGAAATATCTCATGAAATAGGCCATAACGCTCAAAAACAATGAGTTTTTGTTCATATCTTTCAAACATGTATCGGGTCTTACGGTAGTTGTAAATCGCCCTGGAACCCTAAAACAGTGGGTAATAGCTCATGAAAACGGCCATAAAGCGTGACAATGACGAGTTTTTGGTCATATCTCTCAAACATGTACCGCGTCTTACGGCCGTTGTAAATCGCCCTGGAACCCGCAAAGTGTGTGCAATAACTCATGAAAACGCCATAAACATAAACACCGAGTTTTGTCATATCGCTTCAAACATTGTATCTGGTCTTACAGATGTTGTAAATCACCCTGGAACCCCAAAAGTTTAAGGCAATAGCTCATGAAAACAGTCATAAAACACGAAAAATGACGAGTTTTGGTCATATATCTCAAACATCTATCAGGTTCAGCACTATCGGTGTAAATCGCCCAAA